>OZ020289.1:6069946-6111041 GCA_963971205.1 Aethes cnicana | reverse complement strand
AAACAGTTTAGGTTTTACGAAATCGGATTATATAAAATTGACCGAAACCCTCACTAAAATTAGCGAAGGTGACATAGGGAATATCATTGTTTGTGCAAGTTTATTCTCTCATAAAATATCAACAAAAATTAATAGAAACATTGAATATTTCAATTCAATTGTGCACAGGACGGCATTATACAGAGAAAAAATCTCATTTTTTGATACAAATAAATTTGTTAAAGGCTGCGTTCTCAGTAGTAAACATAGCTACGTACCTAATAAGTACCTGAACGAGTGTGCTAAATTGTTAGCATATAATATTTTAGACCCCGTTATAATTGATATAACGAGTGATAGTAGTAAGTCGGACTCAACGTTAAGTTTTATTAGCGTTGGGTCCAAAGCCAAGATGTCAGCTGATTTAAACTGACAGTCTCGACAACTCCCGCGGCGGCCTCCGATCGCGGAGACAGCTCTGGGGGCATCACTTTGCCCAAAAAACATGTACTAAATATAGTTCATCAAAATATACAGGGTTTCACTTGTAAAGAACATGAAATAGGTCTATTTATAGAAAATGATATCCATGTACTACGAGAAAGCCTTCGATTCGATCGAGACTTGGGCTGTGCTGCAGTCTCTCCAGAGGTGCCAAGTTGACTACCGGTACATCGAAGTGTTGAAGTGTTTGTACGAAAATGCCACCATGTCCGTCCGACTACAGGACCAGACCACGAAGCCTATTCCACTGCAGCGGGGAGTCAGAGTCAGACAAGGAGATGTGATCTCTCCGAAGCTGTTCACCGCTGCATTGGAGGATGCTTTCAAGGTGCTGGACTGGAAAGGTCGAGGCATCAATGTTAATGGCGAGTACATCTCTCACCTTCGATTTGCCGACGATATTGTAGTCATGGCTGAGACCATGGAGGACCTCAGTATTATGCTCGCTGACTTCAGCAGAGTTTCCGATCGAGTTGGTCTTAAAATGAACATGGACAAGACGAAAATTATGTCTAATGTCCATGTTGTGCCAACTCCCGTAATAATCGGAGGCTCTGCGCTCGAAGTTGTTGACCATTATGTATACCTGGGACAAACAGTCCAGTTAGGTAGGACCAACTTCGAGAAAGAGGTCAATCGTCGAATCCGACTCGGTTGGGCAGCGTTCGGGAAGCTTCGCAGTGTCTTTTCGTCCAAATTACCGCAGTGTCTCAAGTCGAAAGTCTTCGACCAGTGTGTGTTGCCAGTGATGACTTATGGTTCCGAGACGTGGGCGCTTACGATGGGCCTCATAAGAAGGCTCAAAGTCACTCAGAGGGCAATGGAGAGGGCTATGCTCGGGGTTTCTCTGCGTGATAGAATCAGAAATGAGGATATCCGCAGTAGAACTAGGGTCACCGACATAGCCCGAAGAATTGCGATTAAGTGGCAGTGGGCGGGGCACATTGCTCGCAGGACTGATGGCCGATGGGGCCGAAAAGTTCTCGAGTGGCGCCCGCGAACCGGGAGACGAGCTGTCGGTAGGCCTCCAACAAGATGGAGCGACGACCTCGTGAAGGTCGCGGGAAACCGGTGGAAGCAAGTAGCACAGGACCGGTCTGAGTGGCGAGCCTTGGGGGAGGCCTATGTCCAGCAGTGGACGTCTTTCGGCTGAAATGATGATGATGATGATGTACAACGAGTGGCCTACGCATCGTACACTAAAGGTCAACCCCGACACGTTTGTCACGCAGTGACCACACGTCGTCCACGCAACGACTATGCGTTTGCGACTGACGCGTGACGGGCAACCATTTGCCAGCCCACCCGTCCGCCCCGTGCCTTCCCCCCGCCCGCCATCATTCGCTATAGAACAATGACCAAGGAAACTAATGGACAAGCAATGTGGTTCTATATATTCAATCAGTTATACAAATACCATTCAATTCGGCATCGAACTACCCAGATATGAAGTTGTCTCTTTTTAACACATTTACATTTCCCTTACAAAAAAGAGACAACACTATTTCAGTGTTGACAATAATGGGAACATTTGTATTTGGACGTTTGTATAAATACCTAATGCGGCATAGGCAGCCATATTGTGTCACACATTTTGAGAGTAATTTGTGTGTCAACACGCCGTGGTTGTTAAAAACAATTTTTTATAAAGTGATTGTTGAAGCTTTTCCTTCCTCAAATTGCATTTGAATGTGACGGGACATCGAACAATTATGCCCAAGTGTAGTGTCTTAGGATGTGACTCGAGAAAAAGCGAAAATCAAAAATGTTTAACACTGCACCGGTAAGTCGTAAGTTTTTTGTCGAAATAATAGTCAGTTTAAACATTACGAGGATTTTGAAGCATATTTCATATTATAATTAATGCATAGATAAATATTACTTATATATCTTAAAACAAGGGTGCCTTATTTTTCATATTTAAAAAATCGCTGTAGTTAACAGCTAGTGTTGTCCTTTAAGAATATCGAAACATAAAACCGAGATTAATCTTTGCTGATAGGAAATTCTAGTGTGTGCCAATTTTGTACATAAACGGATTTTATTTATACTTATAATTTATTATATTTTCTATTTATAATTATTCGATTATTTGATTTTTCATACTACTTGTTTATAGGTTACCAAGAAGTATCTATACCAAGAAGTAGTTGGAAGTTATCGGAACTGAAAATATAAGGCCGCATATTAAAAATATTTTTATATGCTCCCTACATTTTGAAGAAAATTGCTTCAATAGAACATTAGATGTAGTCAAGACTGAGAGATGGTGCAGTACCATCACAACATCTACTGGTAAGTTGGCTGCTATTTTTGTCAGAAAGTTAACTGCTAGTGATAGCAATGATTACTTAAATATAAGAAAGTAAAAAGTCTTTGGTTGCTTAGTCTGACCAGTGTTTTATAGATGAATATTTTGGGTTATTTTAATATACGAGGGGCGTTCAAAATATTCTCGGTATTGATATCTTATAACCTCTTTTTGAATTTGTTTTGTTACTGGCTGGTAAGGTTCATTCTTTGACATTAAAAAAAAGTATAATTCAAACCGAGATGTTCTTTTGTTTTTCTGCAATTTCTGAACAAACACGAACACAATGAGTGAATTAACAATGTTAACGAAATTAGAACATCGTTCCGTAATAAAATTCTTGACGAAACAGGGTAAAAACCAAAAAACCATAAAAGAGGAAATGGATTGTGTTTACCGTGAGTCTGCTCCTTCTTTATCTACAATTCAAAAGTGGTCAAGCGAATTCAAACGTGGCAGGGAGAGTATTGAAGATGACCCTAGACCTGGCCGGCCTGTAGTAGCTACTTCACAAGAAAATATTGATCAGGTGGAAAACCTTATATTGGAAGATGGTCGAGTGAAGATAAAATCAATAGCTCAAGTAACCAATCTTTCTATTGGTACCGTACATGACATTATCCATGACCATCTTAATATGTCAAAGGTCAGTGCAAGATGGGTTCCGCGAATGCTGACTCGACTTCAAAAAGATGTGCGTGCAGCTTGCTGTTCCGATTTTATTGACCTGTGTGGTGAAAATCCTGATGAGGTGCTGCAAAAGATAGTTACTGGAGATGAAACCTGGGTTCATCATTATGACCCAGAGAGTAAACAGGAGTCCATGCAGTGGCACATTAAGGGTTCAGCTCATCCCAAGAAGTTCAAGGTCGTCCCTTCCGCTGGCAAGGTCATGGCAACAATATTTTGGGATTGTGAAGGAGTATTGTTGATCGATTATAAAGAAAAAGGTGTAAATATCACGGGACAGTACTGCGCGAATATTCTACATCAATTAAGGGACGCAATAAAAGAAAAAAGGCGAGGAAAGTTGTCTAAAGGTATTCTGCTTCTGCATGACAACGCCCCTGTCCATACTGCTCATATTGCCAAGGCTGCAGCTATTGCTGAATGTGGGTTCGGAACTATAACTCATCCACCGTATAGTCCGGACTTAGCCCCCAGCGACTTCTTTTTGTTCCCCAATATCAAAAAGGATCTGCGTGGAAATCGATTTTTTGACGATGAGGCGTTGAAGGCGGCAGTAGAGGAGCACTTTTATACCAAGGATAAAATAGTAGATTGTTTATCAATTTGTTTAGTCACGCGTTAAACACTCTGCTTTTCACTTCGAATGCGAGGAAAAAAAACGAAGTTCCATACAAAATTACGATATTTATTATAACAAAGTAGATAACCGGCTACTTCCCGATGACCTAGAATCATGAAATTTGGCCAGAAGCAAGGTCTTACAGGACACGTACAGGAATAAATCTGATAACCGTAAATATTATATATTTTGGTGCAAAAACAGCCAATTTACTAATACAAACTTATCATTTGCGGTTGGCGCAGTAGCCGTGTCTACTTCAGCAACCGCAAATAATAAGTTTGTATTGTTAAATTTGCATCATCAAGTTTGTAGGTACGGATCCCTCGGTGCGCGAGTCCAACTCGCACTTGACCTGTTTTTTTATCACGTGACGTTTTGAATGATATTTAGCCAACAGATTCAAAATATTTTAAAACTAATTGGGTCATGCATTTTTAAATGTATTCACTTTAAATAAAACAAGATTCATAGGTATATTCGTAATCATTAAATCGTGTTTCACGAAATTAAATCGTTTTTTTACGCCCTAGAAATTGTCTAGGTTCACTGGAAATGGGAATAATCCTCCTTTCACAAACTCTGTGGTTGGCTGTTTAGGCGGGTTTCCAATGTCAATTAAAAATTTTTTACTTTAGTCCCTAGAGACTAAAAAAGAGCTTTAGTCCCGATTTGCAGAGACTAAAGTAACATTTTAAGAGCATGAGACGTGAAAAATATTTTTATGAGGGATTAAAAAAAATAATTGATCGATCTTTTAAGTGTATTAACATAGGGGGGGAGTATATTGAAAAATAAAAAATATCAAACTGTTCATACTTGTTTGTTTTCATTCCAATACCGAGAATATTTTGAACGCCCCTCGTAATTGAAATTCATTCCTTTTCAGCCGCGCGCGATAAGACAATTCTGTTCTGCCATATTAGCTGATTTGAAGAACAGACCTGATACAACTTTTCCGATGGTGGAAGCTTATGTGCCTAATTTGGTAGGTTTTTAATTTTTATTTACACATATGTACCTACCTATGCATTCCTTTATTTATTTTATTTAAATATGGTCCAGGTCAATTAGAACAGTTTGATTTTCTACCTCCTCTCTATCAGCGTCAAATGTCGTCCGTTTTTGTCCGTTGCCACAGCTCAGCTGTGGCAAACACAAAAAAGCTGGTACGCCGATAAGGACAAAAAATCTTTTACTTCTCTCATCTTTCACATTAAGAAATGTATAAATGCATCCCGCTCGCACGCTGTCAGATTCGACATGCCATCCCCTTGATATTCTAATTCAATTCAATTCAATTTTTGGGTGAAATGGCCCCATCAACTTCTTGATGATTCCGCCAATGTCGAGGTTGGATAGCCCACTGCCAGTTGACCCTTTGGTTTTTAGCGGTGACTTTACTTGAGTTCGGTAGGCTGCTTTCCACCACCAATCTATACCAGACATAAAAGCACTACTGTAATCACCAACATGCACTACATTAAACTAATATTTAATCTACATATACTAGAGTAATATTATATATTTAATAATAATAAACATAAATAGATTAGAGTCTAATTTTATTTTTGGATAGGAAATTATTAAGTATGCTACAATATGGGGAGAACACTAAGGTAAGGAGGAAATTAATGTTAATGGGACGACTAATATTACGAGGAAGTAGATCATATAGGTGGGTAGATATTTTAGGACATTCCAAAAACATATGCTCGACTGTTCCATCAGCAAGTCCACACTCACACAATGAACTATCGCGTATTCTTAATTTAGCTAAAAACACCGGAGAACAAAAATGACCAAGACGCAGTCTTATTATGGTGGAAGTATTTAATTTAGAAAATTCTCTATTTTTGAAGAACCATGGCTTAGTTGGAAGAATTGGCTGGAGGGATCCATAATGCTTACCCTTGATCTGACGGGACACTTGCCATAAATTGTTCCAATTTTTTTCCAGTTCCGGTTTGGCATTGGACTTCAGATCACGAGTGAAAGATTTATCATATGAAGTGCATCCCACTTCTATAGCTTCCCGAGCATAAGCGTCAACTGTTTCATTGCCCAATATACCACAGTGGCTGGGAATCCAAGCTAGTGTGACGTCTATGTCTTCATTTTTGCACTGTCGGAGTTCATCCTTAATTTTTAGAGTTAAATAAAAATTATCTTTTGAGCGAAAAGGGAAACCAACCAAATCCTGGAGACAACTCAATGAGTCAGATACAATAATCGTTTTATTTAGTTTATGAGATCTAACATACTTTACGGCTTCATATAGGGCAACTGCTTCCCCAGAAAAAATAGAGAAATGAGAAGGACATTTAAAATTTAAAACGATTTTATATTTGGGAATCCACACAGCGCATCCAACATTGTTGTCTGGGGCTAGTTTAGACGAATCTGTGTAAATCACTAGCCACCCGTTGAATTTTTGGTCAATAATTTTATTAAATTCAATATTAGCATTAGGGGAGCCTTTATGTATACCTAAATCCAGACTTATGGAAGGTTGAAAAATCAAAGTATCGTAGGCGAAACAGAAAATTACGTTCTTAGGGAACTCATAGATAGGAAAACAAGAGAATTTATGGTAGGATTTAATCAGGGGAGGGGATTCTTTGTGACACCAATATCTGGAGGAAGCTATAAGATCTACGAGAGTTCTGCATTTTGATACTAGAGGATGGGAAGGAAACTGTGCTACGGTTAAAAAAAAACGATCAGCTAGATACTGTCTGCGCAGATTCAACGGGGGATCTAAACATTCTACTTGCAATGCGTTGATAGGAGATGATTTCATTGCGCCCGTGATGATTCTCAAGCATCTTGACTGGATTTTATCCAATTTTGCAAGGGCTAACTTACTGCATGGTTCTAAAAGGAAGCACCCGTAATCAAAGTGGCTTCGTACGATGGCATTGTATAGAAGTTTTTGAGAGAACGGGTGCGCACCCCATCTGACGCCAGATAGGGATCTCATAACATTAATGCTTTTCTCGCATTTATTAACAATATAGGAGAGGTGGTGAATTCCTGTCAATTTTGAGTCGAGGAATACCCCGAGAAATTTAACTTTTTCACAGATTGCAATTTGTTGGTCTTAAATTTTCAACTCAATGGGGGGAATGTTATACCTTCTGGAGAAAACCACAGCACTGCATTTAGGGACTGATAGGGTTAGACCATGATCTTCCAGCCACTTTTTAAGATATGAAAGGGCCATGTTTAGTTTAGAAGAGCAGTCTTGGAAAGTGGAAGCCCTACTGTACAATACTATATCGTCGGCATACTGTAGAATATCACAAAAACAATCAACACTCGATTCTAAATCAAACGAATATAGACTGTACAGTATAGGACTCAGGACTGACCCCTGGGGGAGCCCCTTCCAGACAGGTCTTGAAGGAAGCAAGGATCCATTTATTCTAGTACGAATATACCGGTTCATAAACAGCTTACATATGAAATTAGTTAGTCTCGAAGGAATGCTCAGCTGTTGCATTTTCTGCCTGAGCAAGCAGAGATCAACATTGTCATATGCAGAGGAAACGTCGAGAAACACTCCTATCACGTTTTCATTGTTACTGAAGGCTATACGGATATCCGTTATCAGAACACTAAGGCTGTCCATAGTTCCCATTCCTCTCCTGAATCCAAACTGAGATCTAGCCAAGATGTTACGGTGTTCCAGAATCCATTCGAGTCTGTTCTTTACCAGATGTTCCATAATCTTGGCTAAAGTCGAAGATAGGGCAATTGGGCGATAAGAAGAGGAGTCATTAGGGTCTTTACCTGGTTTTAGGATCGGAATTACAATTTGAGTTTTCCAAGACTCCGGGATATTACCAGTTAGAAATATATAATTAATTATGTTTAAAAATAAGGTTTTAGAGGGAGTGGACGATTTAGCTATAAACGAATAGGGGATACCATCAATACCCGGGGCTGAGTCGCGTAGGTGATCCAGAGCACAAAGAAGTTCAGGAAATGAGAAAGGATCATTCATTCTATCCACTGAAAGGGGGACATCTGAACTTAAATTTATGTGAATAAGGTCTTCGGAGGGGACAAAGGGAGGGGAAAGTCTGTCTAAAAAATCTGGAAGCCATGCATCTGTGTCATTAGAAGGGGGGTCTGAAATAGTTAAACTCCTACGAAATACTTTTACTCTCTTCCAAACTATTGATGATGGAGAACGAGGGGATAAAGATTTACAAAATTCTAACCACCCATTTGCCTTTTTTTTAGCCAAAAACCTTTTGGACTTGGCATTCGTTCTTTGGAACATAAGATAATTATCCATAGAAAGGTTTTCACTATATGTTTTTTCTGCTAGATTCCTTTCACGGATAACATTAGTGCACTCTGCATCCCACCATGGAGGAGAAGGGATTTTGGAGCGAGCCGAATTTTTCAAGGGGATTGCTGCATCCGCAGCTGAGAGAAGACTATTGATAAATAGATCGTATATTACCAAAAAATTATTTTCACTAATTTCAGGTAATGAATTGGTTTCTCGAGTAAGATGAGCAGAGAACTCCGCCCAGTCGGCATGAGAAGTTTTATATTTTAATAGGGGAAGACTGGAAGGGCGACATACATACTCATTTATAATGGTGGACAAAATGGGAAAATGATCGCTTCCATAAGAACGGTTTAAAACTTTCCAGGAAAAGGTGTGAATTAAACTACTGGACACCAGGGTAAGGTCTAGAGCACTGTTGTTTTGGATTGGAGAAGCTCTTCTAGTTGCAGAACCATCATTTAATACAGATATATTTAAATCATCTAAAATGTCTATTAAATAGTTTGAATTTGAATCGCATATATGAGATCCCCATAAGGTGTGTTTGCAATTAAAGTCCCCTAGTATAACATATGGGGCAGGGATATTACATAAAATAGATTTTAATTCATCCAAGAGAAGAATGGAGGGGTGGGGAATGTACACTGAGACAAATGAAATATTTAATACCTTTACTGCAACTATGTTCATTCCAGAGTTATGATCTGGAATATTAAAAAGGGAATATGTGAAATTATTATTAACTAATATAGCACATCCAGCATATCCATCATTTCTGTCATCCCGCAGACATGAATACCCAGGGACCCGGAAACGGGCACCAGGTTTCATCCATGTCTCCGCGATGGCAAATACGGCTGGATTGTATTTATTTAAAAGAAAAATTAATTCTGATTTTTTATTTTTCATACTCTGTGAGTTCCATTGCAGAACATTCTTGTCCATTATGAATTAGAGGGATGATTGACTGAAGTTGGGATATGACAGGGTACGGTATATTATCACTAAATTTATGGATCATATTGACCAGTAAACCAGTCAGATTCTCCAAGAAGTTGTCATTTGGTGTGGTATTCTGGTTAAGAGCACAGCCATTTGGTTGTACATACCTAGGAGTTTGAACTATCTGCTTATGGGCCAGGACATCATATGATTTCCCATGGGATTGGCGAGGTTTTTTTGTGACATAGATGGTTTTACGGGTTGATTTCGGGGTAGAATCGATTTCAACGTAATTTGGTATGGGAGTCGAGGAACGTGTAGCGTGGCTTGGTGTAGGCGACGCGGAGAACATCGCTCGTGAAATTTCAGCGAAAGAAGTTTTAGAAGGTCGGAATCTCTGGGATGCTTCAAAATACCCTATGTTTTCATCGGCCATCACAATTTTAATGGATTTTTGACGAGAATGTTCTGGGCATTTGGGATCGGTAGCTTTATGGGCTCCCGAGCATAGAACACAACTTATATTTTGACTGTCAACATTGCAGGTATCACCCGTATGAGCCTGAGCGCAGCAGTAGCAGCACGGGCGAGATCTGCATTTAGCTGCTATGTGTCCGAATTTGCAGCAGTTGCGGCATTGAATTGTTGGCAGGTCATACTTTGTTACTGAGATACTAGTGTTGTAAATGTATATCTTCTCAGGCAGAATTTGTGAGTGGAAAGTCACAACCACAGTCAACGACGGAATCCATGTTGGAGGTTGGCCCTCATTATGAACCTTTCTAAACAAGCGACGAGCTTTAATAACTTTGCAGTCATGCATTCCGCTATTGGCCGGGTAACGAATCCCTTCAACCATCTCCTCCAATGACCAGTCTGTAGGAATATTCTTGATTACACCCATGCGGGCCACCTGGTATCTAGGAATTGATACTGCTAGTTGGTTTGCTATAATGAAGTCTGCTTTATGTAAGTTATTAGCTTGAGCTGCTGACTTGAATGCAACTGCGATTTTATTGCGGCCTAATGATTTGACAGAACCTTCAACAACATCAGATATTCTATTTTTATGGAGAAGTTGTGCAACCTTTAGCACATGGAGTGTGTGACCTGCAGTTGGAGTTGACTCCACTTTGCTAATGTGGACCACAAAGGGTCCTTTGTCATTTTCCGAGTAAGTTAACGGTGGGTCGTCGACACCATATCCAGGCGAGACATACGTACTTTGGATAGATTCCGCCGGATTTCTGTTTTTTTTAGGAATTACATTCACATCAGTAGCAACTCGTTTTCTACCAGGAATTTCAGATGTAGGTAACTCCGACGGAGAACAATCGGGGGTACCCACAATTTCCATATTATTAGCAAGCGACGCGGATCCTCCCCTGTCGGGGGGATCTTTGCCGTTCATTTTATAAAATTAAACCCACTTACCTGTAGTAGGGCACCACTACAACACTAATATTATTACCCAACACCAAATCTACACCCAAACTACAGATTGTTGGAAACACCTAGCCGAAAAACGCGATTCTTTTTGGCGTTTCTCCCGGGCACGTGTGCACACCAACACATCAACGAGCAGAATCCCTTGATATTCTAGTAATAAATAAATAAATATAAATATCTGTCATCTCTGACATTTGAAGTTAGTTTCTTTTTGACGTTTTGTTTAAGTCGATGGTTTTTGGCACCTGTCAAGCTTTGATAGTGACGTTTTTTTTTTGCGTTTATTGATTGATCTTGAATCGATTTTACATTTTAAAACTGGCAACAGCGATAATTCGTTTTTCGTGTGGCAACATTTTTTGAACTGTCAGTCTCTCTCGCCATAATTTTCTACTCCTTTTCGGCAATCTTCTTTTCTATCGAAAGATATCTTGGTGAATCTTTTACTTTCTCAATTAAACCGGCTGCTGCATCGCGGGCCATGTGCCGCGACGTCATTAAATGACGAATTTGAGGGAGAATCCATCGGTGAGTTTTCCTTTTGTCTAAATTTCGTTCACATGTTTTCGCATGGTGACCATTTTCGAAAATTCATTTAATTTCGTTTATTTCAGTCGTGCGAAGCCTGAAGCCTAACAGGATCTGAGTGCTAGACGCCGACGATGGATTTAACCGGATTTATTTCTTCCAAATTGGGTGGTAAGTATTTCATATTCTTCCACGCCAATTATTTTTTTGCGTTCCATTTTTGAATTTCAGGAAGCGTCTTTCTAATGTTTCTTATAAGATTCTAATGCGTTGCTATTGTCTTTGTTACAGCATTGCGCACCCAATTTGAGACAACTTAAACAATTTGAGCCAAATTAAACAATTTGACCTACTTAACCAATTTGACCAATTTGAACTTTTACCCATTTAATTATTTAAATTCTTTTTTTTCCAATTTGAATGACTTACCATTTGAGAAATTTAAATTCACAATTTAATACAATTCCAGTTGGAATTCTTTTCCTTTCTTTTTCTACTTTTTCACCTTCCCTTGGGATTTTTCTGCTGCCCATGTTTCTTTAAAAAAACCTCTTTTTGCCTCATTGTTGCTACAATGTGAGGGATTTTCTGCTGCCCTTTCGCATTGTAATAATTTATCCTATTCTAAACTTAAAATTCTAATTTAACTTCGTCAACGGACACCTTCACCTTTTTGCTGATTTGGACCTGCTTCGCGGTGTGTTCGAGGCAAGGAGCTGGGATGGCGTGAAACGTCTCACTCTTCAAGCAGCGACCCCAGGAGTAGCGTTCCTTTTTTAATTTCTGCTTTACTGTAAGTTATTTTTATCTAATTTCTAACCAGGTGACCTATCAAAACCACAGATTTAATTAAACTATATATATAAACTTATAGACCTAAATTTCAAATTATTTTACACAAAAAAAAAACCATAGTATTTCCATATTTTCGAAATTAAGATAGTTAAGATAGACATATGTACCGTTAGACCTGTACAACTCAAAATTTACACTGTATGTTTTCTAAATTAAATGACATTTGAATGTTGATATAGTATTTTGTTCCTATCACCTAAACAGTTCACCCTGACTTGAGATTAATAGTCCAATACTCTTTCCGACTTTTCTATCTGGCATTCTTTTCTTCATTTCTTTTTGGCACTGAGGCCTGGCGCCCGAGGTAATTATCTTTCTTTTTTTCTTTATATTTGGTCTCAGGCTAATCTTTTTTTTGAACCATTCTTAAAAACCTAATTTTCTACTGATCCTTTGTGGGATCACCCTTTAGAGTGACCTACAAATGTGACAACTTGACACCGACTTCAAGTATGTTATTAGTTTTCCGCTAAAATGTTTATTACGTTTTTCGTATTATAAATTATTTATTATTATTTAAACGGAAATTCGTAAAATATTACATTAAATGTAAAAAAAGTCCATACATTTTGACAGCTTTTGGACCTCATTTGTCAGTGGCGCCATCTGACGTGAAACAAAAATCTAGGAAACCCTTATTTGAATGTGTTTTAAAATTGTTATTACGTTGTGTACTGTAAAATAAAGATCTAGCCAGGAAAATGAAATTTTCTGTTTTATTTCAGGAACAAACACAAAAAGTTCAGCAGTTGGAGAATAAGTGCGACAGTCTACGAAGAAAAGTTAAAAGACTGAACGAAAAAGTGCGCAGGCAGAAGAAAAAAATTGCCAATTTCACAAACATGATAAAAGACCTCCAGGAAAGAAACTTGGTTAACAACGATAGTTCGATCGTTTTGAAGCATGTGCAGGGCCAAAATATTTTCTAAAGAGACAAATCTTGAAAAGTCAAGGCTTGCCTTTAGAGAAGCGCTATTCGGAAGAAACCAGAAAATTTGCGTTGACCTTGCATTTCTTTTCGCCGAAGGCGTATGATTTTGTGCGACGCACATATAATACTTGTCTGCCTCACCCCAGAACTTTGACGAGTTGGTATCAACAAGTAAATGCGGAGCCTGGTTTATGTGAGGAAGCATTTAGTACTCTCAAAGCCAAGGTACAGTCAAGCGACTCACCAGTAGTATGTGCCTTGATGTTTGACGAAATGTCAATAAGAAAATCTTTGTGTTGGGATGCTCAAACCAGAACGTATCGAGGACGTGTCACAATGGGGACTGACTGTGACAACGATTCTTTGGAAGTGGCCAGTCAATGCCTAGTTTTTCTATTGAATTGTATCAACGGGGGATGGAAACTGCCTGTTGGGTATTTTTTTATAACATCTTTGACTGGAGAACAAAAATCTGAATTGTTGAAAATGTGCATTCAAAAATGTGAAGAAGTAGGTGTCAAAGTTGTAAGCGTGACATGTGACGGACCTGCAGCTAATTTTAGCATGTTCACAGAGCTTGGGTGCAAGCTAGTGACGAACCAAGATGACACCACATTCAACTGTGGTCATAGTACTCTGCATGCATTTGTAGATCCTTGCCATGCTATTAAATTAATCAGGAATACGTTTGGAGATTTAAGGGTCTTATATGACATGTATGGCAGAAGAATTGATTTAAAATATTTAGAATATGTTTTAAAACTCCAGGAAAGCGAAGGATTGCACATGGCAACCAAAATTACCAAGGCCCATTTATACTTCGCAAAACAAAAAATGAAGGTTCGTCTAGCTACTCAATTATTAAGTAATTCTGTGGCAGATGCGTTGGTATTTTGCGACAAGGAATTAAAAATTGAAGAATTTCAAGAATGTGAAGGGACTGCAAATTTTATTAAAATTCTGAATGATGTGTTTGACGTTTTAAACAGCCATTCGATCCGTCCACCAGGATTAAAAAAGGCAATTTGTCCACAGAATGTTGGTTTAGTCGAAGCTCTCTTCGAAGGTGCTATTGGCTATATTTGTCGTTTAAAACTGCCAACTGGAGAACTGGTAATAAAATCAAAAAGAAAAACTGGCTTTATTGGGTTGATAGTCGACATGAAGAGTGCCATACAACTTTACCGACGCCTTGTTGAAGACACAAAGATTTTGAAGTATTTGCCAGTCTATAAAATTAGTCAAGACCACGTCGAGTTGTTCTTTTCTGCGATTAGAGCTCGCGGAGGTTTTAATAACAACCCAAACGCTGTCCAATTCAAAGCCGCTTTCAAGAGACTTTTGATTAGGGCGGAAATTCGCGATGGTGGCCTTGGCAACTGCATCCCTATGGAGCAAATCAACATATTAAACTGCTCCAGCAAACAAAATCCAACAAAAGTCCTCAATGAGTTGACGGAAAGAAGTTCGTTTGTGGAGGTGCCGGAAGATGACAGCGAATTATTTAAGGAGTATATTGACTGCCTTAACAGCACCCTTTCAAAATATGCGGAAAATGTTGTCACTTACATTGCAGGATTTGTGGCGAGAAAATTATCGCGCATCTTAAAATGTGACACCTGCATTTCCATGCTATTTGGGGATCCAAACGAATATGAGAAGAAGACTATCATTGAAGTAAAAACACGAGGCGGGTTAAAATTCCCATCGAAAGACATTGAAGGTATAACAAGAAAAGCGGAAAAACTAATCAAGCCTAATTTAAAAAAGAACTTGCCTCATAATTATTACTTATACATATTTAAATTTATTATGGATGATTATTTTGAAGGAACGAATAACGTATTTGAGAGTAATTCACCTGGTCATGACACAAGCCATAAACATTTGTTAATAAAAAGTGTCATTAAAATTTATTTAGATATAAGATTTTAATATTTTGGTAAAAAATGTACCGAAAAAGTTTCATTCCGAAACTATCTGAATAAAATTGTTTTATTCCGGAATGAGTAGTCTAGTCTAAAAATAGTACCTTTCAAGAGATTCCTGTATACTGTATAGCTCTAGTGTAAGGCCCATTCAACGTTATTTCTTAAATATATGAATAAAGTCATTAATTTGTATACTCTGTTCTATTATTTTTACCAAATTCATTGTAGGTTTCTGATTAACATGATGGGGCGGGATTACGTAGCAAGCGGAATGGATTCATATGGAAAATTCTGCTTGAATAAGAATATATTCGGATAGGATGGTTCTAATTTTTTTTGTAATCTCAGCAACGCAATTTAAATATAAATCTTCTTTAAAAACAATATTGATTAAAACTAATTACCTATTTATTTATTTTTTATTAATAATAATAAATAAACTAATTATACTAAGACATGAAATGTAAATAATTTAAATTAAAGAAAACTATAGAAAAAAACACCCCTTTCAAAAGTTCATTTTGCGGCATGGTGCCCATAATGCTGGCGGCGTTACCTCTCTGGATTGTTAACGAAATCCTTTGCGAGAGGTAAGCGTCAACCCTTGGGTCGCCGGTTTTGTCAAGTGGGCCGACAACACCCTCATGAAAGCTTTCATGTCTGCTGACCCAGGACCCAGAGTCTCAACCGCGAGAGCCGCAAACTCGTATTCATTCATTATGCATGAATACTTTCGGGACTTGAGGCTCTGGGCCTGGCCAGCAGCAGCGACAGCTTGTGACCGGGTGGCATTAATGTGAGACGCAGAAACGTGTCGACACACGTTACGTCCCACACCAATGCCCTTGTGGAGGTTTAGGTATCGACTGGACTGCTGTAGTAGGTATATACCTATTCAATGAAAAGTCGATTGATTCACAACTCCGTATAATAAAGTTTTCTGACACACACAGGAGGAGTACAGAGAAATACACAGGGAATAACACTATCACATAAAGCTAAGCTAGTTTCAATATGCGTGATCGATTTTCGCATTGAGCGGCGTGGACATGTATCGATTACGTCGCGGTCGTAGGCGCACTGCGGGCGGGACGCGGCCGGCGCATTACATACAACAATGGCGGGGCTGCGCAGAAGCTCGCGCATGCGCGATGGCTCGCAGAGTCAAGCCACTGTCGTTACTTATATCTATATATTTATTTACAATGACAATAAGCTTAATCTATACAATAATAAAATTAACGGAATTTATATATTATTTACACAATTGTTAATAGAGTACCCTACAGCACCCCCCTCCAGAGACCGTCAAGGGCGATAACAAGCTGGCAATCTAACAGACCGTCCTGATCTCGTCCTTCTGACGACGTTGTCGTCAGCTTTCGGCGTTACCTGGCAATCTGTACGTGGTGTGGGTGTGACAGGTGTGTTATGTTGAGTGCGAGTGTTGGTGTTTGGTGATGGATGTAGTGTGGTGTCTGGATCACGCAGTATATAGGCCGGCTTTAATCGGTCTATCGATACTGTGACCGGATTACCTTTGAGAAGTATCTTAAACACCTTATCATCTCGCGCGATGACTTCGTAAGGACCAGAGTAAGCGGGTTTTAAGGATCCTCCAGTGGTATCATCTCGAAGGAACACATGAGATGATGTTGGTAGGTCCTTGAAGACAAAGGTGCACCGCTTACCACTGTGCCGAGAGGCTGGTGATGGTCTCAAGTCTCTGGCGAAACTGCGAATGCGGGCAAGGTAATCCGCTACGTCAGCAGTCTCGTTCGTTACAGGGTTAAAAAACTCACCTGGGAGACGCAGGGGTTGCCCATAAAGCAGTTCAGCCGAAGAAGCTTGTAAGTCAGCTTTGTAGGCGCTGCGAATCCCTAATAAGACAAATGGAAGAGCATCAACCCAATTGTCGTTTTCGTGGCAGATTATGGCAGCTTTTAGTTGCCGGTGGAACCTTTCCACGAGTCCATTGCACGCTGGATGGTATGCAGTTGTCCTGCGGTGCTGGAATCCGGCTATGGTGGACAGTTGCTTGAATAAAGCGGACTCAAACTGTCGCCCTCTGTCTGTCACGATATCGGTTGGGCAACCATATCGAGCAATCCATCCACTGACCAGAGCCTTTGCCGTTGCTTCAGCAGTAATGTCAGCTAACGGTATTGCCTCTGGCCATCTTGTGAAACGGTCGACAGCTGTGAGACAATAGCGAAAGTTTTGACAGAGTGTCAGGGGTCCTACCAGATCTATGTGAATGAAGCTAAACCTGTTTTGCGGCAGCTGGTAGTTACCAACAGGAGCAGACACGTGTCGAGTAATCTTGCTGCGCTGGCAAGCCAAACAGGTACGTACCCATTCTCTACAGTCTTTCTTCACTCCAGGCCAAACATACCGATCAGCGACCAGTTTAGCCGTCGCGTTGGCTCCAGGGTGGCTCAAGGAATGAAGACTCTCGAAGACCTGTCTACGCATCTCCTGAGGTACCCATGGTCTTTGAGTGGTGTTACTTACATCGCAGTACAATTGACTCAAGGAACCTGGAATATTTACTTTCGTGAGATGCAATGAGGAGTCTGAGTTAGCCAAATAATTTTCCAGCTCTTTGTCAGCGACTTGGGCAGCAGCTATCCTCTCTGCATCTACAGGCTGTGAGATTTGCTCAATACGCGAAAGAGTGTCCGCTACGACATTGTCCTTACCTGATATGTGCCTGATGTCAGTTGAAAACTGAGATATCAGGTCTAGGTGGCGGAACTGCCTGGGGGAACAATTCTCCTTTCGAGAGTGGAACGCATATATCAGAGGTTTATGATCTGTGTAGATCGTAAACACTCGAGCCTCTAACATATGGCGGAAGTACTTTACACTCTCGTAGATGGCGAGGAGTTCGCGGTCGTAAGGGGAGTATTTGACCTGGGCAGGACTCAGCTTCCTAGAGAAGAAAGCAAGAGGCTGCCATACATCACCCTTCAGCTGCTGGAGTACGGATCCGATGGCAGTATCAGATGCATCTGTCACCAACGCTAGCGTGGAGTTGCAATCTGGATGTGCTAGCATTGCTGCCTGGCAGAGACCGTCCTTGCACTGCTGAAATGCTGCTAACTCCTGCTCTGAAAAATGTACCGGGTGAGAACCCTTTACAGATCCGGTAAGTAAAGCGTTCAGAGGAGCTTGATGACTTGCTGCCTTGGGGATGAACCGGCGATAAAAATTGATCATCCCTAAAAATCGGCGTAGTTCTCGGACTGTCCTGGGCTGTGGGAAGTTCTGGATAGCCTCCACCTTTTCAGGCAGAGGTACGGTCCCATTGGCTGTAATGCGGTATCCCAGGAAGGTAACCTCAGGTACACCAAAGGTACACTTGCCTGTGTTGATGACCATACCGTATTCTCTCAATCTGGTGAAGAGCTGATGTAAGTGCTGCTCGTGGGTCTTCGGATCTTTAGAAAAGACCAAAAAGTCATCGAGGTATGCATATGTGAAGTCCAGTCCCCTTAACATCTCATCGACGAAGCGCTGGAACGTCTGCCCGGCATTACGAAGCCCAAACGTCATGTAAGGGAATTCGTAGAGACCGAACGGCGTCGTGATGGCGGTTTTCGCGATGTCATCGGGATTGATGGGGATCTGGTTATATGCTTTCACCAGGTCGATGGTCGAGAAAACAGTGCAGCCAGATAAGCTGTGGGCAAAGTCCTGGATGTGGCGGATAGGATACTTATCTGCTATTGTCCGCGCGTTGAGCATCCGGTAGTCCCCACAGGGACGCCAGCCGTCGTTCTTCTTGGGAGCCAGGTGGAGCGGTGATGACCAGGGGGATTCCGAAGGTCGGCAGATACCATTCTGTAACATGCAATTAAATTCGGCTTTCGCTATTTTCAACTTATCAGGCGCGAGCCTGCGGGGTGTGCCAGATACCGGAGGTCCAGGTGTGGTACGTATGTGATGTACTGTATTGTGTGTAGGTGTACGCTGCAAGCCAGGTGGACGTGTTATTTCTGGGTAGGTATTTAGTATGTCATGATATACAGAATTACCAGATAAAACCTTTACTGACGAAACATCCGCAAAATTACGAGCAGGCAAAGCCGGGGTTTTAAGTAGAGTATTCCCGTCAATTAATCTTTGATTTTTAACATCTACAATAATGTTATATGCGCACAAAAAATCAACGCCGATTATCGCCCGTGTTACATCTGCAATAATAAATCGCCAAGTAAAGTCGCGGCGCAAACCTAAATTCAATACGTAGGTAATAAAGCCGTAAGTATTTATTACAGTGCCGTTTGCCGCGCTTAACACGTAATCAGACTTATAATTATTTACCTTAACACTAGACTTAGGAACTACACATATATCGCTTCCAGTGTCTATTAAAAATTGAACTTTCGACCTTTGATCCGTCACGAAGAGGCGACCGGTGCTGTTACTAGGGCAGTCGTCGGCCGCCATTAGCGAGTGCCCGCCTCGTTTCCCGCGAAGTCACACGGCGGCACGCAACGACTTGCCTTGTCTGCGAACTTGTAGTGGTACCAACAAGTCGGGAATTTTCTATAATTTGATGCCGATCGCTTGCCCGACTTTGATCTTTGCCGGGTTCTTGAATTTCGACCGTTTTCTCTCGACATACGGTCGAATTTGGCGTGCAGCGCGTATACGTGTTTTGTGAGCTCCGCCAAACACATAGCGTCCGATGTAGGTATAGGTATTGTAGGTTGATGTTGGGATGTCGCCACTGCTACCTGCGGAGTAGGTACCACCACGTCGTGTATCTTGTCGGCCAGCTCCGCGAGTTCCTGGAGCGGTCGCGATGTCGGCTGCGACGCGATGATGGTCTGTATGTTCGTAGGTAACTTGCCCGACCAGACGGTGCGAAGAAAGTCTTCTGGTACTCCGGTTCCCGCCAAACTGATGAGCCGCCGAAGGAACTGTGTCGGCGTTTGGTCTCCCAACTCTTCATTATACAACACTTGTTTCACCCTCTTCTCCTGCGACGAAGATAATCGACGGATGAGTTCGCTTTTCAGCTGCGCGTATTTGTCCGGAGCTGGAGGGGCGGCTATAATGTCGTCGACTTCCGCCGCGAACTGAGGATCGAGGTGGCCCACGGCGTAGTGGTATTTCGTGGCGTCGGTGGTTATGTTTGACAACGCGAGCTGGCTCTCTAATTGCGCGAACCAAAGACTCGGTTTTTGCGGATAAAATGGAGGCACTCTGACGCCGACGCGACCGACATTTCCGCCTTCCATCACTGTAGCCGCTGCTGAGCTTGCTGTGTTTTCCTTCTCGTCCATTGTGCACTGTTCGGGTCACCACTGTGGAGGTTTAGGTATCGACTGGACTGCTGTAGTAGGTATATACCTATTCAATGAAAAGTCGATTGATTCACAACTCCGTATAATAAAGTTTTCTGACACACACAGGAGGAGTACAGAGAAATACACAGGGAATAACACTATCACATAAAGCTAAGCTAGTTTCAATATGCGTGATCGATTTTCGCATTGAGCGGCGTGGACATGTATCGATTACGTCGCGGTCGTAGGCGCACTGCGGGCGGGACGCGGCCGGCGCATTACATACAACAATGGCGGGGCTGCGCAGAAGCTCGCGCATGCGCGATGGCTCGCAGAGTCAAGCCACTGTCGTTACTTATATCTATATATTTATTTACAATGACAATAAGCTTAATCTATACAATAATAAAATTAACGGAATTTATATATTATTTACACAATTGTTAATAGAGTACCCTACACCCTCCCCAATTTCCAAGGAACCAAGGTGACCCCGTTTGGGCGCTTGCCATCGTCTATGGCCAGTCCCACAAGCTCGAGGACCGCCGGTACGGAGGCTGTGGCAAGCGATCGGCGGATCAGATAATTGATGGTGCCATGACGAAACAAGCGGTCGGCGCTCCTGTGGCAAGAGAGCCCGTGTCGTCCCAGTTGATCGACATCTTTGCCGCATGCACACCGGTGAGGACACAGATCGTTGAACCGAGCCGTAGGCAGATGGCAATCCGTAAACTACTCTGATCAAGGACCGTCCTTAAGTTGCGGGAAGGAAGTGCGCGTAGCCAATGACCTGCCTCGTTGGAGGACACGGCTAAAACTCGCGCTCGGTCTGAATCGTCCAGACTACTATCCAATAAGAAAGCGTGGGTTGCCAAAAGTCCCGGATTATCCCATGCCCTCTGCGAGTGCCTGTTGGTAGGCAACTCCTCCCCGGAACATGCAGCACACCGGGCCTCTCTGGCCTCCATCTCGTCAGCAGGTATCTGTGGTACGTTTAATATGATACCTACTAGAGACAACGGGCCGTAGGTGGAAGACAAAAAGGCCGGAAGCGCCACGTCGGAGTATTAGGGTAAGCGGAATTTGCATATGAATCCATTTTGCTTGCCACGTAATTTAGGCCGTGTCCCTAAACCCTAGAAACATGAAATTTGGCACAAGGCAAGGTCTTACAAAATAAAGACCATTTCTGAGAATGTCCGCACCCACACGGCACGCGCGGCCCGTGATGTCTAGTATGAAAGTGCGGACTAGTGACTTTTATCCCCGTTGTTCCCAGGAAAAAAAAATCCAGTTGTTCGTGTGCCTATATTCTACATTAGTAGAGAGAGTTGAGAATGAATTCCAAATGATACATGTGCCAATAAATTTTGAGGAATCCTTCGATCCCTCATGGATCCCATCATCAGAACTCAACCAAATTAGAATGGGACCATATCGAAAGCATCGAACAGCTGGGTTATCGGTATCGATAAAGCATGATTGACCGGACATCACTATTAAACTTGACAGTCCGCCATATTGTGTTCTCAACAGGCACGTTTTTTTTTGTAGGTATTTCATGTCCATTAGTTTCCTTGGTCATTGCTATAGAATCGAAGGACGGAGTGCACGTTGATAAGCGGTACACGGTGATATTTTTCGAAAATCATGCAGAAAGAAAAGTTTATAGAAGAAGTGCGAAAATATCCGCTACTATACGACCTTAGTGATTCGAAATATAGTGACGTAAATAAGAAGGAAAAGGCATGGAATGAAATCGCTATTGTATTGTCGCAATCAGGTAAGAATTTTTAACATAATCAATTTCTATTTGTGACGTTTTCAGTGTTGGTATTGAGTTATTGATTTTGCCATAATCTACAGAAATTCAGCTATCGAACCAATAAATATGTGTGATTCTAATAGATATTAAAAATAATGTTAAAACTTATAAGTAATTTCATTAAATTACATTTTGAGAAAATTTAATTCTGTTACATCCAAAATAGTTATTTATTCACCAAGAGGAGTAAGGCATTGATTACTCAACGAGTGGCCATTTGAGGCCCGACGCGAAGCGGAGGGCCTTAAACAACACGAGTTGAGTAATCAATACTTACCCTCGAGGGATATATAATACTTTATACTACTCTTACGAGGAAAAAAAAAACAACAAAACCTCGTACAAAAATTTAGATATATATAGGATAAATAAGTATCATCTGGAGCGTTTTGCAAAAAAGAATTGATTTCATCTGCCGTTAGCACTTTGGATTTCTTACTGCGAAACCCGCTAGACTTCTTTTTCAGAAATGCTGCTAATTTTGAGTATTTCTTCATATCAATATTATCAACATAACAATGATGAATGATGTTTGATAACAATGTACTTCTCAGCATTGAATATATAGCCTTGAATTGAATATATACTATTGAATATATAGGCTGCTAGGCTTATATTTTGAAGACTTTTCACTAAAATAGGCTAGAAGAACATTTTCCGACAAAGAAGAAGCTTGCTTTTCAGTCTTCCACTGCATAAATTCTTCATACTGCTTCATGTATTTATTTTTTGATTTTTCCGGTAGAAGATTGTTAATTGCTTGTTGAGCATGAATTAATATTTCAGGTGGCGTTCCAATAATACTACCATCGCTACTTTCCTCATTTGTTGAAGACATTTCAAACACAAAAGCAAATTCAAAGTTATTACAATGAAACGAAAGGCGCGCGATATTCTTTTTTTTAAAGTGAAAACCGCGCCAACCTTTTTTTTTTAATTTGGGCGCGCCGCGTCTTTACAGCCAGTGACGAGACGGATCATTATAAAATTTCTTGCGTGCAACCCGAAATATAAAATCATATTTAGTATAATTAATCAATGCATATGTTTCTTCAAACCATTTAACGATATTGTATAAAGCATTAGACGAGGTTCTAAAACAAAAGCGACAAAAGTCAAAAAGTCGCACAAGTTCTTTTTGTTCAGTAGAAGAACAAAATCAACCAGCATCAATCATGAGTACCGTGTTTAACTTTGAGGACTCCGTGTCTATATCGTCATTCAAAGGAGAGGATTTCTATACTATGAGAAAGTCTGACCTGTTTCTCACAAATTCGGAGATTGTGGAGGGTATTTTATGCCAGGGAAAGAGGATGCGACAGCAGCTTAAAACGTTACAACCTGGGCAAACCATGGTTATTGGAGATGCAATGAAAACACTAAATGAACCACTCACGATTAAAAAAGGTGGTCCTAATGTGGAAATTAAAGATGACGAGTATACACTCAATCGTCTCACAGGAATGTGCGCAGCTTATAGTGCAGGTCAAGGTGGTCGATTCTCTCCTAAGTGTGCTATAGCCATAACTCTTGGTCTGGATATAACTAAGGATAGAATATTGTACTATGCTGCAGCACCTGGGGCTGAACATTTTTCTAATGTTTTCACTTGGTTACCTCTACTTTGTGCCCTGAAGCAGCTCGAAAATGGAAAGGTGTCCAAAGAAAACATTTCTAGGATTGCTGCGGTAAAAAATGAAAATGGAGTAACTTTGTCTGCATTACTCATTCAGAACAGGTCTTCAGTGCCCAACAGACTTAGCAAGTTTGGTCTAGGAGGTACTAGAGGCATGGTGGAACTTGAGAAGGCTTTAGGTGTTCTCAAGACGCTGTCCTCAGGTGCCGGATCAAGCAGAGACTAAGCACGTTGAAGACAGGTCTATGTATTTTCAATCCTTTCACATATCTTTTTCAATTTGATTAGGAATTAGCAAACCAATTTAGAATAATATAGAATAATGATTTGAGTTTTTGATTCAATATTGTTATCGCATTTTCGAGTTTTTTTTTCCGAAAAACTTTTTTGATGTAGGTACATTCGTTTAGAACGTCTATATAGCGTATGTAAAGTCGGCAGTGTCAAATAAAAAAAAGTATTAACTTACACGCATCCATGGCTCGTTTTGGAATTTAAAAAAAAACATAACTGTGGAATAATGGATTTTCATACAATATTACTACATGGGTAAAGTGTGTAATAATGGATTTGCATACAACATTATTAACCAGATTTTGAAGGAGGATTAATGAGCAACTTTCTCCCCAATTAATGGGTTAGTTTGAATTGACTTTCCGAGTAGGTGTAGTATAAAGTATGTTATTGTACAGTACCTACGATTTTCTACTTGGACACTCGAAAAGTCTTGGTTTATCGTAAAAATTCGTTTTTTCACATCCAGTAATATAAAATCCCAGAATTTACTGACATAAAATATTAAATCTACGTCATATTTTTTTTAAATTTTTAGTTTGGGTTTCTGTATTTTATAATAAAGTGCCTTGCGTTTATTTAATATAGGTAATCAGTAATAAAATCCCACCTTAGTATAGAAACTTGTATTCTTAATAAGCCAATAATATTATAACCAACTTCTTATGATTATGACATATTAACTATCCATGATCTATATTAAATGCTGCCACGGAACTCGTCCTTCGGGAGATTGAAAATAAGTTGCAAACATATCACGAGTTTCAAAACCAGATGCCGAAGATTCACTTATATCTTCTGGAAGTGTACTTAGTAATCTCTGTTCATCATCATTATTGGCCGAACTCTGCCTTGTGTTGACTTCATCATCGGATGTTATATTATAACACCGCATGACATTGTGTAAAATACACGTCGCAAAGACCACAATATCAACATATTTTGGGTGTAAATGCAAATTCTTATTATAAATTTCAAATTTTTGATTTAAGATGCCGAACGCGTTTTCAACTACTCTGCGAGCTCGCGATAAGCGATTATTGTATATTCTTTCCTTTTCTGAAATGCCATTTGAACGAGGATATGGTCGCAATAAATTCCTTTTTAAAGGAAACGCTTCGTCGGCTACAAAAACATGTGGCATTATTATTTCAGTACCAGGTAATGGTGTGTCAGTTGGAATATTAAATGTATTCATTTCAATCGCTCTTCCTAATCTTGACGATGCCAAAATTCCGCCATCACTATTCCTGCCATAGGCCCCTATATCAACAGCTATAAATCTGTATCTATCATCGACGATAGCCATGAGGACGATAGAGAAGTGTTTTTTATAATTAAAAAATAGCGAGCCGCTGCTAGGAGGGGCAATTATGTTTACATGTTTGCCGTCGATGGCACCTATACAGTTTGGAAAATTCCATTTTTTATTGAAACCATCTGCGATTCTTTTCCAGTCTTCGGTAGTAGGTGTGGGCATGAACTTCCCCTTCATTTTATTTATAATCGCATTGCACACATCTTTTAATATCGACCGGATGGTACTTTCGCCTAACCGAAAGCTTGAACTCATAGTCCTAAATGAACAGCCACTAATCAAGTACCTGAAACAACCAACTTTTATTTATATTATTTTGTTACAGCGTCAGAATGTAAGAAGATATGGCAAAACTTAAGGGAATATCATAGAAGAGCCATTAAAAAGAAAGCAACTAAAAGTGGTCAGAGTGCTATTAGTAATAAAAAATGGCAATATGAAACTGAAATGTCTTTTTTATTACCACATTATAAAGAACGGTCTACAGTGACGTCAGTGGACAACACAGATGATGGTGATGATGAAAATAGCTTATCTGCTGCCGAAATTCTTGCCAATGTGACTCAAGAATCTCAAGACTCTTACCTCGAGCGCGAATTACCTCGGAGCGTCCAGAATCTTCGGTGTCTATGTACGAATCATCTAGATCAGTGTTTCCTGACATCCCAATAACGACAAAACGAAAGAAATTGCAA
Source organism: Aethes cnicana (assembly GCA_963971205.1). NCBI lineage: Eukaryota > Metazoa > Arthropoda > Insecta > Lepidoptera > Tortricidae > Aethes > Aethes cnicana. The sequence continues at coordinate 6,084,925 of OZ020289.1, read as the reverse complement.
GAAACAAGTGCGTCGGCGGTCTTAATGGAATATTTATTAAAAAACAAAAAAGATGAAGATGGAAAGCAGAATGACGAAATGGATACTTTTTTTAAGTATTTCTAGCACAGTAAAAAAGTTATCTACCTATAATCAAGCACTTTTAAAGTCAAGAATTTTTAATTTAGTTTCGGAAGCTGAAATACAAGAACTGCAAAATAATCGAAACTGTTACTATGAAGATTTTTTTGCACCAGGAACTTCTGGCTACACAACTCAAAACCTAAATGCAGGTACTACCGGTAGTAGCACGGCTAGCACCCAACAGCAAAATACAACCCCTATGGAAGAATCGAGGGTTGATGGCTCTTCTTAACACAACTAAAGTAAAATTGCTTTGCTTTGATTTATCCTTTAACTTGATACATAAATAAATACATATAACTTATAAAAAAGTTTCTTATTGCTTACCTTAATGTCACTGCCAGCTTTTCTTCTGGTGATACAGCTTCTCTAAATTGCGTGTTTCTTTTGTAGATGTCGTCCTCTATAATATTAAGTATATAATAAAACAAGTCTCTCGGCATACGGAAATAGATATAGAATTTTTCTTCGTCATCTAGCAGACGTCTCCGGATATTCCAATATTCCCCTTCTGATTTCCTTTGTCGCAACATATCATGTACCCAATATCTTTTTTTTCTGCTGTTTCGTTCATTTTCATTATCAAGTGTAATAGCTATAATCGCCAGTTCACTGAATGTAAAGTTCGACATTTCATAAGCAACACGACTTCTTTGGACAAAATTCAACCGAAAACTGAGGTTAGACGCATTACCCACTCGTTGGCACCGCGTTGTCCACTCGTTGACACCGCGTTGTCCACTCGTTGACACCGCGTTGTCCACTCGTTGACAACGCATTGCCCACTAGTGACCATTGGGTGGATCAACTAGTTGACTACTCATCGAGAGTGTGAGTTGAGTTGGTGTGATGGTGTCGGATTGGCGTGGAGTTGGCCTAATGTGCGAAGACCTTTATACTGCTTTATGCAGATGATTTCAAAATCTATCATACAGTTAGTAATGTAGATGATAATATAAAATTTCAAAAAGACTTAGATCATTTTACCAGTTACTGTCTGAAAAATAAACTACAACTAAATTAAAAAAAATGTAAAGCTATGACTTTTACTAAAAAAACAAAATATATAATAAACAATACTTATTCACTATTCAATGTTAATTTGGAAAAGGTACATTTATTTATTATTATTTATTTATTTAAACTTTATTGCACATTAGTAAAACTAATAGAAAAGGTGAACTTAATGCCATAAGCTACATTCTATTAGAGATCTAGGCGTCACACTGGACTCAAAACTTCATCTGGATGAACACGTCGAAAATATAATTAATAAAGCTTTTCAAATGTATGGTTTTGTAATGCGAGGTAGTACAGAGTTTAAAAGCCCTAAAACGTATCTATATCTGTTCAAAACTCTTGTTCGTTCTCAATTAGAATATGGTGTTATCATTTGGAACCCGTTGTAGTGTATTGACTAATGCTATGTTTGTCTCGTGCGCATACGTCACGACCGGCAGAGTGGGACGGGCGTGGGGAGAGTGCCCTCCGGCTGCCGGCGGCGATGGTCGCGTGGATGGTGTATTGTCGAGCCAAGTGTTAGATAGATTAAAACCTAAATACTAGCTCTAAGTACATGAGAAACAGCAACGTTACACCCGTATTACACCAAGTATTCAGAAGCTCTTGAAAGCGTTCAAAAGAAATTTCTTAGGACAATGCAGTACAGATGCTATCGTAGTCGCCTTTCTTACCGTCAACTACTGAACAAGTATAAATTGTTGGATTTAAAGTCAAGACGTTCGTTACTTGAAGCAATGGTTTTTCATGGACTGTGTAATAATAAATTTGATTGTAAGGCTACGCGCGCACTACGGATTTTTGCCGTGCGTTTTTTTTCCGCAAAATCTGTGAAGTATGAAACCTCCTTGAAGTGCGCGCACGACGGAAAATAATCCGTATGCGGATAAAAATCTGTGGTTTGCTGCAGATTGGTTGCGGTCCGGCGCCGCACGAATTTTTTGCATTCTATGGACTATTGAGTAAATCCGCGCACTGCGGAAAAAAACCGTGCGGACGCCGTCCGGCAGCCATCAAGTGACGCAGTTGTTCACGCGACACGGTGCTGCGCGGTCATGTCGTCGCCTAGCGTGTCTCCGTTAAACGCGGCGCAAGCGGCGGTCGCAACTTTAAATATTGAACTACTAATCAATGAGGTTCAGAATAGACCACCGGTTTGGGACAAAACTTGCCGTGAATACGCAGATAGAATAAAGAAAACAAGAATGTGGGAAGAAATATATAATAATGTTGTAGAAGATTACAGCGAATTAAACCTCTCAGAGAAGAAAGTCATAGGTAAGTACAAATTACATTTTACAATTCTATAGAATTAATTTGTTACAATACTATTATATCTTTTCATATTGCCATGGTACTGAACCCCTAGTTGATGTGAAATATTGTGCAAAATAATCTCTATTCTGCATGCTATTCCTAGTAGATCGCATAGGTGTTGCACGCGAGCTTCTTAACTCGGTCCCATAGAGTTCATCACTAAAACAGAAACCGTCGTGTTTGCGTACGTAATTGTGCAACACGCAACAAGCTTTGATAATTACATCACAAAAAGTTATGTTAACATCTAAGGCACGGTGTAAAATTCGCCATTTATTTGTAAGGATCCCAAATGTACATTCTACGAATCTTCTTGCTCGTGTCAGTCTATAATTGAAAACTCTTTGTGTGACTGACAGATTTCTTCTTGGATAAGGTCTCATAATGTGCTCGGAGAGCGCGAAAGCCTCATCGCCCACAAAAACAAATGGCATCTCTTTCCCTTTGTCATCGTTAGGTAATGGTTTGGCATGTGGAATATTCATCTGGTTCCGTTCAAGTTTTTTTGCAAAATTGGTAGATTTAAAAAGGCCAGAGTCACTGCTACTCCCGTAGCCACCAACATCGACGGCAATAAAATGGTAATTTGCGTCTGCTATTGCCATCAATACTATTGAATGATAATGTTTATAATTATAATATTGAGAACCGGCCATATCAGGTTTTTCACATCTAATATGTTTACCATCAACTGCGCCCAAGCAGTTTGGGAAGTTTGATCGTTTATAAAACAATTTAGCAATGTCAGACCACGTGTTTTCATCAGGTTCCGGCATGTATATTGCTTGTAAATGCAACCACATGTTTTCACAAGTTTCTTGCACTATTTCTCTGATTGTAGTTGCACCTAAGAGGTATTCATAATGTAATGAATTAAAGCTATTTCCCGATGCTAAGTACCTGAAAAAAAAAAGAAATATTTAACCCAACAAGAAATTTATAATATACAAGGTGCTCGCGAGAAAACCGCATAATTTTGCTATCGTATTCCTGATCCTGTTTAGAAAAAACACACTTAACACTAAGAAAACGAAAAAATAATAATCATATTTCGACTTGTATTCATATAACGTTAATTTAATCATTACGACCTCAGCTATATGCTGGCAAATTAATGCGGGTTCTTGGTGACCACCTTGTATAGGTATTAAATAGTTACGTTTATGTCATTTTGTGTTTATCTTTTATATTATTCATTACAGGTAATGAAATACAAAAGAAGTGGCGAAATTTGAAGGATGCTTTTGCTAAAGAGCTTGCTGCACAAAAAAAGGTGACATCAGGACAAGCATCCAAAAAGAAAAGACAATATGTTCATTTCGAAGCCCTATCGTTTTTGGCGTCTCAACCACTACAAAGACCAACCACAAGTAACATCTCTGGCTCAGGCGATGAATCAGATGGAAATGACAGTGTCGCGTCAACCATTGAACGGAGAAACAGAAAGTATGCACGTAAAAAAAATACTAATACTGATAACATAAATGACACAGATAGCCAAATATTAGAAATTTTACGCGAAAAAAAGTCCTTTGACGAAGATGTTAGCTTTTGTGAAATGTTGATACCCATGGTAAAAAAATTAAATGATGACCAAAAACACTTTGCCAAAGTCGAAATACTGAACATTCTTGATAAAGCTAAACGTTACTCTCTACCAACAGTAACAAGCCGTTTTGAGACATCATCGTCTTTCCAAGCACCTAAAGTAAATTACCGTCAAGTAAGACCGGCTTCTTATGATTTGTATTCGTCTCGCTCTTCGTCTGCTCCTTCGCCGTCTTATGTTGTTTCACCAATTCCATCACCGGGAGGAAACCATAGTTCTGACGCAAACATGTTAATACAACAAAATCCAGTAAACTGTAAAGTTCCAAACGACATGCAATACGCGGTACATCAATATGCCACAGCTCCATCACCGGACAGTCAGATTAGCGATGATAATAATACGTTAATGCAAATACCACTAAATCCAGTGAACACTCAGCTTTCGGACGGCTTACAATATACGGCTCCATCAACGCCTCAATACACCACGCTTCAAAATTATCAGCCAATTTCATCACGAGAAAACTCAGACAATCAGATACAACCCGAGAAGCGTATTAACATTACCGATTATTTAGTTTTAAAGCATGAATTTAATTTAATTTTTATTACATACATATTATTAACAAATATTATCATTAATTCATTACATTACCTAATGATTACATATTCAGCGCCTTGTTTGATTGTTAAAAAGTAATAATAATAAGGTATTAAAAATTAAAATACGTACTGTTGTGTTAATATCTTTGAGCCCAGACACGCGATTTCCCGAGACTTTTGAGACATCTTAAGAACACTGAAATAAGGTATATACTAATTTCCAGCTTATTGGCTCTCATTCCGAGGCTGATGCCTTAAATATAAAGGTAAGTGCTTACCTCAATGTGACTGACAGTCTTTCTTCTATTGAAATAGCTTTTCTCCAAGTCGTGTCTGCGTAGTAAATTGCAGGGCCAACAATTGTAATTAAATTGTCAAACGTTGCAATTTTCATCCGGTAATAGCCGAAAAATTCGTTTGGAAACAAACGCAAGTCACTGTATCTCATGAAAAAAAAACCTTTAATAGGCCGCAATGCCACGAGCGGATGTACCCAATAACGATTTAGGTTCTTCTTTTTTTTGCGCGACAGTAAATATAAACAGATCTTCATTTTGGTGTGATACGTATATCTATAATATATATTTTTAACGTCCGTTCTTGACTTGAGTTGGAGCTAGAATGGCAAAACGTGCGGATATATCACCGCTGTGCGCGTACTGGACATACACGGTTTTTTTTCCGTTGCGTTTTTAAAAACGCACCGCAACTCGCTGCACCGTAGTGCGCGCGTAGCCTTAGTGTGTCTTCTACTCTGAAACCATCCCGTTCCCTAATATAGTTATGTAAAGCACAGCAAGCTTTTATTATTTTTATCGTATTCGGCAAGGAAGTATTCATTGGTCTATGAAATATATAGAATTTATTGCTTAATATTCCGAATGTAGACTCAATATACCTTCTAGCACGGCTTAACCTATAGTTAAAAATCTTTTTTTTACGTGTTAGATTAGTTCGAGCGTAAGGTCTCAAAACTTTGTTTGAAACACCAAAGGCGGCATCGCCTAGGATTACGTATGGGAGCGTCTGTAGTATTCGGTAGCGGTTTCGGAGCTGGTAACATTATTTCCCCGTTATGTAATTTGGCAAATAAACTGCTTTCTTTAAACACATTTGAATCGGATTCTGTTCCACATGACCCTACATTTATATAGGTGAAGCGATAGTTAGAATCACACATGGCCAATAAAACAACAGAATGATATTTTTTGCAGTTTGCAAACAAACTTCCGCTGTGTTCAGGGCAGATTATTCTAACGTGCTTCCCATCTATACAACCGATGCAATTAGGAAAGTTTGCCACGTTTTGAAATCCAGCAGCGACTTTAAGCCATTCTTCCTGTGTATTCGGTAATGATAGGCACTCTTCATGAAGTACTTCCCAGATATTTGTACACACTTCTTTTATGATTCCACCAATAGTTGCCCTGCCAAGACGGTAGCTAAAATAAAGGTCGGTGTATTTTTGTCCAGTTACAGGGTATCTGAAACAAATAAAAATATTTCATTATTTTACAGAAAAGCAAGTACAACAGCGATGGAAAACTGCTCGAGACGCATATGTAAGGTGCAAAACTTCATTGAAGAATACAAAGTCTGGATCATCTGGTGGCAATAAAAAGAAATATGTATTTTTTGACTGTATGCAGTTTTTAGACAAGAAGAAAGTAGTAGATACTGAAGATTCAATTACAATAAGTCAAAACACGAATAATGAATCCCAATCAAATAGTGAGCAAGCTACTATCAATTCAGAAGAAGATTCTCTTACAACCCCTTCATCAAACCAAACAGGAACTTGTGATGATGTACCAACTTTAGCCCTTTCCTCTTCAACGTTCAGGAACCCCAATACGTCTCAATCAAACCAAATCACTGGTTCTACCTATCAAAGCGGTCGGAAAAATGTGTCAAAGCGTAAGAGAACTTCTGTAGATGATCAATTTGAAAAAGAAATGTTAAACATGTTTAAAGAGAATACCAAAATGATGCAGAACGATGACATGTCATTTTTTTGTTTACTTTTGCCGATAATGCAAACTTTTTCTACTCGCCAAAAATTTATTTTCCGTTCTGAAATGCTACAAAAGGCTATTGAAATGTCAACGAACAATGACAATTTTAGTGAAAACCGGCCTGGAACTTCTCATACTTTTACTACATCTTCGGAGTCACAGTCACAGGATTCAGATTTAGTTACTCTATACTCCACATTCGAATCCGATAATTCGCAAGACATACAGGAAGGACCCTCAACACAAGTAATATTGAAAGAATTCCTTAATTTTAATTAATATAAAATTTGTAACTGGTACTTTGATTTGATTAAAAATACATAATATGTATATTGCTGTTTTTTTTTCTGTTCTACCCCTCAACCAGGCTTCTTATCGTACACTTCATAAAGTACACAATACTGACTAGAGTCAAACCACGCCAGTGGAAAGCGGCCATAACTCTTCCAAGCAAGTTTGATTTGATGTTTCATTTGCGAGGGTTAGCGTGGTTTGACTCTAGGTTAAAAATAGATATAGTAACAGGAGCAATAAATTAAACGACTATTTAATTTGTATTTGTATGAAATAGAAGAACATGTATGAAACAGCTTAATTTATTGCTCCTATTACAGGAAATACCCGGTATGTAGTGTAGTTACAGGAACTCACCTTAAAGTCACTGCCAATCTTTCTACTGGTGCTACTGGAACACGGAACATGTTGCTATGCTTCAAATTGTCCTGGAGCTTGGCGAGCAGCTCGTCAAAACTTTTGATAGACATCCTGAAGTAATCAAAAAAAATTTCTTCGTGTTCTCGTAATTTCCCAAACAGCGTACAAAACTCTCCTTCAATTAAACGGTCCATAATTACTGGGTGAACATGATATCTTCTCTTACGTTGTTTTTTTTGCCGTAATCGTTTGCGTAAAAAATACGCCCATATTATTGCATTTAAAACTGGATACATCTGTCGTTAACTGTACACGTCTGAAGCACTCTGTCGTCAGTGAAGCACTAAACCACAGAGATCAGATACTATAGAGTACGGTTGTTCGTCCATTTGTATGGGAACCAAGCGTGTAACATTTTGCGTCGCTACGATGACGTCACGAGAGTAATTTAGTGATGGGCAACAAAAAATGCGCGACTCCGATTTAACAGCATCGATTGTCAAGCGGCTAAACGATTTAAGATCTTTAGCATTTTTAATCGATTTACATATCGATAAAACACGACAGAAAAATGATAATTCGTTTCCAAAGCATAATGCGAAATAGTTTTAAAATGTTTTAACACTTACACTTATTATTAAAACGAGTCTTTTTAAATTAAAGTACAATGCCTTGGTACCGCGGTAGTTGTTACTAGTGTTTTACGATATCACGATGACGTAATTTAGGCAAGTTGGTTTTTATTTACTAATAATACCCAGAAACTTTATGATTGTTCATATGCATAGCTTCAATGGAGGATTTGACAACATCTCTCTATCTCTTTCAAACTCACTTACGAACTAAAATATGTTTACAGACAGACAAACAAACATCGGGACATGTGAACCTAAATAAAAGCTTGTAATAACAATAGATAAATGAAATACTGATCGTGTAACTCCATTCATAGTAGTAGGTATATTCAAGTATTTCTGATAATACTAGCTGTTCACTTATTACCACGTTTTATAGCTACATTATAATATGCATTTTTATTATCATTTTTCTGTCTGATTTTAATCGATTATGAAATCGGCATTGAAATTAGCAGGTGCACATCACTATTGACAGAATAATGAGAAATCGGCCTGGAACGCGGTTGGTCGACGCCTCGAGAGTTTGGCTTAACTACTTTTACATTGCTGGTTTTCAATATGCGCAAGTTTGGCGCAACAGATTAAAGCCGCAATGGAAAACGAGCATTGGACACAAGGCATTCGCTACTAATTTGGTAAAACTAATAAAGAGCTACAAAATAAATCGTTTTCACAAAAATAACAGATATTTCAAGACAGAAAGTACTTACCGATGATAGGTAACACCCTGATGACCAACTCCACCAACGCTGGTGTAGTTTGTACAGTTAATTACGGCACACTTAGTCATTTTCTTTTTTTGATGTGACGTTGCTCGCGGAAGGCGGTCGGAAGCGAACTGAGGTTAGAAGCGAGCAAAGTGGACATATTGTCTACTTTTTTCCACGCGCGGTAGGTAAACTTTAGCATTCTATCTCGTTCTCGATCTGTGTTCTGTGCACTAAACGCTTGATCACGACCGACGATCAGCGCGTGCGACCGGCGCGTATAGTACGCGCTGAGCGTCGGTCGAGCACTGTTTCCAGCCTTAATCTCTTAAAATCTACTTCATCACTATTTCAAATTCCAATTGGAAAATAAAAATACATATTTTGTTCACAGGGTATTTTTATGTAGCCTTTATTTTCAAAACATTTTATGGAAATCACTTGGGGAATTTCCTAGTTAGAGAAGTGTGAAGATGCTGTGGTTGGACTCACCTTCTGCAGCCTATCGCCATATATGAGGTAGCCGCCCGGAACCGTCTCATTTTCTCCGGTAACGTTTTTTAATTTTATACACCATCAGGTTTTAGAATAAGCCGTAATACTTTAAATAAAAATAAAAAGTGTTAAAATTATGATAAAGACTGTAATATAAATTTACTTTTCTCAAAAATGGCCCGGAAACTCGTCATTGTCTGCTTTCTATCAGACCGCGAAATGCGTCATTGACGATCAGTCAAAAATTAAAAAAAAAAACTCAACTGCATGCCCCGGAAATTTGTATGAATTTACTTCCGCGGCATGTATAAGCGCAGGGAATGTTGTATGAAATTTCATTATCGTACAGGTACTTTTTTTTTAAAACTGATAAATACGCGAAGGAATTCCCAAACAGCCAAGTCTGCATGTTCTGTATCTGTCAATTGACGCGAAACCAAACGTTTTTATCCGTGTCTGAAACAGCGCAATGTATATCAGAACGGAATTTAAAAAAAGAACGATCCATAAAGAGCGGGAGGTCTTGTCTTGTATCAGATTTATTTAGCTAAATTTCATGAAAATAGTTTACTAGTTTGGTTTAAAAATTAATAAAAGGTCTTATTTTTTATAAAAAACGAGAAATCTACATGCGAGTTTTAAACTTGCCGTGTTAGTGTGTCTGTTAAAGTCAAATATCGGTGAATACGAAATAAGACTGGCGTTCCATTGGATTTGTTGTAAGTACTTGACTACCTTTGCGTGCGTGTCAATGCTGTATTATGAATACCTAATATCAAGGTTTTTTTTTTCATTTTTGAGAAAAGCACTATATAAGCCTCGGCACGTGAAAGGCTTTGCAGGCCTCGTACATATTAAAGGGCCTCGGCGAAGCTTCGGCCCTTTAAACCAGTACTCAGCCTGCAAAGACCTACTTTCCCGGCCACGGCAATAATGTACTATTGTCATAGGTGGTGACATAAATTGCTAAAAAAAATATTATGAAGAAGTGAATATTAATAAATTCTTTCATAAAAGGTTTTGTTTTAATTAATATATCTCTCTAGCTTGATGAAGAAAGTCTTTGGCGCTCTTTATAAATTTAAGACTTTCCTTTGCTCTGAGACAGCGAACCTCACCCTGGGAAAAACTCTTTTTAGCCGAGGTATTATTTTTGATTTCTCTTAATTTTACTTTGAAGTTTAATCCGTAGCGTTTGACGTACATTTCAGTACATACCTCATTAATAACTAAACATGTAAATTATAAGTATACAAGCACAACTTTTATATCCGTTGAATTATACTTTTGTAAGCTATTCGTGGTTAACGGTGTTGGTCATGCATATGACAAATTGTACTAGATAATGCTCTGTAAAAATCACTTGTGTGACTGTTTGTTGACCCCAATAAATAGAAAAAAAAGGAAATAAGCCTCGGTCTAGTACACATTCCTGAGCACTTTCACCTTCACTTTTTACACCGATCAAACGGATGCCCCAACATATTTCGAGCATGGTTAGCACCGTTACCTTGTCCCCTACATATTTTCCTTTGTTCCTCACAGACAACCAAGTTAGATAACCAGTAGCCAAGAAAGAAAAAAAAATCTTCCCAGATTACTGGTTTTTTAACAGGAAGGATTTCTTCCTCTTAGCAAACCATCAGATATTCGGTAGTCTGCGAGGAATAAATATTTCTTCCCAGATTACTGGTATTTAACAGGAAGGATTTCTTCCTCTTAGCAAACCATGAGATATTCGGTAGTCTATGAGGAATAAATATTTCTTCCCAGATTAGGTCATAATATGGTCACTTTGCTAGATATCAAAAAGTACAACACATTCTGGAGAGATGGCGCTGTAGTTAGAAGCGTCAAGCCGTCTACTCAAACGTTGCAGTTTCATCGGGACAAGGAGGACGATTAAAAGGTATTTACTAACGAAAAAGACTGTCAAGGCTCGCCTTGGTCGAAGACCAATCCTCCAATTGACGCAAGAAGATGAATTGGTGGTGCGTATAAAACGATTAGCCAGTGTTGGATACCCTATCACACCAAAGTTGTTGAGATCATCTGTTTATCACTTTTGCACGCTCAACAACATTCGCACACCTGTATTAACAGCAGGCAAAGGCCAAGTAGGACGTGACTGGTTAGCAGGATTTATGGAACGTCATCCCGAAATTTCCTTGAGAAAGAGCCAAAAGCTGAACCCTGCTAGGGCACAGAAGTTGAACAAATTTGTTGTAAGTGATTATTTCAATGAACTGAAAGAAACCATGGAAAAATTGGATGTGCAAAATAAACCTGGACAGATTTACAACATTGATGAGAAGGGCTGCCAGTTAATGCTTCACAAAAGTCCACAGGTTTTAGCAGAAAAAGGAGTGAAGAGAGTGCATATACTTGCATCTGAACATGCTGAAAATGTAACCATTGTTTCATGTGGAAATGCACTGGGTCAAGCCGTGCCACCTATGATCCTGTTTAAGGGTAAGCGAATGAAACCTGAGTGGCAAGATAACTTACCCCCAGGCTCTTTAGTAGCTATGACCAAACGTTGCAGTTTCATCGGGACAAGGAGGACGATTAAAAGGTATTTACTAACGAAAAAGACTGTCAAGGCTCGCCTTGGTCGAAGACCAATCCTCCAATTGACACAAGAAGATGAATTGGTGGTGCGTATAAAACGATTAGCCAGTGTTGGATACCCTATCACACCAAAGTTGTTGAGATCATCTGTTTATCACTTTTGCACGCTCAACAACATTCGCACACCTGTATTAACAGCAGGCAAAGGCCAAGTAGGACGTGACTGGTTAGCAGGATTTATGGAACGTCATCCCGAAATTTCCTTGAGAAAGAGCCAAAAGCTGAACCCTGCTAGGGCACAGAAGTTGAACAAATTTGTTGTAAGTGATTATTTCAATGAACTGAAAGAAACCATGGAAAAATTGGATGTGCAAAATAAACCTGGACAGATTTACAACATTGATGAGAAGGGCTGCCAGTTAATGCTTCACAAAAGTCCACAGGTTTTAGCAGAAAAAGGAGTGAAGAGAGTGCATATACTTGCATCTGAACATGCTGAAAATGTAACCATTGTTTCATGTGGAAATGCACTGGGTCAAGCCGTGCCACCTATGATCCTGTTTAAGGGTAAGCGAATGAAACCTGAGTGGCAAGATAACTTACCCCCGGGCTCTTTAGTAGCTATGACCAAACGTTGCAGTTTCATCGGGACAAGGAGGACGATTAAAAGGTATTTACTAACGAAAAAGACTGTCAAGGCTCGCCTTGGTCGAAGACCAATCCTCCAATTGACACAAGAAGATGAATTGGTGGTGCGTATAAAACGATTAGCCAGTGTTGGATACCCTATCACACCAAAGTTGTTGAGATCATCTGTTTATCACTTTTGCACGCTCAACAACATTCGCACACCTGTATTAACAGCAGGCAAAGGCCAAGTAGGACGTGACTGGTTAGCAGGATTTATGGAACGTCATCCCGAAATTTCCTTGAGAAAGAGCCAAAAGCTGAACCCTGCTAGGGCACAGAAGTTGAACAAATTTGTTGTAAGTGATTATTTCAATAAACTGAAAGAAACCATGGAAAAATTGGATGTGCAAAATAAACCTGGACAGATTTACAACATTGATGAGAAGGGCTGCCAGTTAATGCTTCACAAAAGTCCACAGGTTTTAGCAGAAAAAGGAGTGAAGAGAGTGCATATACTTGCATCTGAACATGCTGAAAATGTAACCATTGTTTCATGTGGAAATGCACTGGGTCAAGCCGTGCCACCTATGATCCTGTTTAAGGGTAAGCTAATGAAACCTGAGTGGCAAGATAACTTACCCCCAGGCTCTTTAGTAGCTATGACTCCCAAAGGGAGTATGAATACGGAGACCTTTATAAAATTTATAGAGCATTTTGCAAAATTTAAGACTCCAGGTCCATGTTTACTGATTTTTGATGGAGCTTCCTGCCACTTAGATTACGATATTGTTGATGTTGCGGAAAAACATGAAATCACTATTCTGTCTTCCAAGCAACACCACACACGAGCTTCAGCCCATGGACAAATGTGTCTTCAGAGCTTTCGAGCACCACTGGGATCAGGAGCTTCAGAGATATTGGTATCTCAACAAAGATAAAAAATTGACAAAACAAAGATTCGGGTTGATATTCAGTCCTGTGTGGGACAAAGCTCTTACTCCTTCGAATATTAAGTCTGGATTTGAGGCAACTGGTATCTATCCATTTAATCCAGACCGAATCCCAGAATGTGCTTATGCTCCCAGCATTCCAACTCACTTACCACAAGCAGATCAACCAGAAGAAAATGTTGAAGAAGATACTGTGGCACAAATCATTAATACAGCTTCAGATCTGGAGGAGGATGACAATTTCTCATCAGATGATGATATCCCTTTGAGCCTGGTGCAAGGTAATGCAATATATAGGAATACGGATGCGAGACCGCACCCGTTAAATCAAATCTTGTCCGTTGCGCGCGGTTAGAACCCACGCTTACGTTCAAATGTTTCCCGTCCCTTTCTTTTATATATAGCCGACTAGTGCCGTCCTTTTTCACAGGACGCGCCCGCGTCCGCAGTCCGCTCGCCGCTCGCCGCTGTGCTGGCAACGAATTCTCGCCTTGTCTGTTTTTACCTAGTTTTAACCGATTAAATCGTGTAGTGCATCATTTTTCGTGTTTATTATATTACAGACGGTTATAGAATTGCGGTGTTTTCACTTTTCTCCACATCATCTCGTACCCGAAACTACACTGGCGCACAACTCGGGCACACGCGTCGCGTAGGTACCTACTTTGCCGCGAAAGAAGTGAACATTTCGTTAGTGAATAGGTATCGTGATCGTGTATGGACTCATAAACAAGTAGTGTATGCGTGATGTGTTGATAAGTGTTGTGGAACTCGTAATAACATGACTCGGGCACACGCGTCGCGTAGGTACCTACTTTGCCGCGAAAGAAGTGAACATTTCGTTAGTGAATAGGTATCGTGATCGTGTATGGACTCATAAACAAGTAGTGTATGCGTGATGTGTTGATAAGTGTTGTGGAACTCGTAATAACATGCCGCGTCGAAAGAGTACGCATTCTGATGACGTAGAGGAGTCGCCGCTGTCTGAGGGACAGTTGTCTTCGTTCCTGTCGGCGTTCGCAAAGGCTCAAGCGGAATCCAACCGTCAACTGGTTGAGGGCCTTCTTGCCGCGTCGCTCGTGAACTCGCAAGGCAATCACGGCTCATCTCCGACGCCATCTTCGTGTACCGGACAGACCCAAAATGCCACATTTGCAAGTTGTACCGCTCGCTTTACTGGCACTAGTCGCGATCCTGACGTGCTAGAAGCATTCGTGGACAATATCGTGGTGTACAAGGAAGCTACCAACATAAGCGACGAACATGCGCTTCGAGGTCTCGCAATGTTACTCGAAGGAGAAGCCGCCGTTTGGTACCGAGGGGTCAAGGACACAGTGCACACGTGGGAGGCCGCGCTCACGAAGCTGCGCACCCGCTTCGGTGTGCCGAAACCGCCGTATAAAATCCTGAAAGAGATTTACGCGTCGGAACAAGGTGAAGAAAGAGCCGAGGTATTTATAGGGAAACTTCGCGCCTTGATAGCTCGAATTCCCTACAATATTGAACGCGATATGAAAATAGACATCGTCTACGGTCTGCTCGACAAACGCATTAGAAAGCGCGTCACCCGTGAATCGATAAGCGACCTAGACGTCTTGTTGAGAAAGGCTATGGACGTCGAGGAGGCGCTCGCCGAAGCCCCATCGTGCTCGCCGCGCTCTCAAAATCCGAGCGAAAACAACTCGCACACCTACTCGTCACGACG
>OZ020289.1:5884782-6069746 GCA_963971205.1 Aethes cnicana | reverse complement strand
CACCACTCAAGGTAAAAAACTTTATTGTGTTTACTGTCGTAAAAGTGGTCACGATCGTAGTGAGTGTGTAAAAGTGTTAAATAAGAATAAACTCGACTCTGCGGATGTCCATTGTTACGGTTGCAACGCTAAAGGTGTTATTCGTGCGAATTGCGATAACTGTAACCATAAGGAATCATTCTGTTCGTTCGATAAGTTAAATGTTGACTCTAAAAGTGACAATAACTTAACAATAGCACATTCGAATAATAATAATGTTGTACGATCCGAAATTCGCGTGTTCTGTCAAACAATCATTATTTTCAGACTGAGCATGTAGGGTGTGTAAAAAAGTCGAATTATATCAATTCGCCGACGGTGTACTGTGTAACTTGTACTACTTGTAATAGTTGTAATGAACCGTCAAAGAATAATATTAGTCAGATCGAAAGTGTAAATACCGTGTCACAGAGTAGTAATGTACAGATTGATCATTTTGTTGCTTTACCAAGCATTAGTTCGAGTCGGACCGAACATGTAGGTACTGTGACACAGCGTAGTAATGTACATATAGATCATTTTGTTAACTCACCAAGCATTCGTTCGGGTCAGACCGAACATGTAGGTACTGTGTCACAGAGTAGTGAAATTCAGAAAGCTCATTTTGTAAACTCACAAAACATTAGTTCCAATCTGGCTGAAAATGTAAATAATGTGTCACAGAGTAGTAATGTACAGATAGATCATTTTGTTAACTCACCAAGCATTAGTTCAGGTCAAACCGAACATGTAGGTACTGTGTCACAGAGTAGTGAAATTCAGAAAGCTCATTTTGTAAACTCACAAAACATTAGTTCCAATCTGACTGAAAATGTAAATAATGTGTCACAGAGTAGAAATAAACAGAATGATCACTGTGTTCCATCGTCTAAAATTTTATCTCAGAGGAAACAAGTGATTAAGAATAATGATAGTGAGCAGGCGGAACACAGGGATCTTTCGTCAAAGATTATTCTAGCGCAGACTGACCATGTATGTGATAGGTCAAAGATTAGTTCAGCGCAGACTGACCATTTATGCGATAGGTCAAAGATTAGTTCAGCGCAGACTGAACATGTATGTGATGTGACAAAGATTAGTTCAGCGCAGACTGAACATGTATGTGATGTGTCAAAGATTAATTCGTCACAGAATGTATGTGTAAGTAATGTACACCACGGTGACGAGTCGCAAGCGGATCGCGCGCGTAGTTTACCTATCTCTAACAGTACCGGCGGTCGGCCCATTTTAAGATTCGAAGTTTGCGGTTTCCGAGGTACGGGTTTAGTAGATACAGCGGCTAAAAGTAGTATAGCAGGGTATAGTCTGTTCGCGTTATTAAAGAAACTGAAGCATCCCTTTCGCGATGCTTGCATGACTATTAAGCTCGCTGATGGTATAGTGCGTGACGCCAAGGTTAAGCTTGCGGATGTTGAGGTGATACTTGAAGGATCTTCGATACCTACTACATTCGTCATTCTTCCAGACGCTGTAAATAATGACACACTGCTAGGTATAGATTTCTTACGTAAAGCCCAACTGGTTCTCAATATTCCTGACAATTTATGGTTTACAGCTGCCCAACCTCAGGACATTCACCCACTCCTGTCTGAAACGTCTAGGACTTACGTGGGGTATGCGACCGCGGATGTTCTTCGGTGTGACGAGGGTACCATGCTGACTCCGCAGGAGAAGGCGATCCTGGCGGAAACCTTGCAGGAATACGAGGATATCTTCAGAGAAGGGGGAGGTCCAACACCGTTCGCAGAGCACTGCATTGATACGGGTGACCACAAACCCATCGCCACGCCGCCATATAGACTCACGCCAGCCAAGAAAGACATCATGGAAGCTGAAATCAATAAGATGCTGAAGGATGGAATCATCGAGGAGTGTGAGTCCCCGTGGGCTGCGCCGGCTCTCTTAGTGCCAAAGAAAGACGGATCCGTAAGATTCTGTGTTGACTATAGGAAGCTCAACGCAGCCACAAAGAGTGACTCTTATCCACTGCCCGTTATTGACGACTTGTTACAGTACACAGGAAAAAGCTGCTACATGAGCACCATCGATTTGCGCTCCGGCTACTGGCAAGTCTCTGTCAAGGAAGAGGATCGGGATAAGACTGCGTTCGTGTCACCTTTTGGAGTCCACAGGTTTACGCGAATGCCGTTCGGATTGCGGAACGCTCCCGCAACGTTTCAACGATTGATCGACAGATTTCGTTCCGGTGCATCGCTGAAAGGCTCGACTGTACTAGGGTATATAGACGATCTGATCGTGATATCTGACAACTTCTCGCAGCATATAGAGGACTTACGTGCAGTTCTAGATCGCTTGCGTGTCTTCAATTTGCGTGCCAACCGCGCCAAATGCGTGTTTGCGAGAGAAAGTGTTAAGTACTTGGGGCACATCATCACACCCCAGGGACTCGCACCTGATCCAGAAAAGATCAAAGGAATATCAGAGATGAAGGAACCTACCTCTGTGAAGCACCTGAAGAGCTTCTTACAGACGTGCTCGTGGTTTCGAAAGTTCGTTCCAGGGTTTTCTCAAGTCGCCCAACCATTGACTATGCTTACGAAAAAAGATCAGCCATGGTTGTGGGAAGAAGCTCAGGTCAACGCATTCAACGAACTGAAAAGGCTACTTACCTCATCGCCGATATTGATCCAGCCAGATTATTCTCGTCCATTCGTCCTCAGAACCGACGCCAGCAGTTATGCTCTAGGCGCGGCTTTACTACAGGGGGAGTCTCAGAAGGAAGAACGTCCAATCGCGTACGCCAGCCGCCTACTCACACCTGCCGAGCGGAACTACTCTACAACAGAGAGGGAAGCCCTTGCAGTTGTGTGGGCCGTTGAGAAGTTCCGTGGCTTCATTGATGGACACTCTGTTCGTGTTGGTAGTGACCACCAACCGTTGAAATGGTTACTTACCCTGAAGTCACCGACAGGAAGACTCGTACGCTGGGCGATGAAACTCCAATCCTTCGATCTTCAAGTGGACTATACACCTGGAAAGGCAAACGTGATCGCTGATTCACTTAGTCGCCCTCCGTGCGAAGACGAAGCTCGCACTTATTGCGGAGTATGCACTGTGATCATCGAAACGCCGCGGTGGGAAGCCTCTGCTCTGCGTGATGACCAGCTCGCCGATCCAGAAGTAGCGAAGATCATGAAGGCCCTGGAAGGAAAAGACGAATTAGAGAATAACAGGTGGTCTGAGAGAGGTTACCATATGTGTCAAGGAGTCTTGTACAGGTATACGGACGTCGACACCGAAGAACCGCAGCTGGTGATACCTGAAAACAGAAGAAAACAAGTTATGTTCGAGTGCCACGACGCTCCTACCTCAGGACATGGAGGTATAGATCGGACACTCTATAGAATTTCCCAACGCTTCTTCTTTCCGGGCATGCGTCGTTTCGTTTCAGACTACCTGAAAACTTGCATAGAATGCCAAAGGTTTAAGCCGTCAAACCAGAAACCAGCAGGACTTCTACAAACTCCCGTTCCAGGGCAAAGGTTTGAAGTATTAGCTGTTGACCTGTTTGGTCCACTTCCAAAGGGAACTAAAGGGGAGAAATGGGTACTCATAGTGGAAGACACCGCTAGCAAGTGGGTCGAAGTTTTCGCACTTGTAGAAGCTACTGCAGAAGTATGTGCCAAAACATTAATAGAGGAAGTCTTCTTACGTTTCGGGTTCCCTCGGCGTGTTATTTCTGACAACGGAGTCCAGTTTGTTGCGGAAGTGATGCAGAAGGCCATGTTTACCCTAAACGTGAAGCAAAATCTCATCCCACTGTACCACCCGGAAGCGAACCCGGTTGAGAGAAAAAATCGTGACTTAAAGACGCAGCTTGCAATCCTGGTCCAGGATCATCATAATGATTGGCCACAAGCGCTTCCTTTCATACGATTTGCATTGAACTCTTCACTAACCAAGTCTACGCAACAGACTCCAGCGTATCTGACTTTTGGTCGTGAGTTGAGGTCACCACTGGATGTACAAAGTGACCTGCGTGCTGTGATCATGGCGGAAAACTACGTACCACAGATCACACCGTATTTGCTCAAACTGGCGGATACACTTAGCTCAAGTAAAGAAGCTATTGAGAAGAATCAAGACATTCAAAAGGCTGCTAAGGATCTTCGACGTCAACCTGATGAACTGGAAGTTGGTGATCTGGTTCTTATGAAATCACACGTCCTTAGCAATGCTTCAAAAGGTCTCACTTCCAAGTTCGCACCTAAACGTGATGGACCCTACGTAGTAAGCAAGAAGTCGAGTCCTACAACTTACTGCGTCGCGTTTCCTGACAAGCCTCAAGAGATAGTAGGGAAGTACCACATCTCCGATTTGAGGCGTTATCACGGTAGAGAGGGTGAATGTCTTAAGGCTCCGGTCGCTCCAGCTCGTCGTAGAGGGCGACCTCGCAAACGTTAGTTTCCTCGTCGGTTTGACTATTTGTGAGGGCACTTTCCTAGTCAAAAGGGGGAGTATATAGGAATACGGATGCGAGACCGCACCCGTTAAATCAAATCTTGTCCGTTGCGCGCGGTTAGAACCCACGCTTACGTTCAAATGTTTCCCGTCCCTTTCTTTTATATATAGCCGACTAGTGCCGTCCTTTTTCACAGGACGCGCCCGCGTCCGCAGTCCGCTCGCCGCTCGCCGCTGTGCTGGCAACGAATTCTCGCCTTGTCTGTTTTTACCTAGTTTTAACCGATTAAATCGTGTAGTGCATCATTTTTCGTGTTTATTATATTACAGACGGTTATAGAATTGCGGTGTTTTCACTTTTCTCCACATCATCTCGTACCCGAAACTACAAATATCAATTCCTTCACCCATCAGAGATAAAACACCGCCATTGACGCCCAGAGAACCAAGGCCAGAAAGCTCACTAAACAGTAATGCTATTGACCCATCGCCTTCAACTTCTCATTGCGTTGTCCAGCCTGTATCTACCACTGCCACTGCCACTGTGTCAAACAGTGAGCAGAGTTCAGTTCAACCAATGTCATCCACGTCTCAAGACAATGTAAATGCGGAGAACAATATTTCCTTCTCTGACATGATGACCACTCCTGAAAAAGTGTCTTCTACTAAGAGTCCACGGCGGAAAGCAATTAACAGTTTAGCTCAGCAATTGACAAAACATACTCGTATGTTCACAAAGAAAAATCCAGAACCAACTACCTCCCAGCAAACCAAGACTCATAAAGCCACAAAAACCTCCAAACAAAAAGCTCCACCAGCTAAGACAAAGAAGACTTCTTCAGCAAAGCCTCCTTCAAAACCAAGAAGCTCTCAGCAAAGGCAGACCTCTCCAGAATCACCTATTCCTGAACCAAGAAGCTCTCGGCAAAGGCAGACTTCTCCAGAACCACCTATTCTTGAACCAAGAAACTCTCGGCAAAGACAGACTTCTATAGCACCACCTAGTCCTGGACCAAGAAGCTCTCGGCAAAAGAAGACTTCTTCAGCACCACCTATTCCAGAACCAAGAACCACTCGAAAGAAGACTTCAGCAACCAGATCTCAAAAAAAAAAGAATTCAAACTCTTGGTGCTGCTTTCTATGTCAGGAAGACAGAGTGGCAGACATGAGGCTCTGCATCTCGTGCCATAAATACGTCCACGAAGAGTGTGTGGGGCTATCTAAAGATGATGAAGACCATTTTCTGTGCCCGAATTGTGAGCAATAAATGGAGGCCAGTTTCATACCGTTAATATGGACATTTGATGTCCATAATAACTGCACGTGCCGGAAATATGGTCATTTGCAACTTTTTTTTAAAGTTGATTTTTTTACAGTTCCTAATAATTACCAAAGTTAATTTGTTATGTTTTTGTTAGTATATTAGTTGAAGTATCCAACCGTATATTATTTCCCACCCTTCCCTTACTTTTAAAAAAAAATCTTCAAAGCTTAACGTGACCATATTACCCTCGCGTACCTTACTGGTTTTTTAACAGGAAGGATTTCTTCCTCTTAGCAAACCATCAGGTATTCGGTAGTCTACGAGGAATAAATACTTCTTCCCAGATTACTGGTTTTTTAACAGGAAGGATTTCTTCCTCTTAGCAAACCATCAGATATTCGGTAGTCTACGAGGAATAAATATTTCTTCCCAGATAACTGGTTTTTTAACAGGAAGGATTTCTTCCTCTTAGCAAACCAGCTCAGATCTGGTACTGATAATTGATGTTATTGTAACAATAACATCAATTTACAGTATATTGGAGACTCATAGTAAGTACCTTTTAACTAGACTAAAAATAAAAGGTTACTAAATATTTTATATCGCATCTTTGTATTAGCAGAGTCAAAACTAAATTTAAGCAAATGGACGGACGGACGGACAGCGAAGTCTTAGTAATAGGATCCCGTTTTCACCCTTTGGGTACGGAACCCTAAAAACGAAATAAAGAATTCAGAAAGAAAAGACTAAACATATCGTGTCAATTTTGAATAATTAATCTGATGCTACGATTTATTGTTTATTTTACAGCGAAATAGTTGTTTAGACCATGGTACCAGTTTAAACTCTTTGCTTATGATTATGAATACATGGTTACGTACGTCATGTGTCATGTTTATGAAATTGATTTATAAAGGGAACGTTTTGTTTTTTCTGATTAAGTGTCATTACTGCTGTTTTCTTCGAGTGTTTTGCCACTTATGTTTATCAGTTTAGTTAGGTATCATAATAGGTAACTGATAATACGTTAATAAGGATACAATTATGAGTGAAGCTCCAGCAGACGGTTCTTCACGTGAGACAGGAGTCACGTTCGTCACGTCTAGGAAGGGAGGAGAGATACTGCTGCTCGGCGGTCATCAGTACCATAAAGGGAAGTCATATGTGAATGGTTCTCAATTTTGGAAATGCACGAACAAGAAGTGTTACGGGAATATTACGTTATCTCCAGAAAAAACGATCGCGAAAGCAGCTCGCCACGATGAGCAATGTCTTCCAAACCAGAACAAAAATATAATACGGAAGGAAATGGACGTATTACAAAAAAATGTGAGCGAAGATTTGAGACCTATACCGCAGCAATTCAACGAGGCGATATGCCGCCTAAATGACGTTGGAATTCACTTTGTGGAGGAAATTCCTAAATTTCAGAATGTGAAGACTGGTTTGTACAATAAGAAAAATAGAGATTTAAAAGTTCGAAAATCGGTAAACAAAGACCCCTCTGAAGTTGAAGTACCGGATCGCTTGAAAAAAATTCTTTTAGCAGACGGTAATTTCGATGTGGACAATAGAGTATTGGTGTTTGCGTCAGATGAGGCCAAAAAACTTATGCAAAAAGTGAATCATTTTTTAGCGGATGGTACATTTCGAAGCAGCTGCGAACCGTTTTTACAAATATATGACATTTTCGGAGATTTGGGCTGTACCGAAGAAACAACGAATTCAATCCCTCTAATTTATGCCTTCTTGACCAACAAAAAACAGAAAACGTATGAAGAGTTATTCAGAATAATTAAAAGCCAAATTCCTGACTGGAACCCGCAAAAATTACCTTCGACTTTGAACTTGCACCAAGAAACGCTATAAAAAAAATGTTTCCCGACATTGTAGTTGAGGGTTGTTATTACCATTTTTCGAAGAGTTTGTATAAAAAAGCTAAATCTCTCGGGATAAAATCAAAAGTGACGCGACGTCACACGGAGAAAAAAATATTTTACAATATTACCAGATCGTATAGTAGTTATGATTGTGGTGTAGGAAAACAGATTTCAGCTATGGTTAACAGATTTCTTTTTTATTACAACAAGTCATATTTTTCTTGATACTAGAATATTCTAGTTAATAATATTCTAGTACACGAAAACTTCGATACCGTTTTGGTAACCCTTTAATAGTTACAGAGTAAAATATGCATTTCGCTTACAACACTTTTCAATTACTGTAATGTTTACAATATTTATTTACTCTGTTCACCATCATCAAGTTTAACATAACAATAATAAAATTGTGTTTGAAAAATCTTTATGTAAAGTCCACTTTATGTAATTCATTTATAGGTACTAGATTTTCTCGTGCCTTCTAGCGAATTTTTAATACCCATTACTTACTCGAAATAGTTTTGGTAACCATCTAATAGTTACGGAGTAAAATATGTATTTCACTTACAACACTTTTCAATTTTGTAATGTTTACAATATTTATTTATTCTGTTCACCATCATCAAGTTTAACACACCAATAATAAATTTGTCTTTACAAAATCTTATATAAGTTCCACCTTATGTAATTCATTTATAGGTACTAGATTTCCTCGTACCTTTTAGCAAAGTTTAATACCCATTACTTACTAAAAATTTCTTGATTACTAGGAATATTTTTACTCATGACTAGATAGTTTCTCTGTTGTCTAACATACTCATTTTAATGAGAACAATAAAGAGTAGTACCAGCAAAAAATGAAAATGGTTGGCATTACAATATTATTGCACACTAAACAAAACATTATTTACGTGTTACGGTGTTACTTATACCTACGGAGAAAAAATATTTTACAATATTACCAGATTGTATAGTTTATGATTCTGGTGTAGGAAAAAAGATTTCAGCTATGGTTAACAGATTTTTTTATAACAACAGGTCGTATTTTTGTTAATACTAGAATACTCTAGTTAGAATACTCGACACGCGGTAGCGTGTCAAGCCAAGTTCAAGTTAACAGAACTGGCAAGCAGCACCGTGTTATATTACACGAACGCGTTGAGAGTATTGGTTGGTGGTGCTTTATAAATAATTACCAAATAAATTATGGTACAGTACGAGTATGTAAGTTATTGTTTATACTCATGTTTTAATGTTTACTTAAGTCCTTCTTCTGCCTGAAACACAGGAATTTCCTAGCTCAGGCACAACTATTTTACTCTGCACTATACTTTAAAAATATAACTAAAGTAGTCTAAGAAAATGTAAACTTATGTTAATTTTATTATTATTAGGAGCCTCTATTGTCCCACTGCTGAGCAGAGAATAATAAATAAAGAATCATAAATAAGAATAATAAGAAGCGTTTTGAAATGTGGAGGGTCGGGCCTTCCTATAGTAGATTATCTCTAACCATTGATATTTTCTGTTCTTATTTTATATTTCTTTCTATAATTTCTACACTACAGAGAAACAATAGTTCTCACGGGTTTTATCCTCTTATCCGCACCATATCGGGGCAAGTGCGTCTGTGGGGTAAGTGCGTCTAAATTGATTTTTCGATGGAATGCCTTGTGAACATAGCCCCCTGCTTATTTCACTGGGATTGTGTGTATTTGTTGCATATGTACCAATTAAATTAAAATAAAAAAATGCCTTTTATTGTATGGAATTGGAAGTCATTGGTAGCCTAGTGGTTTGACCTACCGACTCTCTTCTCATTTATTGATTACTTATTATTTTATTAGAAGTTGTGATTTTTTTTATTAAATAAAACAAATAATTATTTTCAAGTTGTATTTTCATTTAAATAACAAAGCCCGGTTGCTGAGCAGAAACAAATTCAGTCATTAGATTAAAATTGAATAAAGTAAAGTAACCCATTTATTATTTAATTTGTCAAAAAAATACTGTTAATAATTAATACTTATGCCTTGCTGATAATGAAATTGAATTTCTGGAATCAAACAGAACTATGCTCAAAAATTCTAATAATTTGCCACATTATTTGGCGTCTTTTAATAAGCGGTACATTGGAAATTTCACGAGCCACAAACAAACCAAATGATGTATTTGCTTCTTTAAGGTAATCTGCGGATTCCAAAAATTCGCTCTGAGTACCTACAGACATACAGCATATAGGTTTTTCTTCAGTGATTTCATTTTCACCATTTTTCATTTGTCTGTTTATATTTGTGTTTTCTTTATTCTCGTTACACAAGTCGCTTGATTTATCTTGAGAAAATAATTCCTGACTCTCCCAGTCTTGCGTATATTGTGTATTAAAAGGATCAATAGAATTTTCGGCATCACCTGAAACTGTCATAAATATATTGTCATGATTAAGATGAATACACACACATCTATGAACAGATATGTTTAGCCTCGGATATTTTTGGGCTGCGCTCTAAGATTACTAATTAAAAATTTAAAAACTACTCGACACAAAAAAAAAACACTAAAAACTAACAAATAATATTTTAATCCTAAGTTGGGGTTGCGAGAGGATCGTCCTCGCGCTCCCTCTCCTCGGCCTCCTTCCGCGAAATTACGGCGTCGTAGAAAGAGGTCATCGCCTCCCAGCACCTCTCGCTGTCCAGCATCGTCCCAACTAAGGTTTAAAATATTATTAGAAATCAAACGAACTTACCAAGTGAAGTTCGATGTTAATTGTGTGAGGGTGTTGGTCCAAGACGTCTTCTAATTCTTGACTTTGTAGTAGACGCATCGTGTCGCCATCAGTCACGTGTATACAAAGCTTTATTCCAAAACGAAACGTTTCTTACGTGGTCCGGAACGCGCCCGATATTATCTGTCATTTCATTTAGTTTAAAGCTCCTATTTCACGACCTGTGGAGAAGCTAGGGAACTAATCATGATTAGGGGTTATGGGTGGGAGTCTAGACGTCTTGGACCAACACCCTCACACAATTAACATCGAACTTCACTTGGTAAGTTCGTTTGATTTCTAATTGTGTTCGTGTGTTGGTCCAAGACGTCTTCTAATTCTTGACTTTGTAGGATGTTTAAAGAGTCGTGAAATATAACACAGAATTTATATAGAATCGTTATATTATTAAAATTAAATTATTCAACCATGTAACAAAACATTTTCATTAGTATTAATCAAACAAAAAATAAAATAAAAAGTACTCTTACTGTAAGTACATAGTAAACAAAATATGTTTATCTTCTATTAACTTATTAACAATCAGTCAATCAAGATGTTGCGACATTATAATTAAATTCGAGTGAAAATAAAACAAATTAAGTAGAATTTGAATTAAATACAGTTCTTGCAAATGCACATTCGGACTGTACAATAGGTCTGTTATAGAACCTCGCAAATACAGAAGAGGCTTCACTCCAACCTGCCGTTCTACGGATTACATCAACATTTAATCCCAAAGCTCTTGCTTTGGAAGAAGAGGCATGGCGTGTGCTATGGGATGTAAACATAGTAGTGTCTATACCGCTTTTGGTCATTATATCCTTGATCCAGCGGCTAATTGTTTGAGGCCCTATAACACCATAAGGCTTTTTAAAACTAATAAATAATCGCCCTGAGTTATTTGCTCGTAGTTTTTCAGTAATTTTAATGTAATCAACCAGAGTCTGTGCCGGACAAATTTCTAGTTTTTCGCGAAAAAAAGGAATGACTAGGGCAGGTTGAGTTGCACCTACTCTTGATGTCTTGATAAGATCAGTAATTTTAATAATAATATTTTCCTTAGAGTGAATAATATTTTCCAGCCTAATAAGACTTAAGGTCTGAACCCTGTGGGCTGTAATTAAAGCCAAGATGGTTACCATTTTTTTTGATAACATTTCCAATGATATTGTGTGATTAGGGTAATGATTACTTAAAAAAGTTAACACAGTGTTGGTATCCCAGGTAATATGATATTTCGGATTATTTGGTCTTAGTCGATAAACTCCTTTAAAAAATCTTTTAATTAGCTCATTGGAACCAACTTGTGGTCCAACTACCAGTGAAATAGCGGAACGAAATGAATTGAGGCTACCGTATCTCCAGCCATTATTATACATCCTAGTAAGACATTTTAAAATATCTGGGATGCCAGCACTGAAACAATCTAATTGGTTGTCTATACAATATGTCCACCATATTTTTAAACATGTGTTGTACTGTGTTATTGTGCTACCTGCTAGAGAGGCTAGCATAACGTCGATCGATATATCAGGAACGCCACGTTTTTCTAGTGCCTTCCTGATAAAGTCCCTGCAACCAGGGTAAGGCGCTCGTGGAGCGGGTGAGCCATGCTGTTGATAGAAACCAATAATGACTTATTAGGTTGGAAATATATCGGATCTGAACACAGTAATTTTGTGAACAAGGGATACCAGGGTTGCGTTGGCCAGTGGGGTGCAACAACAATACCAGTGGCTTTGTCGCTAATAATTTTTCGGAGAGTTTTTAATAATAGTGAAAACGGTGGAAAGGCATAGAAAAAATAATCAGACCACGAAACAGTAAAAGCATCTATAGAAAAAGCATCTGGATCCCGTTTCCAGGATATATATTTGTCACATTTCTTATTGCTTCTAGAAGCGAACAGGTCTATGTCAGGTTTGCCAAATATTTGAACAATTTGTTGGAAAGCATAATCAGCTAGTTCAAATTCTATATTTGTTTGAGTTTTCCTGGACTCTTTGTCTGCTACAACATTTTCTTTAGATTGAATGTAGGATGCAAATATGAAAATGTTTCTATTTTCGCACCACTGCCAAATTTCTTTAGCAAGATTATTTAAGTGTTGAAATTGCACTCCTCCCATACGATTTATATATGATATAGCAGTTGTGTTATCTATACGAAGAAGTATTTGACAATTTTTTAAATCACTTGCATAAGTTTTTAGTCCAATAAAAGCGGCAAGAAGTTCCAAGTAATTGATATGATTTTTTGCTTCTTCAATAGACCATGATCCACCTAGAGAATTGCCATTGCATGCCACGCCCCATCCAGTTAGTGATGAGTCGGAGTAAATTTCTAGTTCATAACTATCAGACCGAATATTATTATAAGGTGCCTTTATGGCTTTCAACCACCAATCAAAATCAGATTTTAAAAAGGTGGGCAATTCCATACTTTTGTTGTAATTGTCATTATTAAGTAAACTGAGATATTTAAGCCTTTCAAAGGCTTTGGTATATACCCAGCCATATTTAACTGCAGGACATACAGAGGTAAGTAAACCTAGCAAATGTGCGAATTCCCTTATTTTACATTTTTGCCTATTACAAAACGACAACAGCTCTTGTTCAACTTTAAAACATTTTTGAGAAGGTAATTCCAGTGTCATGTCTATTGAATTTAAAACAAAACCCAAAAATGTACATTTTTGTTTTGGAGTGAGCATACTTTTTTCCAAATTTATAGTAAATCCGAGGTGTTTCAATAAATTACAAGTTTTATCTATACCATCTTTTGCCTCTAAAACACTGTCAAAAATGAGAAGCAAATCATCAAGGTAAATTATACACACAATGCCCTGTTTCCTTAAATGTTCAATAACGGGTTTCATGATTTTTGTAAATACATATGGGGCCGTAGAAAGGCCAAAAGGTAAAACTTGGAATTCATATATTTTGTCCTGAAATTGAAATCTTAAGTATTTTCTATCTAGTTTATGAATACTAACTGAGAAATATGCTTCTTTGAGATCAATTTTTGCCATGAAACATCTGCTTGTAAGTAATTTTGTGGCAGTTCTAATATCTTCAAGTTTAAAATGTGGTACAGCAATAAACTTATTGAGCCTTTTCAGGTTTAATATAAACCTCATATCACCGTTGGATTTTGGAGCTAGAAAAATATGCGATAGAAACTGATCTGGACGAGGTTCACATTCTATTATAGCACCTATGCTTAGTAAATGGGAAATAGAGGACCACATTTTTTTTGCTTCTACATCTTTTAAGTAATTTGTAGGTATCATCATTTGATGGGGTGTATTTATAAAAGGTAGTCTATATCCATCAACCCAGGATAAAACAGTTTTATCGTTGGTAATAGACAGCCAGTTAAAAGAGTAAGCTGATATTCTTATTACCTCTAGGTTTTCTTTTGTGGAGGCCCGCTCCTCTTCTGGGGGCCTGTCCACCGCTGAGGTGCTGGCCCACGCTGAGGTGCATGCCACCGCTGAGTCGCTGGTTGGAACTTGTGAAATTGGTTGCCCGCACTCGGAGGATGTTGGGGTCGGTATCGGCGAGGCGGGCCCCGTGAGTTTAAAGCAGCTGTTTTTCCTTGTTTGTTTGGTTGTACACTAGAATATTTTATCTCCGTTCCTGTTTTGTTAATGGCCTTTCCAGCTTTCAGGTCCTCGTGCAGGTTATCCCCGAATAAGTTTTTTCCCACTTGTGTTTGGATCACAATGTCTTTAGTGCTCTTGTTGAGAGCAAATTGCAATAAATACCGACGAGACATTGACTCAGTATAGAACAGGTCGCACATCATGCGCCCTGTGTCACTCAATATTTTTGTGGCTTCGCGAATGTGAGGGCATTCTTTTGATTTTTCTTTTGCTTTAATTACCAAGTCCAGGGCCTTTCCAACACAAGCAGTTACCTGGCCCAGGGAGCTCTGCTGGTTCTCCATTCCCTTGTCTCGTTTGAATACCTGCTCCGACACTGCTGCCTTAACTTCAGGATTAAGCTTCGGTGCCTCTAAAAAGAGACAATTTTCGGGGAGCGGGTATAACTTGCTCAAATCAGTTTTCACCTCTTTCTCCAAACCGTTACATGAAATATGTTTCCACCTTGCTGCGATGTCTTTATGTATACTTTCAGAATATGTTGTTTTGTTGGGGTCTTCGCCCAAAATGTTCAGGATATCATCATCTAACGGTTGAATATTGGGTACCTCCTCTGCTGTGGTTTCCGCAACAGCTTCAGGGGGCATTTCGCATTCTGCATCTTCTTCAATAATTTCTTGTGCTACAATGAAAAAATAACTTCAGCACTCTCAATGCAGTAAAGGGTAAGAGATAAACCGCATGTACATGTACTATCAGTACTGTTACATGAGTAAATCCACAAACCTTATAATATTATAGCAGGGATATGTCACACGAATGGAACTCGCAGTACCACCACACGAACATAAACCTATGCTTTGTGTCATTTCGGGATAAACCACACGAATAACACTCGCAGTGTTATCACACGAGTAGATCCTCGAGACATTTTATGCCCAAAGCCGATTTAGAACAATTTATCTATGACTGAAAATTGCCAGAGGTCTTTGACAAGTACTAACTTGTAAAGCGTCGGCGGGTGTGAAGAAAGTCTCCCGAGAACTAAGGAAATTAACTTATAGCATAACGCAATGTATATAAATGTTATAAAACACTGCCTTCTACTCATTTCAACGCTACAAAAGAAGAAACAAAACACTATTTACCTTCCACCTCGTTTTCCGTTTCGGATTCTTTTGTGTTCTTTTTCCGCATCTTTCTTTTCAACTTTTTGAAGAGAGAATATATTTCTTCGTCCTCGCTACTTCTTTTCCTCTTGTGACTCTTATGTTTACCCATTATTTTAACCCAATTAAGTTGTTTTTCAATATATGAAAAAAATACGTTGACTTCGGCGTGCACGAAAAAGTCGAATGGAATGACAGATAATATCGGGCGCGTTCCGGACCACGTAAGAAACGTTTCGTTTTGGAATAAAGCTTTGTATACACGTGACTGATGGCGACACGATGCGTCTACTACAAAGTCAAGAATTAGAAGACGTCTTGGACCAACACACGAACACAATTGCTTATTAGAGGCTGCTAGCTCTGTGTGGGTGGATCCGCCTATTAAAAAACATCGGGTCGCCGGCTTAACTTGGCCGAACACTCTGCCGAGTATTTACTTACCATCATAAGATTTCTCCTTAATTGCTGGAACCGCAGGCAGTAGAGACTGTGACTCTTCTTTTATTTTTTTATAAGTAGTAGTAGTTACATTTAATATTTTTCTTTTCGCATCTGCAAAAAGTATTTAAATAATAGTTTATAAACAGGCAATCCAAACAAAAACTACTGTTCTCCACAATTTAGTATTGGGATCTGGGTTTTTAAAATGATGGTCGTTATCGGTCATTGTTCGGTGAATTTCGGTACCTTAGGTATAAATATAATTAAAATATTTTTTCTGCGTCTAATATTTTGAAAACGTATACTTATTGTGAATATATATGTAGGTATATTCTAAACGAAAAAACACGTGATTTGGTCATTCATCCAATAAGATACCTAAAAATACCATACCTAGATATCTACAAAAAGATTGCTATGATTAGTTGAATGACCAACCAATCCACGTGGTTTTGTTTGTTTGCATTTAGTTAAATACTAGCTTCTGCCCGCGACTTCGCCCGCGTGGAATTCGGTTATCACGTTCCCGCGGGAACTATGCGTTTTTCCGGGATGAAAAGTAGCCTATGTCCTTTCCCAGGACCCCAACTATCTGCATGCCAATTTTCATCTCAATCGGTCCAGCGGTTGAAGCGTGAAGAGGTAACAGACAGACAGACAGAAAGACAGACAGACAGTATATCCAAATGCGAACTAAAACTATGAATATTTACTTACCCATGGCTGATTGTGTCGTGTAGACCTTATTTTTATCAGTTAGTTAGTTGGTATGTACCAAATACTAGATTTCCTCTTACCGTTTAGCGGATTTTTAATACCCATTACTTACCGGAAACTTCTTGATTACTAGGAATATTTTTACTCATAACTAGATACGATCTGTGTTGTCTAAAATGTTCTTTTTAATGATAACAATAAATAATAGTACCAGCAACAACCAAAAATTGTTGGCATTACAATATTACTGTACACTAAACAAAACATTATTTACGTGTAACGGAAAACTGTTCTGTCAACAAGTAAATACGACGGTGGCGGCCCCCCGCGCCCTCCGCCGCCAACAGCGCCCAGGCCGCCCAGTGCACCGCGTCATTTTGTGCTTACAGACAGAACCGCGATACCATCATAATCGTAAATAAATAATTGCTTCCCGACTTTAAGAGTCCCTGTTATAAACTGTACAATATAGAACTATTTACTAGAAGATTATTTACTAGAAGATGGACGAAGACATCGCCAAACTATTGAAGTCGTGGGATTTGGAAGAGTATGTGACCAATTTCGCCGGTAAGTTCCTAACCTACCTATCGAATTTCCAACACTATCTACTCGTACCTACCTATTTCATTTCATGGTGACTATAAAGCAAATCATAATGTGTGTTTCTATTTACTATCATGGTTTAACGGCGATTTATATCGATAGGTAGGTTAGCTTATTTCAAAGTGATTGCGCACCTAGACGCGGCGCAAGATCCGCACTCGTCGCAGTTAATATTCGTTACCTTTGTATGTTGTTTTAAGTAATTGCTGTTTTATTGATAATCAAGCTGTTCAGTTTTCCGAATACCAAAAAAAAGTTACAATCATAGACGTAAATAATATAGACCCGGTCTAACGTAGAGATCTTCTACTATCTAAAGTCCCGCACCTTCACATTTCAAAACGCTTCAATTTTTTCATTATTATTTAAAAAGCACCACCAACTCTCTCAACGCATAGTTGATGGCTGTCTCAGCACGCACATATGTGTTGAGAGTGTTGGTGGTGCTTTTTAAATAGATTGAAGCATTTTGAAATGTGAAGGTGCGGGAATTAGATAGTAGAAGATCTCTACACGTAATATGTCCCCACTTCCACGGTGTCCAATCCAAAGTTCTGTCACCGAGCGTGTGTGACAATAAGCGTTTTACAAAAAACTTTTTTCGAAACTTTTTCTCGGTATCTAAAAACTCGTCTCGTTGTTGGAAAAATGTGACCCAGCTTTAGTGTCACGATACAAGTTTAACTTTGGATTGGACACCAATGAAGTGGGGACACATGACATGTATCTACGTTAGGCCGGGTCCATACGAAGTATTATGTATGTCTATGGTTGCAATGCTATGAGTCAGTATTAGGTATGCCCAATGTTGTGTATTTTTCTACGACCACCTGCGTTTTGAGTGATCCTCGTTATGTGCTCATGTTATTCCGTTGATCGCTATAAGCTAATGTGCTGTAGACTGAAAGTATACCTATACCAACCATTATTAACTAATTAACCGAAGTTTGGGTCTAAGACTTATTTTGAGCGCTAACATTGTAATTGTAGGTACGTAGGTAATATTATACATATGTATTCTTTTTCAGAAAATAAAATTACATTACAAACACTCGGACTCCTCAACGCAGAGCTAGTAAAAGAACTGATTAAGCCTGTTGGCGATAGGGCGCGATTCATGAAAAATTTGGCTCAATGGAATGAGTTAACAGATAGTTTACAGGTAGGTACGTAGTAAAATAACTACGAAAAGATAATTATTTAATTACTATACTTATTTTGAAGCTGTGGTAGCCAAGTGGTTTGTCCTACCACCTCTCATGCCGAGGGTCGGGGGTTCGGATCCAAACATCATGAGGACACCTTCACATATCTGCGAAGTAATTCAAGGATGTGTGTGAAGTCCCCAATCCACACTGGACCCTCATGGGGGCCCAGACCCTCTCCTGATGAGAGGAGGCCTGTGCCCAGCAGTGGGCCGTAAATAGGCTATTGTGGTGGTGGCTGTGGTGGTATACTTACTTATTTTCATTACCATACCAATTCTTTAAGTCACTAAATGCTGTGAATGTTGTGTGTGTGTGTGGTTTAGGTGTCAAGGTATCAGAAAGGTTTTTTTTTACTCTGATGCGAAGAACATGATTTATGTAGTTTTTTAACAGTTCTTTTTCTTTTATAGGAAGAAACATCCAGTGTAGAAATCAGAGATATAACTAATATTATCAACACTGAAGCACCAAAAACCAACGAAGAACCTGCAGGATCATCAACAGTACTGGATAGTGTGCCAACATTTATTTTGAGCCCAACAACCTCGGCCTCTACAATTGATTTGGAGAATTTTCAGTTTTGGCCAAGTGAAGAAAATAGATACACAGTATGTATTACAAATCAATACTGTAGTGTATTGACTAATGCTATCTTTGTCTCGTGCGCATACGTCACGACCGGCAGAGTGGGACGGGCGTGGGGACAGTTCCCTCCGGCTGCCGGCGGCGATGGTCGCGTGTATGGTGCGTTGTCGAGCCAAGTGTTAGATAGATTAAAACCTAAATACTAGCTCTAAGTACATGAGAAATAGCAACATTACATGTGGCGACGAGGATAAATCGTAAGTAATATAATTGTGCATTTCAAATTTGTACATAAAGGAGGAATCCGATATGTCCCGGAAAGCGCCAATGCGTCGTTTTGTTAAAAGGGATGGATTGGGACATAGTAAAATTGGATTCCAGCAAATTTGATACAATTCAATTTCTTTGTTGTGCAGTAACAAGACAAACGCAGTCGTGATGCAAATTAATTTAAAAACGCACATATACTTTTAAAACATATTATTCCCAAAACGTACCCATTCAACGATTTACATTGCAAAATTTACAGTTGCATTTGATATACGAATTGAGAATACAATTTTGTCACTTCTCAATGCTACCCTCGAAATTCATCATAATGTAACTAATAGTTGATGTTTGCCTGAAAGAACAATTGGGGTTATAGTGCATACATTTGTAGTTTCTACCCGGGGCTTCCGGGAAATACTTATCGCTTAAATCGTTCGATTGCATTTCTTCTGCGTATGTAAGATAAATACTAAAGAACTAGATTATCATTATAAATGATAAATTACACTATCAATCGAAAATGATCAGTCGGGGTGAATTGAGTCTAATGAATGAACGTGAAATATCTTTACAACCGACAGGTATTTTCGTACTAAGTAACTGTTTTAAGAATAGCTTACAATTAGTAAAAATATTGAAGACATCTAAGAATAAATAGGTATATTATTACATCCCAAACACAACCCTTGACAGATGTATAAACTATCGGGGAAATTATTCTACCTGAAGTGGGCTCCTAAGATGCTCCTAGACAAGCATACGATACAATACAACGCATGAATTGATTAAAATCTACCTACCCGCGTCATATGACGCATTTACGTACCTGCGATTAAAGCTTATTGTTTAGTCATTATTTTACGTAAAGTTACGAAGTTAGAGCACCCACGTAAGAATCAATTAAGAAAACGTGGGATTTGTTACTTGAAAAATCTACTGACTACTACTATAGAATCTAGTGAGTTTAAAAAATTAAATAATATCGGAGTCAGGGGACAACAGGTTTAATACTGCTTGGCCTGTACCCAATATATGTACCGATTTATATACCTACCTAGCCTTTTGTATTGTGCATTACCTTATTAGGTAATGCAGAAGATAAGCAGATTGAAAGAAATCTGGTTGTTCAATCAACAGTTTTATTATGGAAAGGGAGAATATTATTTACCTATAAGAATACGGGAAAGTGGTCATTAAATTGACATTATATTGAACAATAAGAAGTTTACAATAAGCATACAATAAAGCAGACGTGAAACAGAGATACTCTGTTAAATTGATTTACTTTTGGAAAACATTGGTTGTCTATAAAGTCAGTCTACGGATGATAATTTTACGTAATAACGTCACGCTTAGGCCGATCGATTCATTAAAACAAATAAGATCGTGCCTCTCTATCGCTCGTTCCGCGCTCTCGCTTGCACCGTATTGCGTCATGTTTTTGTGCGAGCAGCCGGCGTTCATTGATTTATAAGACATTATCACGTAAATTAGACGTAAAATCACATTACATATAAATAAATATGTTGTTTGAGCGATGACAATATATACCTATCTATAAGGTATTTAGTAATGAGTGGAAACTGCTTTGGCTTATGACTTACGCATTTTAGATAAGTTGGTTAACCTGCCCTATAGTACGATGTTTGGTTCATATACTAAATGAATGAATGAAGATTTATTGTGTTTGAGTTAAGGTACAGAAGAAAACAGATGGTCAATGCTTAAACTTAGGTACTTATCGCTTAACTCTACCCTTTCGAGTGTACACAAGTAGAATAGAAATAGAGATTAACTTTCTTAAATAATTACATATATCTAGTCATAGCACAAATTACAAGTAATATAATAACAGTCTTGCCAAAGTTGTTTGTAAATAAATAAAGGCCCCGGCATTCAAGCAGATCACCGATCTGGGTCATTCAATTGACATAAGCAGATCACCGATCTGGGTCATTCAATTGACATAAGCAGATCACCGATCTGGGTCATTCAATTGACATAAGCAGATCACCGATCTGGGTCATTCAATTGACATAAGCAGATCATCGATCTGGGTCATTCAATTGACATAAGCAGATCACCGATCTGGGTCATTCAATTGACATAAGCAGATCATCGATCTGGGTCATTCAATTGACATATCAAATGCTTTCTCAGCAGATTGTCAATCTGGTCATTCAATTGACATATGAAATGATTTCTCAGCAGATTATCAATCTGGTCGTTCAATCGACATCAGCAGATCACGAATCTGGTCATTCAATTGACATATGATTGATTTCTCAGCAGATTATCAATCTGGTCGTTCAATCGACATCAGCAGATCACGAATCTGGTCATTCAATTGACATATGAAATGATTTCTCAGCAGATTATCAATCTGGTCGTTCAATCGACATCACCAGATCACGAATCTGTATCATTCAATTGACATATCAAATGTTTTATCAGCAGATTATCAATCTGATCATTCAATTGAGATCATATGAAACGTTTTCTCAGCAGAATATTAACATGGTCATTCAATTGACATCTCAGCAGATTAGTAGTCAATCTGGTCAATAAATTGACAGCTACTATTTGACTAAATAACCGAATTTTAGTTGTACATTTCATTGATCTTAGTACAATATATATATTTAAATTATTAAAATTACATACCTACTTATTTCAATTTCAATCGAACTATTTCACTACCTATTTGACTAAATAAGTACATAATTATTATTAAGTAAATAAGCAGCGCAACGCTGATCACTTAATTGATATGATTTTTGTTATTTAACATAACATGAACTCGGAGACACTAACCAAACCAATTTACTAATTGGGTCATTAAATTGGCTGGTTGCAGGGCGCTCTGCAACCGTTAAAGTAGATATGTCAACTTCAGCACAACTGGTCTTGGACAAGTTCGACCGAGACGTCAATCGGTGTAAGCCTGGAATTACTAATATACCTGGTAGAAAACATTACAGACACTGAGAAAAGAGCACGCGAACCTGTTACACCTCGGAGTCGCTTGATTCGAGCTACAAGAACCGTACTATAACATTCCCGGAGCAAACGTCAGTCTAGGTCTTGATGTATTTCTGACTATTCTGCCAAATCTCAACGACTACTTACTTTGCGTTTACAAAATGCAAAGTTTACGAATTGCAGCCCGAAAGAGAAAAAAAGAAGGGGAATGGAAACGAAGCTACAATACGCGTTAAACGTATACGCTATCTCTGAAGATACAAAGGAAAATAAGCATCATGGAACGGGGAGCACTCAACGTCTGACTCAATATAAGTTACCAAATATAAACTAGTGCAACTACAAAAAAAAAAAAAAAACTATTTAGTCTTCGAAGCTACTCACAAAATTTTGCAAGAATCAGTTGATAAATGCGACCTGTAGAGGAGAACAAACAAAATCCTGAAATCCGGACACAAAAGTATTTTGCCGAAGTTGACGAGACACAGCCGCGAAGCTCGGTCAATTAACAAATTATAAAATAAACCAAATTTCAAAGATACACATACCTACACATACGAAGAAAGATACACGTACATTTCCGAATAGATGATAATGTAACCTTCATATCAATAGCCTTACAGGAGGATTCACATACCTCTAAAAAAGGAGAACAAACCAACAATAAGCATTGAAATGTTTAAAACCTGCTGTAATAAATATCCTAACTCAATATCATGACCATTCACAATCTTAATTCCATACGCTATACCGGTAGAACTAGGAGAGGTTCTAGCTCAGGAAGACCGATATAGGGCTCGAATGGCCAAGAGACGCTTCTGCTAAACGGAAAAAAATGTTTCGCACTGATTTGGACAATGAAACCGATTCAAATATTATTTTATGGCAAGAGATTAGAACTGATCGCAAGCCCTTCGAATCCCTTGATATCATATTAAATCATATATTTTTATTCCATCATGTTTATTGCATAAAGGTCCTAAATTAAAGAAGCAGTTTGAAACATGAACCCGGTTTGGACACGAAAAATTCATCTTAGTACCATAATTCAAAGTGAATACAGTGAACATTTATTTAAAACTATATTTAAAAAAAAAGGACTATACTGAAAATTGTGATATAGGCATACCAGCACCAGATTGCTGCTCGCCTATTATTCGAATAATAATAATAATAATAATTTACCTAAATAATGTATTGTGTATTGTACTTTTAGCTATGTATATTTCATTCATAACTAAATAAAGTAAATGTATAACGTAAATATGTGGTAAGTACTACTGAAGACGAAGAAGTACCATCAATCCAGAGAGGTCCATTTGATTAAATGTCACATGATATACAAATACTTATAAATAATTAAAACAAAATACATAACAGAATTGGTTGGCTAAAATCCATAAAGAGAAATATATTATTTTTATTGTTACTTAGCCAATATTTATGCATAAGTCTTTGTTAATACCTGTTTTATTTGTGTTTATATACAATGAAATCATAAACTCATTAAGAGAAAACATAAAACATAGATATAAAATTTCTGTATCGTTCAGAAAATAGTTGACTCGTAACATTTCTCAAGTAAAAGTGTTTTAAGGTGGTGTTTAGGCTACATAAAAAAAAAACTGTTTATTCTTGATGGTATCAGGAATTTTGCTATAGTTTTTACTGACAATGAAAAAGGGCCTGAATGTATTATTTGGACCTTAATCGAAATCGTGCGTGTGCTCTAATCAAAACCAGACCAGGGTATCTCTGAAGGAAGTTTAGGATTACTTTGAAGAAGACGAAAATATAAAAATCAACCAGACTGAAAAATACGATCTGGAAAGTACCTGGTTATTTACGTTACGGAAAAAGCTCCGCCTGAATTATTTTATAACAAACGGCAGTTTACCAATGATAACTGAAATTTAAGAAAACAAGGAGGATAGGGATATAAGATATACGAGTGGAGACCGAATTACGGAGGAAAATGGAAAGGTCTAGTAAAAGGAAAATTATTGGGAATTACGGGATCCACATACTGTAGTACATATATACACTAAGCACAATAAGTAGAATCTAGAAACTTGTAATGATGCGATAGGTACATTATGTTTTCACAAGCAATGAATTACGTCTAAAGAAGATTGGAGAAAATAAGGAAACCAATATTCAGAAAGTGATCCTTGCTAAATCTTTAAAGGATCATTTGCTCGTGTACTCCTACACAATAAAGTTAAATTTAAGAATTGTTTAGGTTCATGCTATTGATTCTCACTCAGGTAACACATTTATATTTATTTTCTATGTTCAAGAATCAGTAAAGTTTCATTAAAACAAATAAGGGATGTAGTGTATTGACTAATGCTATCTTTGTCTCGTGCGCATACGTCACGACCGGCAGAGTGGGACGGGCGTGGGGACAGTTCCCTCCGGCTGCCGGCGGCGATGGTCGCGTGTATGGTGCGTTGTCGAGCCAAGTGTTAGATAGATTAAAACCTAAATACTAGCTCTAAGTACATGAGAAATAGCAACATTACAAATACCTTACCTACTTAGTAATACCTTACTTCTTCTATGCTCCTACTTTTGCATATGTGTGCACATATGTGCGTGTATGTATGTATGTATGTGTATCATGGTTGTATGGAACTTGGAATGGGGTCATCGGTGAAAAAAGGTCGCGGGAACGCGGTGGATGCGAGTGGCACAGGACCGGTCTGAGTGGCGCGCCTTGGGGGAGGCCTATGTCCAGCAGTGGACGTCTATCGGCTGAAATGATGATGATGTTGATGATGATGGTGAAAAAAAACTAAAGTATAAAAAAGCGGCCTTTTTAATGTACTTAATGCGCACTCCAGCTAGCCTTCTGGGCACCGTGCCCCAAGGCAGCGATTTTTTTCTTTTTTTTATCTCTATTTTAACTATTTAATTTACCGACGTATTTTTTTTTTTTCATCTAATGTAATACGACTTCTTTATTGTTAAATACCCCGTCTGACAATCACAATGATTTAAAACAAAAAAAATAAGACGTTTTTTGTGATAATTCCTTCTTTTACTCAATATAAAGGTAAAAATACAGGATTGTATTTTTTTCATCGATAAAATATCATCACGTTTCATCCCTAATCGTTTCGGAACTTACGACATATTGTATACTACTTCCATGAATACCATGATGTGTTTCTTTTTCAAAAACAGCTCACAGCACCTCCAGAGTTTGCGTTGATGCACCAGCACTCCGGCACTTGATTTTAGGTCGCACATAGAAGTCCAGGGATAGCGGATTTCCCGAACTTTGGCGTAAATACTTTTATTTGCGTACGCGCGCGATAGCGGGTTATTTTTTTTCGACTTTCGACTGAGGTGCGGGGGAGGGGGAGAGGAAGGATAGTGTTGCTATATGTAATAAAATTAAAGATGCGTTCAATGCGTGTAATGTGTTTACGGCGCAGCCAACTTCGGGGGGCCTAGAGGTTTCCTCTACATTGCGTTAAAATAAAATAATGAATAAATGTTAAATGTTAGCGGGTTAAAACTAGTTTTGGCTTAAATTAAGGTTTGAGTTTGAGCTATTGCGTTGGTAGCGGGCAGAGCCGAGTTACAGGACGTATATAACTTCCTGAAGGAGTTTTAACTTTAGCGACTCTAGTTATGTTATCCTTTCCAGGGAAAACCTCTGAGACAACAGCTAGCGGCCAATTCATAGGATGCGAATTATGATCCTTAATTATTACAATAGTTCCTACACTAACAGGGTTTGATGGAGAATTCCATTTATCGCGTTGTTGGAGTGAAGTGAGATACTCCATACTCCAGCGTTTCCAATAGCTTTGCACTATCCTATTAAGAAGCTGATAACGAGTTAATCTATTATCAGGGAGAGCGTCATTTATATTTTCAGCGGGTAAAAATTTCAATGGCGTTATGTTTAGGAAATGGTTTGGATTTAATGCGGACGGATCGCCGGGATCCGATGATGGAGCGCACAGTGGCCGGCTGTTCATCAAGCCTTCCACTTGAACTAGTATAGTGGTAAATTCCTCATACGTGAGGATCTGACTTCCAATGGCCTTAGACAGATGTGCCTTTACGGATTTTATATTTGTTTCGGCCAGGCCATTGAAATTCGGACCAAAGGGTGGGGAATGCGTGAAATTTATTTTTTGCAGCGTGAGATACTCAGTTAAATGGTGATGGTAATCAGTGGACTGTATTAATGTGTAAATTTCGTTTAATTTGCGTTTAGCTCCGATGAAATTGGTACCTCCGTCACTGTATAAGACAGAGACGGGTCCTCTGCGTGAAATAAAGCGTTTGAAAGCGGCGAGAAATAAATCGGTACTTAAATCGGATACTAATTCCAAATGCAGTGCCTTGGTCGTGAGACATACGAACAAGCAAATATAAGCCTTATGGCTTTTTATACCACGGCGGCGGATGTGCGTTACGTAATAGGGTCCTCCATAATCAACGGCAGTGTGGACGAAAGCCTTCACTTGTGAAACTCTGATGGAGGGGAGATCACCCATCGGAGGGGTAGTATTGCGCGGATTGTGTTTAAAGCAAGAGTTACATTTATATATCCTGTTACGTATTATGTTTCTAGCGGCAAGAATCCAGTATTTTTGGCGGATTAACGATAATACTAGAGCGGGACCTGTGTGCATATTGGATGCATGAAAATGATCAACCAAGAGTGAGATTATACGACCTTTAGGCGATAATAATATTGGATGCTTTTGATTGAAATCCAAATCAGCGTGAGTAAGTCTACCACCTACACGTAGCAGACCTTGATCATCGAGAAAAGGCTTGAGTTTTAGAATTGCTTTACTGGGACAAGCTTTATTATTTTTCATGGCGTCGAGTGATTGAGATAAATACTCAGATTGTGCGTAGCGAAGTGCGTGAAGTTCTGCGCGTTCTAAGTCGTCTACAGTGATAGGACCTCGGGTAACGAGTACCTTTGAGAAGCGAAGTACGTATACTAGCGCGCGAATGAATTTACTCCAAGTGGAACAGCGTTCAGCGAGATCATGAATGGGGTGAGTAATATTTGTCGTGACTGCGGTTTGCGTGTGAAAAGAAACATTCTTAATTTCCTGCGATTCTATATTTTCATTGTGATTAACTTTGTATTCTTTTACAGGCCAGGCGTTCACCGGCGCGGACAGCCACTGCGGACCGTGAAACCAAAGAGTGTTGTTTATTAACTCAGTTGGTGTTACAGGGCGCGACACGATGTCGGCGGGGTTCTCTACGCCACGAACGTGAAACCAGTGAGATGCGGGTAAGTATTCATTTATCTGAGCGATGCGGTTAGCTACGAAGGTATGATACTTGTACGCGGGAGAGTGAATCCAGGTAAGAGTTACTGTAGAGTCCGAGAATGCGTATATTTTATTTATTGTACAGCGTTTGCTCAGAACAGATCGTACAGAGTCGATTAACTTGGCGAGCAGCAGTGCCGCGCAAAGTTCTAATCGTGCGAGCGTTTTATTTGGATTCGACACCTTGCTTTTAGCGGTGAGTAATTTAACAGAGTGAGCGTTAGCGGTTTCATCTGAATCGACACGTAAGTAGATGGCAGCGCCATAGCACTGCTCGCTGGCGTCAGCGAAGCCGATCAGAGTAACTCGAGTGTTAGAAGTTATTCCAATATGGCGCGGTATTTTTAGCTCCGAGAGTTGAGGTAGGTCCTCGTGAAATTTAGTCCATTTTGAGTGAATGGGAATGGGTACCTCATCATCCCAGTCCAGCTGTAATTTCCAGCAGTCCTGGATGAGGAGTTTCATGTAAGCGACGACGGGGCTAATGAGACCTAGCGGGTCATATAAGCGCGCGGTTACCGAGAGCATTGAGCGTTTAGTGCAAGTCTCAGGGACATCAATGTTTATTTTAAACTGAAAGGTGTCATCAGTAGGCTGCCATTGCATGCCTATGATCTTGGTATCTGCGTTGGGATCATCGTCAAATTTAACGACGTGCGGACTTTTATGCGCGGTTGGAATGCGTGACATGAGTTGAGTATCATTTGAGATCCATTTGACCAAATTGAAACCTCCAGACTTGAACATGGCAATCATTTCCTTATATGTATTTTCAGCGGTGTCTATATTATCAACCGAGCTGACATAGTCATCAACATACATGTGATTTTCGGTTTCATAAGCGGCGAGCGGATACGAGTCGCGGCTGTCAGCGGCGAGTTGACGCACGACGCGCATGGCGAGGTAAGGCGAGCTGGACACGCCAAAACAAACCCTATTGAACTGATAGATATCAATAGGTGCGTTCGAATCGAATCTAAAGAGTATTCGCTGAAACGAATGATGATCTGGAGTGAGTTTTACTTGAAAATACATTTTTTCAATGTCTGCGGTTATAGCGATTGAGAACATGCGTAAATTGAGAAGCAACTCGAAAATATTGCTTTGCAAAATGGGACCTGTATATAGTAAATCATTGAGTCATTTACCAGACGTAGTTTTGCAACCAGCGTCCAAAACTACGCGCGTTTTAGAAGTTTCTTTCTCGGGACGATACACGGCCCTATGCGGCATGTAATACGAATGCGTGTCTTCGAATGAGTTTGGAACTTTAGTGAGATAGCCTTGATCAATATATGTTTGAATAGTTGCGTTATAATCGGTGCGTAGGTCAGTGGAGTCGAGTTTCTTTTCCAGATTTAATAAGCGGCGTTTGGCTATAGAGTAAGAGTGTCCTAATTCTTCAGGTGAGTGTTTGAACGGAAGATCTACTGTGTATCTACCGGTGTCGTCGCGTGTATAAGTGGCTTGAAATATTTTTTCACAAGCCTCATCATCGGGACTGAAATGTTTTTTATCTGGAACATTTTCAATTTCCCAAAAGCGGTGCGTCATTTCACTGAGTGAGAGTGCCTCTGTTTGGCAAACGA
Organism: Aethes cnicana; assembly: GCA_963971205.1. Taxonomy (NCBI): domain Eukaryota; kingdom Metazoa; phylum Arthropoda; class Insecta; order Lepidoptera; family Tortricidae; genus Aethes; species Aethes cnicana. The sequence goes on along the minus strand of OZ020289.1, from coordinate 6,040,873 downwards.
AGGTCTTATCAGAGCGAGTAGTTGCGTGAAGAGCGAGCGGAGCGTGCGGGAGACATTGGGCTTTACCCATAGCGACATATCCGAGAGTGGTCTGAACACCTACACGGAAAAAAAGGTTGTCTACAGTCAAGAATATCAAGAGTTTTAGAAAAGTTGTTTTAATCAAAGTAAATATTTTCTTATGCTAAAAAAATATACTTCGGTGAAGAAACCCCATTTAGTTAAGCGTAGAATAATTTATTCTTCCTTATTTTTCTTAACTCAAGAAAATATTCTTAACTGAAAAATATTTCAGTCTAAACTGAAAAAAACAAATTTTATTTAATGAAGACTAAAAAAGTTCTTGATTCGAAATGTTTTTTTACTTAGCTTGACACATTGCATACTTGGTTTAAGATACTGAAATGAAACTTGACTCAAGAAATTTATAATGACTGTTGAAGAATAGTATTCTCATTTCGAGACTAACGTAATCTTGACTCTAGAAGATCAGTTATTCTTCACACGAGAAGGTTTACCAAGAATTCAATTGTAATATCAAAATTACACTTTATTTGGTTTAAGACTTTTAGTATTTTTTCATTCTTGGCTGGAAAATTGCCTCGTTCTTATTTTGAGAATTTCTGTATTTTATTTCTAAAATAGAGTGCCTTAACTCAAGCTATAAAATATTTTTGATTGGAAAATGTTTCATTCTAAACTGAAAAAAACAATTATTTTTAAGTGAAGACTAAGTAAAACTTTTGATTCAATATATTTTCTTGCTTTGCTCAAGAAATATATTACTTGGTTTAAGATGCTCAAATGAACATTGAGTCAAGAAAATTATATTAACTATCGAAGAACGGTATTCTCAATTCGAGACTAACGTAATCTTGACTCTAGAAGATCAGTTATTCTTCACACGAGAAGGTGTACCGCGAATTCAAGTGTAATATCAAAATTACACTTACTTTGGTTCAAGACTTTTAGCTTTTTTTATCATTCTTGGCTGGAAAATTGCCTCGTTCTTATTTTGAGAATTTCTGTATTTTAATTCAAAAATAGAGTGCCTTAACTCAAGCTATAAAATATTTTTGATTGGAAAATGTTTCATTCTAAACTGAAAAAACAATTATTTTTAAGTGAAGACTAAGTAAAACTTTTGATTCAATATATTTTCTTGCTTTGCTCAAGAAATATATTACTTGGTTTAAGATGCTCAAATGAACATTGAGTCAAGAATATTATATTAACTATCGAAGAACGGTATTCTCAATTCGAGACTAACGTAATCTTGACTCTAGAAGATCAGTTATTCTTCACACGAGAAGGTGTACCGCGAATTCAAGTGTAATATCAAAATTACACTTACTTTGGTTCAAGACTTTTAGCTTTTTTTATCATTCTTGGCTGGAAAATTGCCTCGTTCTTATTTTGAGAATTTCTGTATTTTATTTCTAAAATAGAGTGCCTTAACTCAAGCTATAAAATATTTTTGATTGGAAAATGTTTCATTCTAAACTGAAAAAACAATTATTTTTAAGTGAAGACTAAGTAAAACTTTTGATTCAATATATTTTCTTGCTTTGCTCAAGAAATATATTACTTGGTTTAAGATGCTCAAATGAACATTGAGTCAAGAAAATTATATTAACTATCGAAGAACGGTATTCTCAATTCGAGACTAACGTAATCTTGACTCTAGAAGATCAGTTATTCTTCACACCAGAAGGTGTACCGCGAATTCAAGTGTAATATCAAAATTACACTTACTTTGGTTCAAGACTTTTAGCTTTTTTTATCATTCTTGGCTGGAAAATTGCCTCGTTCTTATTTTGAGAATTTCTGTATTTTAATTCAAAAATAGAGTGCCTTAACTCAAGCTATAAAATATTTTTGATTAGAAAATGTTTCATTCTAAACTGTAAAAACAATTATTTTTAAGTGAAGACTAAGAAAAACTTTTGATTCAAAATATTTTTTTGCTTTGCTCAAGAAAATATTACTTGGTTTAAGATGCTCAAATGAACATTGACTCAAGAAAATTATTTTAACTATTGAAGAATGGTATTCTCAATTCGAGACTAACGTAATCTTGACTCTAGAAGATCAGTTATTCTTTACACGAGAAGGTGTACCGAGAATTCAAGTGTAATATCAAAATTACACTTACTATGGTTCAAGACTTTTAGCTTTTTTTATCATTCTTGGCTGGAAAATTGCCTCGTTCTTATTTTGAGAATTTCTGTATTTTAATTCAAAAACAGAGTGCCTTAACTCAAGCTATAAAATATTTTTGATTGGAAAATGTTTCAATCTAAACTGAAAAAAACATTATTTTTAAGTGAAGACTAAGTAAAACTTTTGATTCAATATATTTTTTGCTTTGCTCGAGAAATAATTATACTTCTTGGTTTAAGATACTGAAATGAACATTGACTCAAGAAATTTATATTGACTATTGAAGAATAGTATTATCAATTCAAGACTAACGTAATCTTGATTATGCTGCTACGTTTATACGCGCGTGTACATGCTCGTGTACTTTCCCCGTTGAATGTCGTTTTGAACGCCGACCGTGTGAACGTACTAAAAGCAGGCTGTTTACACGGTCGGATTATTGGAAAAATCATGCCGTACAAAATATCATTTTAACAGACTTCAATAACTCGATTTTTGAAAAAATAATACACCCGACTGCAAAGAAACTTTTGATGTCACATTAAGTACATATTTTTTGTTATCCGTTCATTACACCTTTCATTTTGATACCCCACTCGTTAGGCTTTGATAAAAAAAAATTAAACGTTTAAAATGCCCCCAAAACTCAGCCATTTTGTTTTTTCAATATTGAATGTGAGAGTGACACTGGGTACCTATTACCCAGTGTCACTCTCACATTTAATATAAATCTAACGACACCTCGCATGCTAAAAAAAATCCCTCAAGCCATTTAGGCTACAGAGCATGCCAAAGAAATATACATACATACACTCGAAAAACATAACCCTCCTAGCACAGTCGGGTAAAAAGGAGGTCATCAATTCAATACGCGGGTCGTGGGATAAAAACACTATAGGTATTGGTATCCCAATACCTATAGTGATTATAGGTTTATAGGACACTAGCTTCTGCCCGCGACTTCGTCCGCGTGGAATTTGTTAATAGCCTTCCCGCGAGAACTATGCATTTCCTCGGGATAAAAAGTAGCCTATATGTTGACCAGTGTTATAAACTACCCCCATACCAAATTTTGTTTCAATCCGTCCAGTAGTTTTCGAGTTAAATCCGGACATACATACATACATACATACAGTATTTTTTTCTAAAAATCGTTATTTTGTGTTCAGTATCGTTCATATAGTCCCTTTGACTTGATAGTTTCTTTTAATTTTAAATTTTCAGCCGCGACTTCTTCTACAGAATTATTATTTATTATATGTATAGATTTTTCCTTTTTTTTCTCTGATTCATTAATCTCTTATGAATAAATAGTATAGTGCCAAAATTCATTATTTAGGTAGTAATAGCAGACTGGTTTAAAGAATGTTTTAGTGAACTCATCAATCATATCCTTTTTACTGGACAATAGGCAGGTAATCTAACAGTAGGTAATCTGCATAACGTGTTTCTTGAAAGTGTTTGTAATCTAGGATTATAATTTATTTTGACGGCCGGATTGGTCCAGTTGGTAGTGACCCTGCCTTCTGTTCCGATGGTCGCGGGTTCGAGTCCCGCTCGGGGCAAACTTTGTGTAATGAACACGAATGTTTGCACTCGAGTCATGGATGTTTAGTATTTATATATGTATGTATTTCTCTATATAAGTATTAATATCGTTGTCTAGCACCCATAGTACAAGCTTTGCTTAGTTTGGGGCTAGGTCAATATGTGTGTAATGTCCCAAGCTATTTATTTATTTATTTATTTATTTTTTCCCGTTCCCGTGGGAATATCGGGAAATCCTTTCTTAGTGCTCACCTACGCTCCCCAAGGAACCTGCATGCCAAACTTCAGCTCTCTACGGTGATCCCCGCGACCTAAACATTAAAATATAAAAATCCCATTTTTTCCCGTTCCTGTGGGAATTTCGGGAAGTCCTTTCTTAGTGCTCCCCTACGCTCCCCAAGGAACCAGCATGCCAAATTTCAGATCCTTACGATGTTTCCCGCGACTTCGTAGGCGCCTAAAAATTTAAATGTAAAAATCCCTTGTGCGTGTAAACACCCTGCTTTTATTGTGTTTACATGAACGGCGTTCAACACGACGTTCACGGGCACGTTTACGAGTCCGGGCGCGTGTATGTAAACGCACTATTAGCATTGCCTGCGCCCCCGCCCGTGCGCTGGTCTATAGTAATCTGTGCTTTTGTCTTTGCTTGCCTGTGCGTGCACCGGTCGGGTCTACCGACCCGACCGGCGCGATTCGGTTATTTGATTTTTTGCCGTGTGTGTGATAATGGATGATTTAGAGAACGCTACATCTATAACAGTGCTGCTGAAGAGCTGGCAGATAGAAGACGAAGACACCGTCATACAAAGGTTTATAGGTAAGTCCCAAGATGGTTGACGTTTTTGAGCCATTTTTACTTGATTTACTATTTATACTTACCGTATATTTATTAATTATTACCGTACACTGCTCAGTCTGTAGGCGAATTACTTACTTGACTTTGGTGAAATTGTCTTGCATTAGACACAAGCCATTATTTCAAAGCGAAGTTCTAGTTCTACGAAACGAATACCATACTACCATGTGCTTTTTGCTGATTATTGACGTGCTATCTTTCATATACAATTTACTAGAAAGATGCTACTGAAAAAGTTCTAAATTATTGTTTGTTGTGAATGAGAATACTAGAAGTATGTATAGTTAGGTACTTAAAGCCAAGAATGATTGTCTCTAGTCAAGAAAATTTGTGTTGTCATTAAACGTTCTGTCACTCATTTGTTTAAAGACAAAACAAGTTTTCTTGGCACGAGATGATGATTCTTAGCTAGAGATAGTCTACTATAGGAAGTCCCGTCCCTACACATTTCAAAACGCTTCAATTTATTTATTTAAAATAAAACACCCGACTGCTAAAATACTAAAAAACACGCCCACGGCTTGTTTTCGTATTTTTTACTTTTTGAAGCAGTCGGTGTTTGTTTTTTAATTAACTTTTTTATTTTACAGTTATTAGTTTGTGTTATAAGCACAGATTTGGGTATTCAGCGAAAATTATTAGTTAGCTAACTTTAAATCGTTGTAAAACCTAAAATCTGTTAACTGAAAAATGGTCAAAGAAACCTAATAATGACTTTGAAATACCTATTCAATGATACCCCACATGATATAGTGTGGTGACTTTTATTTTTTTATTTTGTTTATTTTGTACAATATGGCGTCTGGTGGCTCCTTTGCGGTGCGCAGTCGGGTAATAAGCACCACCAACACTCAACGGATAGTTGAAGGCTATTCGTTTTGTAATTTGGAGGGGCGGGACTTTTGATAGTAGAGGATCTCTATACTTCCTTAACACAGCGGAAATAGAATTAATGATCTATTTATTTCAGATAACGGCATTGAGACCAAACATTTAAAAGAATTGACGGATGAGATTTTAAAAGAACTATGTCCTAAAATATGCACACGTTTGCATTTAAAAAACAAAATAAATGAATATTTAACAGCGGAGGTTTGTAATATATTATTGTAATTACTTATTATTATTCAATTTCAAGTTCTTTATTTCATTAACAAAATGCATTTGTGTTTGAAAATAATACAACAGATAGTATTACATGCATAAACTCACATTTGTTTCCTGTTGGAGTAGGCATAGACAGTCTCAACAGATATTGGAGAAGTGTAATAAGCTCTTTGTTTTGGGTTATTATTTGATAGCCGGATTGGTCCAGTTGGTAGTGACCCTGCCTTCTGATCCGATGATTGCGGGTTCAAGTCCCGCTCGGGGCAAACTTTGTGTGATGAGCATGAACGTTGTACTCGAGTCATGGATGTTTAGTATTTATATGTGTATGTATTTCTATATATAAGTATTTATATCGTTGTCTAGCATCCATAGTACAAGCTTTGCTTAGTTTGGGGCTAGGTCAATATGTGTGAAATGTCCCAAGATATTTATTTATTTATTATAATTAAGCTTTTTTTCAGACTAATACATCGGCACTGACACAGTCAACAGTGCCTAGTGTACCTGAATGCAATAGTGGTGACTTTGATGAACTTTTGGAAATTATATCATGCCATCCTCCATTCCCGGACTTCGACTTAAAGACATTACTGTCCACATCACCCACCGGAAACAGCATACTGTTGTATTACGACACACACAAACAGCTAACCAACAAGCACAGGAATAACCTGACTGATATCATTTCCAGAAGAATTTTTACTCGAGTTGTGAATCAGTAAGTTTTATTAACTTAGTATTGCATCATAATATTATTAAGTGTGATTTATCTTATCTACTTACTCAAAGGTTAGCTGGAACAAGGGATAAGCTTGCCTGTGTACCCACTTTTTTGTAACTATTTTATAAATTTCTGTATGTATTTACAGCTAAGTTAAATAATACATGTGAGTATACTTTTCATAAGCCTTGGTAGCATAGTGGTTTCACCTACCGCCTCTCATGCAGAGGGTTGGGGGTTCAAATCTGGCTCGCAGCTCTAAAATTATTTATGTGCAAAATTCAATTTGAATTTACCACTGAATATTTCGGTGAAGCAAAACATCGTGAGGAAACCTGCATCCATTTGAGAAGTAATTCAAGGATGTGTGTGAAGTCCCCAAACCAGGCCCACGTGGGGAATAATAGCCCAAACCCTCTCGTGATGGGAGGAGGCCTTTGCCCAGCAGTGGGCCGTAAATAGGCTGTTGTGGTGGTACACTTTTCGACTTTACAACTCAAGCCCATCAGACACAGAGCGATAATATATATTAATATACCAAAATATACGGAAATATATATTAAAGTATAGCTAAGCACCACACACGGCGGAAGATGCCTTAATATATATTTTGCCATCATTGCCGCCGCCGAGTCCTTCAATATATGGGGTGTTCTAAAAGTGAAACATAGATGGATGTAAAAAATATAGGTTTTGTTGATAGTTCTTCGGAGGACACATGACTTTATTTACACTTCCATCATACTAAAAAAGTAGCATATGTCCTTTCCCGGGTCTTGAACTATCTCCATGCCAAATTTCATACAAATCGGTCAAGCGGTTGAAGCGTGAAGGTAACAGACAGAGTTACTTTCGCATTTATAATATTAGTATGGATATGCCGTCATATATCGTAATATGCCTTGCTATAATATACAGGGTCAAGCAAAATGTAACGATATTTTACCCATAGAATTGACTATCGATTCTAAGTATATTGTATAGGCTTTTTTTTTGAGTTGGTAAAAAAATCTATCTTTTATGGAATTGGTGGTGTGAGCAACGCCTGAATCCCATACAAAATGTATATTTTAACAGTATTTTGATAGTCTAAAAACTTAAAATCAGTACTAGTAGTATAAAGAATGGCTTAAGCACAAGGAAGTAAGTAAAGAATTAATGAGTTTTAAAAATCTTTTTTTTTTCAGCTCAGTACAAAGATGACGTCATATGGCTGAAAAATAATTCCGAACCTTGGGAAGATGTCATAACCAAATGGAAATCCACCAGTCAACTTCGCCAGTTGCAACAAACACAAACCGTTGGGGAATTTATAAAATTATGGCCCATATTAAATGACACAACGAGTGATGTCTTGGTGAGTAATTGAGATTTTTTAAAGCCTTATCCATAAAATAACCCTTCTTAATCTCACTTGTGTTGTGTTTATGACTTGTTAAAGAAATAAACACAATCAAGCCCATCACACACGATAAGACATATTAATATACCAAAATATGCAGAAATATATATTACAGTATAGCTAAGCACCATACATTTTGCTATCATGGCCTCCGCTGAGTCCTTCAATATATGGGGTGTTCTAAAAGTGAAACATTGAATGGATGATAAAAAATATGGGTTTTTTTGATAGTTCTTTAGAGGACACATAACTTTACTTACACTTCCATCAGGTGGGCCAGCGTGAGTTATTCACTAATACTTAAAATTGCAGGATTTATAACTGTACTGTAGGTTACTGTAAGTTTAAAATGTTATTTGTAGATTACATTACACATTACCACTAAATTTCCATCAGGTGAGCCGACAAGAGTAATTTACATAGCTCTGACAATATTATAACTAGAAGAGTAATTCTATTTGTACTAGAATAGTAATTTAATCTACAAATAAGAGGTTAATTCCTTGTAGGGATAAGCTCGCCTTTGTACATGTGTCTCTTCTCTGTATTGAAATTTTCTGTATTTGTGTTTTTATTCTGTACAATGAAGTGTTACTTACTTACTTAAACTGACAGTAACCTACAATACAGTTATAAATCATAAAATTTAAAGTATTCGTAGGAATTAGTGAATAACTCACGCTGGCCCACCTGATGGAAGTGTAAGTAAAGTCATGCGTCCTCTTAAGAACTATCAACAAAACCCATGAATGTGTTTGGCATCAGAGGGGGTGTTCTTTTTAGACGTCACTTTGTATACTTACAAAGAACACTCTGCTGACAAGATGCCAAAATATTTTTAATATGCCGTAATATATCGTAAATTCATAATATGCCTTGCTATAAGTAATATATATTAAGGTATGTTATAGGTCCGTCTGTGGCATTTGTTATTCATCACTCTTCTGTTCTCCTTTTTCTAGATTAATTTGGACTTTGATGCCATATATCCACAAAGAACAAATATTTTTTTCATAAAATGGAATGATTTCATCAAGAAGATACAGGAAATAAGAAGACCTAATTCAAAAGAGGAGATTGTAACCTTGATGGAATATATTGACGGATTAGCTGACGATGGTTGGTGGAAAAACTTAAAATTCATTTTATTTTCACAATACCTGTCGATATTTATTATTGATAATTATTTTATTTTAGATCACAAACTGCCATTTCAAATAAAGCTGCTTTGCTACTTGGTGCCGCCAAAGGGTCGCTTGAACAAACGGCAAAAATTTTCAACCACGGAATGCTTGCAAACCTTTGTTGTCAAAGTTGAGGTAAGATGTCATCAAGTATTGACATATTTATTTTTGTTGTTGATGTATTTTTATTTAGTGCAGAAGAAAGGTTTTCTTTTTATGTACTTAACTAAAATTATACATTAGAACTAGGGTCACCGTCAGGTCAGGGTCAGCTCGAAGAATTGTGAGCCTTTAGTGGCAGTGGGCGGGGCACATCGCTCGTAGAACTGACGGCAGATGGGGCCAGAAAGTTCTTGAATGGCGTCCGCGTATAGGAGGGCGAGCTGTCGGTATGACAACAAGGTGGAGCAATGATCTGGTGAAGGTCGCGGGAAGTCGGTGAATGCGACCGGCACAGGACCGGTCGGAGTGGCGAGCCTTGGGAAGGCCTATGTTCAGCAGTGGACGTCTTTCGGCTGATATGGTGATGATGATGATAATGACAAGTGTGAATACGAAACAACAAATCATCTATGTCAGTTAAAAAATGATTTCTTCTTTTTAGAATCCTGGCGACATACAAAGGAAAATTGAAGAGATTTCAACTGATGCATCAGGCAAACGTCAGACTGTACAACCATATATAATACATTGCTTAAGCCAGGAAGATATTGGCGGAATATACTATCTGATTATAGACAAGGTATCTTACGTTTTTAATTCTGCGTTCCAGGCCTTTGATACACTATTTAAGTGTTATCACGCACTACATGTGTGCTATCCAAAATCTGGCTACCACCTGTACTTACTAATTCAGATTTGTGTATATAATATTAGCACAAAATATGACGTGATCCCACCCTACATTTCAGACTTGGTTTCTAACGCTAAATGCTAGATTACTTTTCCGTGTAAGGAGTTACGATTGCCGTTTCTCGTAAAATGCAGTGCTCTATATGTAAAAATGTCTACCACGATTTTAAAACATATTTTGTTCATTTAAATTACTATCATAATATAACCGATTATTTTAAATGTCCGTATGAAAATTGTGAGCGAGTTTATGACACCAAATCTTCTTTAAAAAAACATATATGTGCTAATCATGATGTTAAGAACAATGTTAATGTTGTTTTACCTGATATTAAACAATCTGAAACAGGAACAACCACTCATTTGTGGCTAACCAACCAAAAAATTGTCCACCATCAGTTACTAAGCAACATCTACTTAATGGACAGTTATGCTTTTCCGCTTCGGAAATGTTGTGCCTTGTTCGTAACTTCAGATTTATCATAGGCGACTTAGTCGACGAAAATGATCCATCGTGGCTTCATAACTTGTGCCTGTTAGAAATAACTGATATACTAACATCTCAAGTCTTTACTGCGGAACTTATCGCTTATCTAAGGAATTTGATAGAAAATTATCTAGAAAATTTGCAAAAAATATTCAAAAGTTCTTTGAAACCTAAACACCATTTTCTTGTTCATTATGCAAGAGTCATTGAACAAATTGGCCCGCTGTATTAATCAGCGCGTTTAAGTTTGAATCAAAGCATAAAGAATTAAAAGCAATAGCCCAGTCCATATCTTGTAGAAAAAACTTACCTTTGACACTGTCAACAAGGCACCAATTAAAAAGTAGTCACAGATTAATAGCCCAAAAGGGTTTCGCTGACAGTATTTCGTATGGTAAAGTAGTTCATGTGCTTAATTATCCAATGGAATTGAATGAAGCTGAGTACGTCTGCGTCGAATATTTCGAAATAAATGGAGTTAAATACAGTAATCTAAATGTTCTGTTGTACAAGTACGACATTAACTTTCCCGTATTTTATAAGATAGAGCAAGTATTTTTAAGGGAAACTGACAACAGTATGGTCTCATTCCTGTGTACAGTTCTGGAAACGGTAGATTATTCTTCACATTATTTGGCGTTCGTTGTGGAAACTACGACTCAATCAAGACTCATTTGTTTAGAAGATTGTGATAGTAAATCGCCTACGTTAATTAGAAAAATGAACGATTGTTTTTATGTAGATCTAAAGAGTTAAAAGATCTCCGCCCCGATGGTGGTACTAGTAAGATTGTAAATTTTATTAATTTTACAATGCGTAAATTTGATTTACCTACTAGAATTTGCTATTTGAATAGATTTTACTATGGTATTTTATAATAGTGTATACACTCAGCTGCAATTAAATCGAAATTGAATTGTTGAAAATCCTATATAAAGTGATCCGATTTAATTGCTGTTGACTGTAGTAGGATATACGGCCTAAAAATATATATGCCCTCATGTATTATTTTGACTTTAACCAAGCTTAGGTATACGTTAGCTATGGGGTGTTTATGTAGGGTCAAGCAAATCGTTATGACGATATTTTAACGACAGTATCAGTTATCGATTCTAAGCATGCATGTTTTATTTGATTTGGTAAAAATATAAATGTATGGGATTCAGGTGTCAATCAATTGGCTATGGGTGAAAAATGACAATGTGCTCGATTTTTTTTTTAAGGATAGGAATAACCTTCCGTATCAAGAGAAAAAAATCTCAAAATTTTCCGTGCCGTAGATTCTGCATAAAAAATAAAATTGTTTTTGCGTTATGACGATTGAAATAAAGGTGTTTCCTTGGTCCAAGTATGCAGCACTACTTCTTGAAAAAAAGTGTTGACACTATTGACATTATTGATTTTTTCAAGAAGTAGTGCTGCATACTTGGACCAAGGAAACACCTTTATTTCAATCGTCATAACACAAAATCAATTTCTTTTTTTTACGCGAAATCTACGGCACGGAAAATTCCGAGATTTTTTTCTCTTGATACGGAAGGTTATTCCTATCCTTAAAAAAAAATAATCGAGCACATTGTCATTTTTCACCCATAGCCAATTTAACAAAAAATGTAGTATAGGGAAGAATAGTATGTACGCGTCCATACAAAAAGAGAAAACGTTATTCCACTTCTAAATATTTTCTAATCTTCATGATTTTTTAGTAGTTATTGTCACCATGAAATACTAGGTTTATAAGGTTTCCTTTTTTTTTAATTTGCAATGAATTCAAAGTTTATGCAATTTTTAGAAAATGGAAAACCTATAAACCTAATGTTTCATTGTGTCAATAACATAAAGTACTAAAAAAATCATGAAGATTGGAAAATATTTAGAGGTGGTAAAATGTTGTCTCTTTTTGCAATTTTTATATGGACGAGTGTCGAGTACTACCGGACTAGATACTCTTCCCTCTTAACTGGAAAAAAATAAAAATCAAAAAAACATTCTTAGTGTCGATAGCTGATACTGTGTATGGTTAAAATATCGTCACGACGTTTTGCTTGATCCTGTATATTTGCTAGGCCATGTTTCCTACTGATTGGTAGTTTAGTAATTTGGCAGATACAAAAATAATTTTAGCGGAGATTATTTGTTTCGTATCATAAGTACAAATTAACAGGGATCAGAAATTCGAATGTATATTTATTATGGGGTAGTAATAATACGTGTAATTCATTTATTCATAGTAACATTAATTGACTGCTAAACTGCCGCCGCTAAAGTATAAGTAAGTACCCACTACATATTATGTAAGTACGTATTCGAATTTCCGATCCGTGGGTGGGTTTAGTTAGTAAGTACTAAAGTTTAAAAGTTACCTTTAACTTAAGATATAATAACAGGTATTGTGAAAGGAAAATAACTTCTTGTATATTTTTTTGCAGCAGAAGTAAAATATCATCTTTATTTTTTTCTTCAATAAATTTTTATAAATATATCCATATTGTATTTTTTCTCAGCTCCTTCATTCATTTTTTACTGAGGAGACAACTATTATTGATTAAAGCCTGATTTTTGCTCAGTGACACGTTTAAAGTAAATCAAGGCTTTGGAAATTTGTTTTGAGGGTTAATTTTTTTATTTTCTCTTTATGCTGATTCATGTCCGTGTTAGTATGTACGCTAATAATGTTATTGGTTATAAGATATTTGTTTTCAGGATAGACTTCAATGTTCAGTTGAGCTGAAAGCATTATTTGGATAGGTTTCAAAAAAGTATTATTTGGTCAAAGTCTTAATTATTCTTAGGTAAAGATATATGTTTGTGACTAGCCAAGGCTTCTATCGCTCAGTTTGAGACAACGTACTAAATGGATTTAAGTAAAAAAAATAGGTACCTTTGTTATTTACTTACTTCATACAATCCACGTTTTTTTTCTATTTAGTACTAGCGGTACAGGCCGAATTTTAGTAAAATGCAGCAAATGTTCATGCTTGTAAGTAACATCATTTGCAGCATTTTGCTGAAATTTAGCCTGTACCGCTAGTACTAAATAGAAAAAAAAACGTACATTACATGAAGTAATGAACAAAGGTACCTATTTTTTTTACTTACATCCATTTAGTAAGTTGTCTCTAACTGAGTGATAGAAGTCTTGGCTAGTGACAAACATGTCTTTACCTAAGAATAATTAAGGCGTTAACCAAATAATACGTAGTCTCGGACTGAGAGATATGTCTTGGCTAGTGACACAAAAATATCTTTATCTAAGAATAATGAAGGCTTTAACCAAGTAATCGTAGTCTCAGACTGAGTTATACAAGTCTTGGCTAGTGACAAACATGTCTTTATCTAAGAATAATAAAGGCTTTAATCAAGTAATAGGTAGTCTCAGACTGAGTTATACAAGTCTTGGCTAGTGACAAACATGTCTTTATCTAAGAATAATAAAGGCTTTAATCAAGTAATAGGTAGTCTCAGACTGAGTTATACAAGTCTTGGCTAGTGACAAACATGTCTTTATCTAAGAATAATAAAGGCTTTAACCAAGTAAAACGTAGTCTCGGACTAAAAGATACAAGTCTTGGCTAGTGACAAACATATCTTTATCTAAGAATAATAAAGGCTTTAACCAAGTAATACGTAGTCTCAGACTGAGTTATACAAGTCTTGGCTAGTGACAAACATATCTTTATCTAAGAATAATAAAGGCTTTAACCAAGTAATACGTAGTCTCAGACTGAGTTATACAAGTCTTGGCTAGTGACAAACATATCTTTATCTAAGAATAATAAAGGCTTTAACCAAGTAATACGTAGTCTCAGACTGAGTTATACAAGTCTTGGCTAGTGACAAACATGTCTTTATCTAAGAATAATAAAGGCTTTAACCAAGTAATACGTAGTCTCAGACTGAGTTATACAAGTCTTGGCTAGTGACAAACATGTCTTTATCTAAGAATAATAAAGGCTTTAACCGAATAATTCGTAGTCTCAAACTGAATGATACAAGTCTTGCATGGTGACAAACGCTTATTTACCTAAGAACAATATAGTTTTAGCCAAATATTTTTTTGTCTCAGATTAACTGATAAGAGTCTTGCCTCAGAACAAAAACATCTTTCAACCAATAATATGTCATCTCAGATTGAATCACCGAAGCCTTGCCTCCATACAGATTATTCTTGAACGAAGTCAAATTTCTATTGGTCAAGACATTATTTGTTTTCCCCATATAGAAGACATTATTTGTCTTGACCAATATCATATTGTTTTCGTCGAAGAGATTCACGATTCAAGTTATTTTTGAACCAAGACTAATTCTGTTGGTCAAGATATTATTTGTCTTCCCCATATAGAAGAAATTATTTGTCTTGACCAATATCATATTGTCTTCATACAAGAGATGATAATTTCGTCCTGAGGAAAATAATGTCTTGCCTGAATAAAAAAGTGTTGTGTAAAGAGGTATTTATAATTAAACCAAGAAAACGGGTGTTATTAAAACAAGACTACCAAATTTTTGAAAGATTTTAAGACAATTTATTTATTAAGATAAGACAATAGTAAATTCTTAAAACAAAACAACATAATTCTTGATACAAAATCGATTGTTTTGCGTGAAGACAACATTACTGAAACAATATTTTACTTGATTTGAGAATATATAGTTTTCCCCATATGGAAGACATTATTTGTCTTAACCAACACGATATTGTCTTCATCAAAGATATCCTTTTTTTCCGTGTACTACCGAAGAGGTAAGTGACGTCATTTTATGAGATCCGAGTAAAAGCGGGAATAATTCGTTGCCTATTAAACAATCTATTTCACCAGGTGAGTAGTAATGGTCGTCAGCCATCGGCAAGTCTTGCAAGTGAGTTAAATCATTCATATCTATTTCTGCGTTAGGTAAAAAGTCGGTTATTGTTTCAATAACTCGAGCGTTAACTGTATAAGAACAGCGCGAATCAAAGCGGGAGTATATTTTAAATTGCGTTATTCCAATCGATGGATTTTCAACTTGACCGATGCCCTTGACAATTGAGTTTGCGGGAGTAATTTTTAAATTTAAGCGTTCGCAACAGGATTTCGTAATGAAATTGCTCATTGATCCTGTGTCTAAAAATAGACGCATACGATTTTCTTTATTATTATCGTACACATTAACTGTCGCGGTAGGTAATAACACCGTCGTATCATTATTTGAAATACGCGCGGAAACGGTCACTGAATGCGCACGGTTATTATCTACAGCGGCGTGTGAATTCAAAGCAGGCCGCGAAGTCGACGGCTGCGGTACGGAATCGGGACCGTAAGTGCGAGCGGGAGCGAATGACTGGCGCGGAGCGGCGGGCGCGGTCGAGTGCGAGTGAGACGGGTGACGCACAGCTGAGCTGGCGGGCGGCTGCGCGAGCGGCGGCGGCGGCGATGTGTAGTTATATTGATAGCTCGATGCGTTATCACTGTTATCATTGAAATCAGCTGGGCGAGATTGGCGGGAAGAATCAAAGTTATTATTAGTTTCGTAGTGTAATAACGAATGATGTTTGCGGTTGCAAATCGAACACTTATTGCTTGATTTGCATGCGGAAATGTGATGAAATCCTAGGCAGTTTACACAGAATGAATATTGACGAACAATATCATTGCGAGCTTGAGTGTTCAGTTTTAAAAAGTATTCACATTTGAACAGTGGATGTGAGTTCTCAGAGTGACACACTTTGCAAGTTGATTGTTGTGATTGAGTGACCGATTTTAATGAAGTTTGAGGAGTTGCGTTTTGAGTGTGAAATGATTTTATTTTATTGATAGGCGTTGCGTTGGGTGTTGATTTATTATATTGAGTGCGATTATGAGTGTTTTGTGAGCGTGTGGGTGCGTGAAGTATAGACAGTTTACTTTGTTCTTGTAAAAAATTCTTGAGGTCATTGAAAGTGGGCATTTCCAAATGTCTATGAGCCTGTTCAAACAAGTCAAGCATATTCTTGTCAAGCTTGCTTAATGCGATGTGAGTTATAATGAAATCTGACAAGTTGTTAATCTTTAAGCGTTGCAATGCAGCTTCGGCTGAGCAAAAGTTATCTAGAATATTTTCTGCGGATTGGCCAGACTTGTGTTGTAATAACTGGTCTAGGTAAAGAGAAGCTTGTACTCTGGTATCTTGGTATTTTGCTAGAAGAGCCTGCCATAGTATTTCATAGTTTTCAGAGGTAGCGGTAATGCCTGAGCATACATTGAGTGCCTTGCCGGAGAGGCAACCAATCAAATACTGAACCTTTTCAGCATTTGAAAGGCGAGTATTTGTGTGTATAACACTGCGGAAATTCTCATAGAATACTGGCCACTTGCTAGGTGTACCATCAAAACCTGCAAGTTGGAGCGGAGGTAATTTAATATTGAAATTATCATTTTTCTTTTTGTCATCTAACTCCTGTCTCAGATCAGTTTCCCTTTGTTTAATGTAACAGTATAGCTCATCAAATGTATTGATACCACTATAACTCGGCTGAGCATCAGGGTCAGCTTTGAATTTTTCCACACAAAGTTTATCCAAGGTGTCTAAGTAATCTGAGCGAATTTTGTCAATAGAGTGAATCCTAGCGAGAAATTTGGTGCGTGCGGCATCGTCAGAAACCTTTAGGCTGAGGTTATAAACCTCTTGAATTATGAGAAACAAACTTTGTTTTTTGTGTTTGAGAAAACTAATCATTGCGTCATCACCGCTTGAACTTTCGTGTTCATCACTTTTCATACCTTTACCCATGATGGTAAACGATTGAACTAATGCGAGAAATTACTTTGGAAACTATTACAATGCGTAATTTTAACTTGTAAACATAAAAATACGAAAAGGTTGAGCGAGTAACAAATATGGCGGGCGGGTAGGTACTTAGCGTTCATGCGGCGAATGAATGTAACAGAATCTTATTAGAAATATTAGCGTTTTCACAGAAATATGGACGTAAACCGAAAGTATTTAATTAGTAATTGAGTTTTTATGTGAATTTGAATTGAAATATCAAAGAATAAATGCGATGCGAGTGAATCGAAGTTGGCGAGAATGCGGGTGCGTTTATAAAATTGTTGTTGAATAGCGATGAGTTTTGCGAAATAGCGTATGAAAATATGAAATATAAATAGCGTGAATATAATAGCGTGTGCGTGAGTAAATTGTGAGGAGGATAATAGGAGTGTAGAAGGGATCACGGTTCGAAGGAACAAATCTTGGAGGGGCAGGACAAACCTCGGAAACAGCCGTCGAAGCAGACACCACCTCCAGAGTTTGCGTTGATGCACCAGCACTCCGGCACTTGATTTTAGGTCGCACATAGAAGTCCAGGGATAGCGGATTTCCCGAACTTTGGCGTAAATACTTTTATTTGCGTACGCGCGCGATAGCGGGTTATTTTTTTTCGACTTTCGACTGAGGTGCGGGGGAGGGGGAGAGGAAGGATAGTGTTGCTATATGTAATAAAATTAAAGATGCGTTCAATGCGTGTAATGTGTTTACGGCGCAGCCACCAACTATATGAGTACATATCCAGCTCTTAATAAGCCTGCAGGATTTCACCTCCTTGTAGAAGACTTTAAAAACATATACCCGGACAGTGTCGACAAACTTAAGGGAGAATTCCCATTATACAAGGATAAGATTCTTGATCTGACTGTTAAAAAGTTTACTCGACATCCTGACGCAAATACTAAAGATTTCGCAGAAGAATGCCTGAAAATTGGTATGCCCTTTTATATTTTACTAGCCGTTTGCCCGCGACTTCGTCCCACTTAGACTTAGAATTTGTGTACCCGATGTTAGTATACATATAGATGGTTATACAATCAACAGCAATGAAAACACGTCACTTTGTATGGAAAATTCTATACAAAGTGACCCGTTTTCATTGCTGTTGAGTGTAGTTATAGAATTATTAAAAAACTGGTTCGACTCGTGGAAATATCGGGATAAAAAGTAGCCTATGTTATTCCCAGGGTCTCAAACTATCTCCATACCAAATTTCATCCAAATCGGTCCCGTCGTTGCGACGTGAAGGAAGGACAGACAAACAAACACACTTTCACATTTATATAATATTATAAATGTGAAAGTGTGTTAAGGATAACAAATATACATCAGTCCAAATTTATAAATTAGTCAAATTGTCATAAATTACATATATAATGGAAATATAATAATAATATATAATACTTACCTTACCCATTATTTTCAGGGAACCAAGACTCCGCATCAGATTCAGTAGAAGCATCAACAATATATGCGTTTATGTATCTGCCACTCTTGCTGGGAAACCCACTAGGAAATACGAAAAAGACTACTTGGCGTCCCTCTAAGCAGGAATGTAGAGATGCATTCATTACGCATTTAACTGATGTGACCGAATTAAAAGGAACGATTGCGAGTCGCAAGGAGAAGTATGCTAAACAGGGGCTTACGTTCCAGCCGGTCATTTTTATTGTCGGCCCTACAAAACAGGAAATAGAAAGCTATTATATTGTCGTCAATGAGACATTTTATGTGGTACATTCAATTCTGGAAGCTGTTGATGTCACTTTCAAATTGTACCATGCGTTGCACTGCGAGTATCCGATGGAATGTAAAACTGTTTACAGTTTCTTGCAAAAAGCTTTTTATAAAATTTCTACTAAATGGGACAAAGAATTCACCAGCGTGAATGCTCTTTTAGCTGATTTAAATATTCGGTAAATTTTATAGGTTTTTAGCTTTTCACTCAAAGCAAAACTATTATTTTTTGTGCATATGTTACATAAGTTCCCAAATATGCCTAAATGTTTTATGTGTAAGCAGGAATTCCAGACTGTTAAACAATTATGTTGGCATTTTAAGAAATATCATTATACTCATAAAGTCATTGTTTATGAGTGTAATGAGGATAATTGCAATAGAAAATATTCTCTTTTAAATTCATTCAAGAAGCATTTACTTTCTAAACATTTTAGTACTACAGAATCTAAAATAAATGTTCATAATGTATCAAATGAAACTACAATGCAGAATGAAGTAAACACAAGAAATCCGATACCTAGTTGCTCATCCCAATTGGCCGCACCTTCTTGCTCCTCCTATTCGACCTTAACTAGTTCATTGCCAGACAATTCCACTCCAGAAACCCTGATTGATACAGTTTCATTGTTTGCTTCTTCTTTATATGCCAATCCTGTAGTGCCACGTAACATTGTTGAAGACGTCGTGCAAAAAGTTAATTTACTACTACAAAATTCTGTTTTTAATCCGATTTTGACCGATTTATCTAAATATTTTCAACAGGGTGAAATTTCTGAAACCTGTCATAAAATCTTGCAATCTAGAATTAATCAACTGCAATACTCATTAGAACTTAACTCAACAGAATATAGGCGAATTTTACATTATACTCAGCTTGGAACTTATATACAACCTGTAGAGTATTCTATAGGTCAGAGAATGGAAACAAAATATACAGCCGAAAATGTAATACAATATTTACCAGTTACTTCAACAGCTCAACATATACCATTACGGTTAGTTTCAAAGAAGTTTTTAGAAATGTCTGGGGTTTTGGATGAAACATTAAGAAACTATAATGAAATGGTAAACACTTCCAATTTGAATTTCCTCCTTAACATAGTTCAAGGTAAAGAGTGGCAAAAAAAAATACTATCTCATACTGGCCGTATTGTGTTACCACTAGCGCTTTATTTTGATGATTACGAAATAGGTAATCCCCTTGGAAGTCATTCGGGAATACACAAGCTTGGCGCTGTTTATATTTCAATAATGTGTTTACAACCTCATCAGATGTCTAGCTTACGTAATATTTTTTTAACATTGCTTTTCCACTCCTCTGATAGACAGATTTTCGGAAACCGAGTAACTTTTGCACCACTTATTGAAGAATTGAATTTTTTAAAAGAACATGGTATAGCTATTAATACGCCAAAAGGGGATGTTAAGATTTATTTTGAACTAGCAATAATATTGGGTGATAATTTAGGTTTGCATTCCATCTTAGGTCTAGTAGAATCTTTTTCATCAAACTACGCATGTCGAATACGAACGAACCTCAACCTCACCATTACTTCAATCTTCAGCAGGAAATGAGTTACCTGCAACAGAATGTACACTACTCACCCAATCAGCTCCAGAAGAATACTGTGCCCGTGATGAAGCGACACTATCAATGCAACCATCAACAAGTGGAGAAAAATCGTCAGCAGAAAAAATATATCTACCTTCAGAGGAGGAACTCTCTGACATGGACTCTGAACTTGATTCTTTTATAACCACAGTCCTTGATGACAGCGCAATGAGCCTACCGAACATCCCAACACATGAAAATTATCAGTCAACAGAAAAAGATGAGGAGATTGAAAGCCTTACTACACAACTGGCTAGCGCGCATCATGAAATCGATCGACTCAACTTTGAGATTAATAGCCTACAAAAGAAATTAGGGGACCAACTAAAAAAAACCGAACTGCTCAAAAAACTATTAATGGATACAACATCACCTCGCAAACAAACACCAAGTAGGACTGTTTTGTCGTCTACCAAAAAAAGCGAGGCCAGCTTCAATGGCGATTTTATACCAGCGGTATCTACTCCCCTCAGGCCAACAGAAAATAATAAGCCAGGGAGAGACTTCAATACGAAGAAGCCACTGCTGCCGCAAAAAAAATATCCAAATCAAGCAAATGATATAGGGCGTACAAGCCAGAAAAACAAGCATGACACAGCTAAAGTGAGTATTCACAATAATGTTACAAGAAATAAGATATGCCTATTGAGTACCAATAACAAAAACAAAGTATTACAGACTGCCCAGTCAATCTTTAATGACAAGTTTGAAATTTGTCACTACCTCACTCCGCATGTAGGAGCAAAGCAACTTCTAAATAACTTGGAAAACAAATTGAAGGGCTATACTAAAGACGATTATTGCATAGTTTTGATTGGAGAAGAAGATTTTAGATTGTCAAAGGATTACGCTGAACTTGTTTGTGAGATTCGTAATTCAGTTCAAATCATACAGCACACGAACATTATTATATGTGTTCCAACTTTTAACTGTGGAAGATATGGGACTTTGTATAACAGAAGAGTTGAAGCTTTCAATAGGCTATTGTACCTTGATATAATCAAGAGTGAATATGCCATGATCCTTGACAGTAATGAAAACTTGTCGTATGAGTACGACATGTTTAATAGGCGATCAGGCCGTGTAAGTGAGTATGGTATAAAGGTGTTGCTGCAAGACCTGCATGAAAAAGTAATAAGTGTTAGTCACGAGTACCAAGACGCTGATGAAGAAATTCAGTTTTTTCGAGGGCAATAATCAATTATTGAAACCGAATCCTCCTCATGAACAGCAAACACCTTTATACAACCATGATTATTTTTGCGTGCTTCATCAAAATATAGCTGGAGTTTTGAATAAACTGGATCACTTGAATATTGCATTGAATGATTTGGAAAATAAATCCTTGCATCCTAATGTTATATGTCTTACGGAACATTTTATTCCAGCCGGGTCAGAAAAGAACCTTCAAATTGATGGTTACGAATTGGCTGATATTTATGCAAGGACAAAAAGTAAAGCTACTATTAACAATAATAAAAGAGGTAGATGTTGTATTTTGCTTGAGAAAGGATTAGAATATGGAGTACTACAGAATGTTAAGGATCTTAGCACAAAAAAAATTTTCGAATGTTGCGGTATTTCACTACCAATACAAAAAACAATAATTATTTGTATATATCGCACTCCGGATAGTGATGTTAACCTTTTTTTCGATAAACTAGAGCAACTATTACTAAAGGTTTCGTATAACGGACGCAAATTAATTATTTGTGGTGATTTTAACATTGATCTCTCAGCTTCTAATAAAAATAAGACTATAAAGGACACATTTTTGTCAATTTTGGATTCTTTTAACCTTGTTGCACGTATAAATTTGCCGACCAGAATAACGTCAAAATCAGAAACTTGTATTGATAACATTTTATGCAACTTTCGCCATGGTACAACTGGAATACATCACCTAGCTTTATCCGATCACACTGCGCAAAGTATTACTTTGAAATTAAAGTGTAAGCCTATCCCTAAATTCTGGTATGTCTTCAAACGAGATTACAGCAAAGAAAACAGAGAAAAGTTTTTGAACTGTTTGAATTCGCTATCCTTTTCTCAAGTGATGGCGACAAATGACACAAACGTAGCATACAACGAATTTATTGATTTGTTTAAATTATTTTATGACTTATGTTTCCCAATTATTCGACTAAAGATTAAATCTGGCGACAAGCGCATGTATATATCAAAAGGAATAATGGTTTCAAGCTCTAAAAAGAGATGTTTGTATAGAGATATTGTATACAAAGGATTTAAAGACAAACGTGAAATCTACCGAAGTTATTCTGATTTATTGAAGAGATGTGTTAAGACCTCTATTAAACAAGCTAATCATAAAACTATTGTTAAATCCAAAAATAAGTGTAAAGCTTCGTGGAACATTGTAAAAAACTACTGTGGTACAAGTAAAATGCCGCATTTAATTGATAAAATTAAATTCGAAGGCCAGTTACTCACAAATTCCAATACCATTGTTATCAAATTTAATGACTACTTCTTGGACTCACTGCCAGAGAAACTACATGGAGAATTATCAAATCCTTGCAAAAAAATTCAACACGCTTGTTCTAGTATGTACCTTCTCCCAGTGAGTACAACTGAAATTATTAGCATAGTAAAATCATTAAAAAACTCGAATTCAGTCGGGTATGACGATATAAGTACACAAATAATCAAAGACTCGTCAAAAGTTATAGCAGCTCCTCTAGCTCATATTGCGAACCTCTCCTTTGCAAATGGCGTCTTCCCAGAAAGACTTAAGTTCGCAATAGTCAAACCGCTGTACAAAAAGGGTAGCTCTGATGAATTGAATAGTTATAGACCCATAACGCTAGTACCTATATTCTCTAAAGTACTTGAACGCCTTATGCATAAAAGGTTGACATGCTTTGCAGATAAATATGGTCTTATAATTAATGAACAGAGTGGTTTCCGTAAAAATAGATCCACAAGTTTGGCCATATTCCAGCTTTTGAAAAATGTCCATAAGTGTATTGACAAGAGAAAAAATGTTTGTGCTATATTTACAGATATGTCGAAGGCTTTTGACTGTATTAGTCATAACATATTGCTTCATAAACTGGAATGCTACGGTGTAAGGGGGCAAGCATTGCAATGGATACAAACCTATCTCATGAATAGGCAACAATGTACCGAGTTACTTTCGTACAGTAGTGAAAAAAAAACAATGCATTCTGTAAGGTCGAATTATCGAATAAATGGCAGAGGGGTTCCTCAGGGAAGTGTCCTGGGTCCTCTTTTATTTCTTTTTTACATAAATGACATGCCAAAGCACACTGAAAACCAAATGGTTCTCTTTGCAGATGACAGCACAGCAGTCATACAATGTAATGCTTCGATAGATCAATATGAACTTGAGATAAATAATACCTTAAAAGATATCATTCAGTGGTTGAACTGTAATGAACTAAATATTAATTTATCAAAAACACATGTAGTTCAATTTCATTCCCAGCGTAGATCTTTTTTGCCAATTTCCATTAAATATAAAGCGGACACCATTTCCTCAGTAGATAATACAAAATTTTTAGGACTAAGGATTGACAGCAATTGTAGCTGGAAGGTTCATACAGATGAATTATGCAGTAAACTGGCAAAATTTACATTTCCTCTTCGTAGAGTTGTACTTAACTCATCTGAAAAAGCTGGTCTATTGGCATATTTTGGATACGTACAGTCAATTTTATGTTACGGCGTTATTTTCTGGGGAAACTCTACTGGGTGGGTCAAAGTTTTTAGAGCACAAAAACGATGCGTACGAGCATTATGTGGGGCGTCTCAACGGAGTTCATGTAGGCCCTTGTTTAAAAAATATAAAATCCTACCGCTCCCTTGCATATACATCAAAGAAGTAGCGATGTTCGTTAAGAGACACCAGCATACCTTTGAGGATATTAGCTCATTAAGGAATGCACGAAATATCAATAGCCTAACCTATATTTACAGATTCCACTCAGCATTTTATGGGCAAAGTATCTACTCTATGTCAATCAAGATCTTCAATAATATACCTGACGCATTTAAGTCTCTTGATGAAAAAAAATTTAAAAAACGATTAACTGGGTGGCTTTTGGAAAAAATGTTTTATACCATTTTAGAGTTTTTGGGCAATAAAGGAAAATTATAATAACTAAATGAATTGACTAATATGTGTAATGGAATGTTAATTTTTAGATTAATTATTAAATTTAGCTTAAGTAATAATATAAATTATAACTTCTGTGAATGTTGCAAATATTTGAATATTTTAATTAAAATACCTAATTACTATTGTACACCGCTGATGGTGGTAGACTATGGTTTGGATATAATTAACTAATGTAACACCTTATTTTATGTACCTGTGGTCACAATAAATATCTTTGACTTTGACTTTTGACTTTGAATCTGTAAGATAAAAAATAACGAACTTAAAAAATTACGCGAATGTGACAGGTCACTTCTTAGAACTTTTGAACAATATACAGAAGATTTAAATTCTAATGACTTATCTTCTACAGGCATAAAAGGTGAATGCGTCTGGCATGATGTACATGGATTTTCTATAATAGACCATGTCGGAGTTGACATTATGCACGACTTATTAGAAGGTGTGTGCAAATATGACATGTCTTTCATTGTATCTAATTATGTTGACGTTTTAAAGTTATTTACTCTGCAAAATTTAAATGATAGGATTGCCGCATTTGATTTTGGTCCAGATAAAAATAATCGTCCTCCAAGTCTTGATATTCAACATGTAAGAAAAAATAGCATAAAGATGTCTGCCTCTGAGTTGAATATTTTTGTTCGTTATTTCGGATTAATCATTGGAGATTTAGTGCCTGATGATGATTCTGTTTGGCAACTATACACATTACTTAGGAAAATTATGGAAGTGGTTATGTCCCCTGTAGTACATAAACAAGATATACATTTACTGAAATCCCTAGTGTCTGAACATCATGAGTTGTACATTAGATATTCTAATAAAAATTTAACACCGAAACTCCATTTTTTGCTACATTATCCCGATATGTTGCAAAAGTTTGGGCCTCTGGTTTCAATTTGGTGTATGAGATATGAGTCTAAACATAGAATATCTAAAATGTATGCAAATGCCTCAAGTAATAGGCAAAATGTATGTAAATCAATAAGTGTAAAGCACCAAATGCAGCTGAACCATATTTTCCTTCTAAATGACTTTAATAGTGAACAACTTAAATTAGGTCATAAAAAATCCGTCTCAGCCATGATAATACAAAATATTAATAAAAATCTTAATATATCATTATCTGATGAGTGCTACAATTATAACTGGATAACTGTAAAAGGTACACACTATACTAAAAACCTGATCGTTATTTTAGATATAGAAGTTGATTGTTTACCAAAGTTCGGTTTAATTGAAAATTTATATGTTGTTAATAGTGATAAGGTTGTATTGGAGTGTACTGTTTTTGAAACTTTATGTTTTAATGAAAAAAAATACTGTTACGAAGTAGCATACACAAAGCATAATTTGTTTTGCTACCAAAAAGATCTATATAACCATAAGTGCCATACGCTCACTAGGAGTGCAGCCGATATATGTTATATAACATTAAGAGTGCCGATTTAGAAATTCAAAATCTTAATAATTATCTGATGATGATGATGATGACTGTAATAATTATAACTGGATTACTGTAAAAGTACGCACTATACTAAACACGTGATTGTTATTTTAGATATAAAGGGTCAAGCAAAACGTGACGATATTATAACCACAGTTTTGGTTATCGATTCTAAGCAGATTTTTTAGGGTGTTTTTTTTAGAGTTGGTAAAAAATGTTTGGCCCACTATGGCACTGATGGTGTTAACGATATTAACGATGGCGTTAACGACAACTAGAAAATTAAAAACCAAGAAAATATGCTTAGAATCTATAACTGATACTGTGGTTAAAATATCGTCATAACGTTTTGCTTGACCCTATAGAATTTGATTGTTTACCAAAGTTCGGTTTAATTGAAAATGTATATATTGTTAATAGTGATAAAGTTGTATTGGAGTGTTATGTCTTTGAAACCTTGTTTTAATGAACAAAAATGACTGTTACGAAATAGCATATATATTTTATAATTTGCTTAGCTACCAAAATGATCTCTATAATTATCAGTGCCATATGCTCACTAAGAGTGTAGCCGATAATATGTGTTATATAGGGTCCAGAAAAACGTGACGAAATTTTAACCAGTTATCGATTCTAAGCATGTTTTTCAAGTTATTAATTTCTTTCGAATTGGAAAAAACAATAGGGGAGACGACAACTTTTTTTTTTCTTAGTCTATCAGGAAGATTATTGAAAAGTATTCGACACGTATTTTTTCTTTTTCCAGGTAATCAAACTTATACGGAGATATATTGAGTTGAAATGTCGCGTGACGTCACGGTTAGGTACGATTTATACCTCACGGTGACGTAGTTAGCCCCCACTCTCCAACTTTAATGCGTTTTAACTTAGTCATTGTTTGTTATTTTGATAAAACAAAAAATACGTGTCTAATATTTTTTTATTATCTGACTGACGGACTAATTAGAATTTCGATTTCTTCACCCTGTCGTCATCCCTATTGTTAGGGATACAGGTGTCGCTCACACCATCAATCGCATACTGGGCCATAACATTTATTTTTATTTTTTAACCAACTCAAAAAAAGCCTTAAAAACATGCTTAGAATCTATAACTGATACTGTGGTTAAAATATCGTCACAAAGTTTTGCTTAACCCTACAGAAGTTGATTGTTAACCGAAGTTCGGTTTAATTTGTATGCTAAGGCGTTAGAAAGGTTTTTATGTTATATGTTGTTAATAGTGATAATGTTACCAAAAAGATCTCTTTAATTATTATTTTATGAGTGCCATATAATTTATGTAATAAGTAGGTATAAAATTTGGTAAGGGTGCCATTTTGAAAATAAACGAATTAAAAAAATGTTTTCTTCATTGTAATTATCCAGGATTCAGATTTTTCTGTCTGTTTCAGGTCACCACACCTAGGTAAACCACAAACATCATTATTGCGGACGGAAACTATAATGTATTGTTGAGGTAACCAGAATAAATTTAAACATCTTAGGTGAGTTTTCGCCCCACCGAAAGCATGTTGTGGGGACGCCGAGGCGCTCCCCGAAATTAAAAGAGAAAGCAAATCAGAAGGATTAAGAAATTCGCTATAGGACTATTAGACCCGATTTTCTAAATTATCATAGCGATTTCTTAATCCTTCTGATTTGCTTTCTCGTAATGTCGGGGAGCGCCTCGGCGTCCCCACAACATGCTTTCGGTGCGGCGAAGACCCACCTAAGATGTTTAACCTTATTTTGGTTAACTCGACAGTATATTATAGTTTCAGTCCGCAATAATGATATTTATCACAAATATAAAACCTGTTAAACTCTACCATATGTATAGTAAACAGAACATATACTGTTTATTTCTTGCCACATTAATTATTTTTAACACAATCGAAAAAACTGGTATCCTCCAACACTGCATATAATAAACAGAAATTATTGATTATTTCAGTCCGCTAAAATGATATTTAACACTATAGAAAATTCAGGTATCCTCTATCTTGCATACAGTAAACAGAAATTATTGATCGCTTCAGAACGCAATAATGATATTAATCACAAATTTGAAACCTGTTAAACTCTATTATATGTATGGTAAACAGAACATACTGTTTATTTCTTGCCACATTAATTATTTTTAACACAAACGAAAAAACTGGTATCCTACAACACTGCATATAATAAACAGAAATTATTGATTATTTCAGTCCGCAATATTGACATTTAACACTATAAAAAATTCAGGTATCCTCTATACTACATTATAGTAAACAGAAATTATTAATCGTTTCAGAACGCATTAATGATATTAATCACAAATGTAAAACCCGGTAAACTTTACAATGTGTATAGCAAATAGAACATACTCTTTATAACACGCCACAATAATTATTTGTAACACAAACCAAAATCTGATATCCTCCAATAGTGCATATAGTAAACTGAATTTGTTGATTATTTCAGTCCGCTAAAATGATATTTAAGACTAATAAAAAATCTGGTGTTCTTAACACTATACATAGTACACAGAGATTATTGAGCGGTTCAAGTCCGCAGTAATGACATTGAACACTACTGAAATATCTGATTAACTCTACCCTGTCCTATAATGATGGTTACAGATAGGTTTTGCATACTACACAAAATTTGTTTTCCACGATACTAGGTAAATGGGTTATATGAACTAGAAATGATGTTGTAAAGAAATAGAATTTTCTGTTAATGTGTAAAAAAAGTATAGTTGTCACATATAATACAATAAAATCAAGTTGAATTTACAATATTCTGCTACAGGAAACCAGACTTTTTTCTCCGTGCACGTTAGCCTTTGTGCTGGGCTCGCACTGCTGCCGAAAGAAGATATTGATGAAGGTTGGGAATATATTCTAGCCCAAAGTCCAGAAAAAATTGAAATGCACGATTTTAATACATACTTCTACAACCAATGGCTTACACCCCGTCGCTCACGAGACATTTGGTCCTGTGAAGGTGAACAGATTCGAGCTACAAACTGCCTTGAGGGATGGAATTCGCGTCTCAATAAGTTCGTTGGTCGTGCTAAGCCAACACTGCCACATTTACTATCAGTTTTGGAAAAAGACGCAAAGTATTATGCATCTTGTTTTTATGAAAAAAACCGTAACTTCGCTTTGAAGAAAAAAAGGTCACAAGACATCGAGCTCAATGCTCGTATAAACAGAGCTATTATTCAATTAAAGCTGAAGAAAATAACGGCCAGTAACTGCTTGGAAATTATTTGTCCCTTTGCTTAAATTTAGTTTTGACTATGCTAATACAAAGATGCGATATAAAATATTTAGTAACCTTTTATTTTTAGTCTAGTTACAAGGTACTTACTACGAGTCTCCAATATACTGTAAATTGATGTTATTGTTACAATAACATCAATTATCAGTACCAGATCTGAGCTGGTTTGCTAAGAGGAAGAAATCCTTCCTGTTAAAAAACCAGTAATCTGGGAAGAAATATTTATTCCTCGTAGACTACCGAATATCTGATGGTTTGCAAAGAGGAAGAAGTCCTGTTCGGAACCGAATACTGAGCGCGATTCGGAACGCAGCCCTTGATAGATATTAGATACTAGCGAAGCTGTGGCTTTTTGAGGTACTATTTTGACAGACGTCATATTGTCATTGTAAAAAAGTGTAAGAATAACCTCTTGAGACGCCGCGTGGTTTATTGAGATATTTGGGATATAAATTGTAATCTACAACGCATACGAGCGTTTTGAGTGTAGAAGGCTTGAAGTGTGATTAGTGATTTGACATTTTGTGTAATCCTTTGGGAGCGCGGTTGTTTGCGTGCGGAAACTCTTGGAACGGCCCGGCGGAACGAGCAGGCCGGTGAAGGGAATTCAGACCTACACTTTACACACTACATATACACACCCTTCACGGCCCTTGGGCGCTTGCCAACAGAGGCCTGTATTGCTGTCACGGCTGTAAGTACTGAATTATCATGGTTACAAAATAAATCTTAGACCCTTCGCAGACACAAATTCTTGTAGGCGTTGCTGTGTGACTGCAGTTTATCGCCACCTATACCCTCGGCTACAGCAGTCTTAGTAAACGGGCCCAGCTATTGAGATGTCTGTTTTGGAAGCCGTAGGTGTAGGCATCATATTTTGGTAGCACAGCGTGGGTTTTTGAGATCCACACGAGTCGTAGAACAGGGCATTTAATTAGTAATTTTTGGTTTTGCCTGTTCCACGACGGTGTCTAAAATTAAAATAGGGTTCTGTACTAACTAAATAATTTGAATTGTAGTTTAAATAAATTATAGTTTTGAACTAATATTGTTAATTGTTGTAGGTTCCCACTGTAATAGCAATTGATTTAGGGATCTGCAGGCAACTTTGCAGGGTTCCCTTGCTGACATAATAATTTAAATTTAATTCCTTTTTTGTGGTTTACATTGTTGAACAAAAGAATTTAAATTTAATTATATTCCTTTTGCTTTGTTTGTTGTTTTGGACAATTATGTCAAAGTTAGTTGCCCGAATCAAAGCGGAGTTGAGATGGGCGGCTTCAGCTGCTGCGTTGATAGATCGACCAGATCGTTTTGATGCTTTGCTCCGAAGATCGGCAGAGTTGACGGAGCGGAGCAAAATTGTACAAAGTTGCTATACGGAGCTTTTGGACACCGAGGATCCAAAGCTGGATGACTGTGTGGAGGCCGACATCACACAGTTTTATGATTTGACGGACAGTATTGCCCAAGCCGCCAGCAGGGTAGAGCGGGGTGCATTGACTGAGGAAACCAGAACACTTCCACCCATGGCTCTTTTGGGGCGTTTACCTACTCTTGACTTGCCACATTTTGATGGGGATTTGAAATGTTGGACCGCCTACCATGACTTATTCACCAGTCTGGTAGATGCTAGGACGGACTTGGCACCGAGTCAGAAGTTGGCCTACTTGTTCTCCACATTAAAGGGAGAGGCCCTCGGTCTTGTTTCACATTTGGCGGTCACCGACCAAAACTACCCCACTGCCAAGGAACTATTGGTGAAGCGGTATGCCAACATTAGGCGGTTGGCAGATACCCATGTTGCACAGCTGTTGTCGTTGCCCTACGTCCATAGGGTTGCCACTTTGAGAGTGGACTTGGTCAACCCCATGGTGGTGGCATTGAATGCTTTGCGGCGGCTCGGTCTGCCTATCGATGAATGGTCCTTTATGTTGTTGCACATTGTTTTGCCGCGTTTGCCTACGGACTTGAAAGTCCGTTTTGAGCAAAAACATGGTGGTGACAGTGCCACGCAGTTGCCGCCATTTGCAGATTTGTTGGCGTTTTTGGAAGAGGAGTGCCGTCCCGTGACGTCCCGGGAGAGTGAAGGCCCGTCCCCGGCCCCAGCGCGGCCTCCTCCAGAACAGCGTCGTGTTGTCGCTCGCCCCCCCCCCCCCCCCCTCGAGGGGTGATTGAGCCACGCCGCCCAACCCTCAGATACGCAACGGCCCAGGGCCCTCGTTGCGTATATTGTAATGCTGACGGCCATTTTGTTTCTGCGTGTCCTCAATTCCTCAATAGGAAGGTGAAAGATCGACGAGGCATTGCGAATGATCGCCGGTGGTGCTACTCCTGCTTGGGGCAGCATCTGCAGCGGGACTGTTCACGGCCAGAGCCGTGCCCGAACTGCCAGGGGAAGCACCACCCGGTTTTATGTGCCAACAGGAATGGTGGTGTTCGGGTTGATGATGCGGGGTGGAATTCCCCCACGGGCGGGGGCCCGCATCCCCACCACCCCCAAAGGGAGTCTCGTCGGGGCTTGCCGCCCACGGGCGGGGGAACCCCTCCCCCCTCTCCTCAACAGCAGGAGAGGTTTGCAGCGGTTCAGCGCCGCACCACGCCTCCGCGGTTCTCCCCACCGCTGTGCGAGAGACCGCGTTTGGAACGCCGCCCGCCCCAGTTCGGTCGCAGTAGCGCCTACTACGCGCCGAGCCGAGGATTGCCGAGCAGACGCCATGAGGTACCAGTGGAGCACTACCTCCACTCGTATCGGGCATCGCCATCACGCGATGCCCCCCAATAGGTAGTTGCCGCCCTCTCTCCCACCACCGCCGCCCAACCTGAGACAGTTCTTCTGCCGACTGTTTGTGTCAGGGTCTGGGGCCCGAAGGGCGACTCCCTGTTTGTACGTGCCCTTTTGGATTCGGGTGCCCAGGGTTGTCTTGCGTCCTCTTATTTGGTGGAGAGATTGGGCCTCCCATGTAGACCTCACCCTGTAGTGATCCACGGCATTGGTGGCCTTCAGGTGGAAGGACCAAAGGGTGAAGTCAAGGTTTGTTTTTCGCCTGTAAATTATGGGCCGTCCATTGTGGCCAAGGCGGTCATTCTGAATGATATTTTGGGCAGAAACCCGCAGGTGACTATCTCCCCTGCTGTGGTAAATTTGACGTCGGATTTGACTCCCGCTGACCCTCAGTGGTTTGTACCTGGACCCGTAGACCTACTCCTGGGAGTAGACGTGTTGGGTTTGATTTAGTCCGGGGAAAAGCGGGTTTTGCAACCGTACGGGTTAATTGCGTTACGCACTATTTTTGGATATAGTTTTTGTGGTCCCGTGTTGAGGGGTACTGTCCCACGGGTTGAAGACCAAACTGTTGCAATAGGGCTCTCACTCTCTGACGCAGTCCAGCGTTTCTGGGAGGTCGAAGAGCCCCCCAAGGCTCCCAGAGTCGACCCAGCGGAAGAAGAGTGTGAATTGTCGTACCAGAATAATACTGGTCGCCGCGCTGATGGTCGTTTTGTCACTCGGTTGCCTTTCAGGGCTGCACGCCCCCCTCTCGGTCAGTCTCATACCTTGGCAGAAAAAAGGTTGTTGTCCATGGAACGCCGAATGAAGAGGGATCCGGACTTTCGTACTAAGTACATTGAATTGGACGAAACGTTCGGTCTTGTCGACTACTGCTCGGAACTTCGATCACAATGGATGGATCACACCAGTCATTTTTCTGGCTAAGTGCTTTTTGCAGAAGCTTTGGATTGCGGAAGTGCCTTGGGACGAACCTCTCCAGGGAGAGTTGTTGAGAGAATGGTGTTCGTTTGTGTCCTCACTTCCGGACGTGAACCGGATTCTCTTGCCTAGATTATTTTTGCCGGCTGGCAAGTGTCGAGTCAGTCTCCACGGTTTCTGTGACGCATCCGAACGAGGATATGCGGCCGTGGTATTTTTGCGGACTGTTAGTTCATCCGGTCACGTGGGAGTTCATTTGGTGATGGCCAAAAGTAAGGTGGCCCCTATTCGGACTAGGTTGACGATTCCTAAGTTGGAACTGTCGGGAGCAGCCCTCCTTACTAGGCTTCTCAATCATGTTTGTGGTACTTTGGGTTGTACCGTTGAGATCTCGGAAGTCTTTGCGTGGACTGATAGTGAGATCGTTCTTTGTTGGCTTCGCACCTCGCTACATAACTTGGAGGCTTTTGTTGCGAATCGAGTCTCACAGATCCAGAGCTCTGAGACTCCGCTGATCTGGAGACATGTGCCAGGAGAACTGAATTCCGCTGACTGCGCTTCGCGAGGCTGCGAGGCTCCTGCGCTTGTGAACCATTCTCTTTGGTGGGGACCAGATTGGTTGACGCACCCTGAGGCGTCCTGGCCCCAGAATCGGTTCTCCTCTCCAGAGGAATTGCCAGGCTTGCGTGTTGGCGTTGTGGAGACGCAACCTGCGTACAATTTGAATCTGTTGTTGGACAGATATAGCTCTCTGTCAAAATTGATTGGGGTTACCGGTTGGATCCGGCGTTTCATACGCAACGGACGGAACCCACTGAATAAAGACTTGACGTCAGTTTTGTCGCCCTTGGAACGCCAAGAGGCCTTGATGTTTTGGGTTCGTGTAGTGCAAACAGAGCACTTTGAACCGACTATTGAATCTCTGAAAAGAGGGACGCCTGTGAAGGGTCCCCTTGCTCGTTTGAATCCATTCCTGGACGAGTCGGGTCTGCTTCGAGTCGGTGGACGACTTCGAAACTCGAATTTGCCGTATGGGGCTCGCCACCCCTTGTTGCTCCCTAAAGGAGGAGCCTTTGTGAATTTGTTGGTGTCAGATCGACACAGGCTGCCATACTCTTCTACTCTTCTAGCCATTTTGCAGCGTGAATTTTGGATCTTGTCGGCCAGACGCACTATTCGTGGCGTCATTTTTAAGTGCATGCCGTGCTATCGGTTGAAGGCCGCACCCACACAGCCGATGATGGGTGATTTGCCGTCCGACAGAGTCTCGGAGAGTCGGCCATTTGCGTGCGTGGGTACCGATTTTGCCGGCCCCCTTTTGGTGAAGACCTCTCAGCTTCGCAACGCTCGGTCTGTCAAGGCATATTTGTGTGTGTTTGTCTGCCTGGCCACCAAAGCAGTTCACTTGGAACTGGTAAGTGCCCTCAGCACGGAAGCATTTCTTGCGACGCTAGGTAGATTTGTATCTCGCCGGGGACTACCGTCCTTGATCATCTCTGATAACGGCACTAATTATAAGGGCACTGATCGTTATTTGAACGAAGTTTGTAACTATTTGAATAGTCATAAGGATATTTTGAGGATTGCAATGTCCCGAATGGGCATTAGGTGGCAATTTGACACCCCAGTTTGCCCCCATTGGGGTGGATTTTTTGAGGCCGTTGTAAAGGTTACAAAGACGCATCTCCGACGAGTTATTGGCGAAACGATATTAACGTTTGAGGAACTTGCAACGGTATTTTGCAAAATTGAGGCCGTCCTCAACTCGCGACCTCTCTGCCCAATCTCGTCAGACCCAAATGACCTGGAAGCATTGACTCCTGGTCACTTTTTGATTGGTCGACCCCTTAACGCCCTGCCTGAATATCCCATCAGGGAAGTAAAATCATCACGTTTGAGCCGTTTTGAATTGCTCCAGCAGATGACCCAGAGTTTCTGGCATCGTTGGTCGCTGGAATATTTGCATATTCTGCAGCAGCGCGTTAAGTGGACCGACAAAACTGATCCTCCCAAAGCTGGAGATCTTGTTCTGGTTAAGGAATCAAATTTGTTGCCCTTGTATTGGCGTCGTCGACGCATTGTAGAGTTGTTCTATGGGCCTGACGGGATTCCCAGAGTTGCTGAGGTCATGGTCGGAGATTCGGTTTTGAAACGAGCGGTGGCGAGCCTAGCCCGCCTCCCCATTTATTAGCAGTCAGAGTGGATCTGACTGGAGCGGGGGATTGTTCGGAACCGAATACTGAGCGCGATTCGGAACGCAGCCCTTGATAGATACTAGCGAAGCTGTGGCTTTTTGAGGTACTATTTTGACAGACGTCATATTGTCATTGTAAAAAACTTGTAAGAATAACCTCTTGAGACGCCGCGTGGTTTATTGAGATATTTGGGATATAAATTGTAATCTACAACGCATACGAGCGTTTTGAGTGTAGAAGGCTTGAAATGTGATTAGTGATTTGACATTTTGTGTAATCCTTTGGGAGCGCGGTTGTTTGCGTGCGGAAACTCTTGGAACGGCCCGGCGGAACGAGCAGGCCGGTGAAGGGAATTCAGACCTACACTTTACACACTACATATACACACCCTTCACGGCCCTTGGGCGCTTGCCAACAGAGGCCTGTATTGCTGTCACGGCTGTAAGTACTGAATTATCATGGTTACAAAATAAATCTTAGACCCCTTCGCAGACACAAATTCATGTAGGCGTTGCTGTGTGACTGCAGTTTATCGCCACCTTATACCCTCGGCTACAGCAGTCTTAGTAAACGGGCCCAGCTATTGAGATGTCTGTTTTGGAAGCCGTAGGTGTAGGCATCAAATCCTTCCTGTTAAAAAACCAGTAATCTGGGAAGAAATATTTATTCCTCGCAGACTACCGAATATCTGATGGTTTGCTAAGAGGAAGAAATCCTTCCTGTTAAAAAACCAGTAATCTGGGAAGATTTTTTTTTCTTTCTTGGTTACTGGTTATCTAACTTGGTTGTCTGTGAGGAACAAAGGCATATTTTATGCATCACCTGCACTTTACAGGTTGTATTGTATGAATAAAAACATCAAACTTATTAAACCTAACCTCAATATTGATTTCGTAAATAAGTCGCCTTTGACGTTTTGGAATGACAGCTCGCTGAACAGTCGACCGGCCGCGCGTCCCGTTTCACGCTACATTTTTCTTGCTTATACTCCTGTCAAAAACTTTCACTTTCGTTTACTCGATCCATGAGAGACATAAAATTTAATTTGGTGTTCACATGAGTTCTCGATGCTGAAGCCCATGTGCCCATCGAGATACCGCATGACGGCGAAGCGATTCACGCCAGCCGTGTAGCATCGTTTTTATAACCGCCGTGAAACGGAACCCGACTATAGACCTGACATATAGACGCAACAGTTTGTCTCTGCTTCCGGCAGGCATTAAGATGATCTCTGACGATGATGGCTGAATAGAAGCGTGCACGATTTCGAGCATCGCCTCCTCCGTTTAGGGCTGCGCCCGACGCGTTAGTGGGATAGCAATGTGTTAATTTTCATATTATTTTAATTTGTTTTTATTAGTATAGTACGCAAGATAGCGCGTATGCGCGAGTGGTGTGAGGTCGGCGTGGCCACGTGCCGCTAACCGCCTTCGGGCCCTCCGTAGGCCCGCGATTTAGTTCGGACGGTCCCGGTGTGACGCCTTAGGCGTCGCGATGCCAAGGAGTTTTACGTCCGCCACCTCTGCGCGACGCTTCAGGGCTCCAGTGCCATAGTTTTTACCGACACGACGCGATTACCGCCCCGTCTCTCACCATCAAGTCTTGGGCTGCCGGTGGCGCTTAGTCACTGAGCACGGAACAGCCCCATCCCGGCATAACGCCGAGGCCGCGCGGACCCTTGCCCGCGGCTCGCCTTCGTCATCAGCCTGCAACGCTGCTCCAGCTCCATCAACGGTCGCGTGAGTGCACGAACCTTTATTTGTTTACTGTTGGCCAACACTGGTGACTGGTGTGGCCCGTAGAGTCAGTCAGTGCGGCTAGTCGTAAGGGTCTATGATAAGCTCAACCAATGCATAACCTCACAGAACATGTCAGCGCAGTATTAACGAATTATAAAGCATGTACTACAACCTTGTTTTGTGATTTCGGTTCAGTACCACCCAATCACTACATACCAGCAGGGACACGCAGGAACGGTCCTTGAAAGCAAAGGCCCAGTGGGATCCGACTGCGGATCATCCCGGCAACTTTCTTCTTAAAAATCTATCTGCGTAAGTGTGGTCGCAGTAAGTATGTAAAGAAATTCTAGCATTACCTCCCCTGCTACACGACAAAACTTATACCCGAACAGTTAAAAGAATAAAGCGAATATACTTTACATTAATATGGTTTCTCCCCTGTGTGGATCAATTCATGTCCTATTAAAACACTATGGTTTAAACCGTTTTAAATAGATTTCATATTTGTATGGTTTCTCCCCAGTGTGGATCAATTCATGTCCAACCAAAACACTCGTGTAAACGGATCAATACAAATTTCACATTTCTATGGTTTCTCCCCTGTGTCGATCAATTCATGTCCTATCAAAACACTATGGTTTAAACTGTTTCAAATAGACTTCACCTTTGTATGGTTTCTCTCCAGTATGAATCAATTAAAGTCCAACTATGTAAGCGGTTTTATCCAGATAACAATAAAGTTTTATTCTATTCTATTAAGAGAAGCTCGACCTGGGCATGACATCGTTCTTCAAGCAGCGAGGAGGTGCAGGGGATCAACGAACTCTACCATTTCACATTTGTATGGTTTCTCCCCAGTATGAATCAATTAATGTCCAACTATTAAGCGGTTTCATCCAGAGAAGCTCGACCTGGCCATGACATCGTTCTTCAAGCAGCGATGAGGTGCAGGGGATCAACGAGCTCTACCATTTCACATTTGTATGGTTTCTCCCCAGTATGAAACAATTCATGTCCAGTTAAAACAATTTGTGGAAACGGTTTAATACAGATTTCACATTTGTATGGTTTCTCCCCAGTGTGGATCAATTCATGTCCAATTAAAACACTGTCATGTAAACGGATTCATACAGAATTCACATTTGTATAGTTTCCCCCCTGTGTGGATCAATTCATGTCCTATCAAAACACTGTGGTTTACTGTTTCAAATAGATTGCACCTTTGTATATCAATCAATGTTCAACTATGTAAGCGGTTTCATACAGTTTTCCAATTTGTATGGTTTCTCCCCTGTATGGATCAATTCATGTCCAGCAACACTGTTGTGTAAGCGATTTCATTAAGATTTCACATTTGTATGGTTTCTCCCCAGTGTGAATCAATTCAAGTCCAACCAAAACACTGTCGTGTAGACGGATCCATACAGATTTCACATTTGTATGGTTTCTCCCCTGTGTGGATTAATTCATGTCCTATTAAAACACTGTAGTTTAAACTGTTTTAAATAGATTTCACATTTGTATGGTTTCTCTCCAGTATGAATCAATTCATATCCAACTAAAACACTGTCAAATAAGATACCAAAATATAGTATACCTTCATACCTACCTGGTTCGGAAACCGGAAATTTCATTTGCATACGAAAATAAGCCAATATTGTTGACACTGAACTGGCTTGGGACG
This sequence comes from Aethes cnicana, assembly GCA_963971205.1. Taxonomy (NCBI): domain Eukaryota; kingdom Metazoa; phylum Arthropoda; class Insecta; order Lepidoptera; family Tortricidae; genus Aethes; species Aethes cnicana. The sequence continues at coordinate 6,002,201 of OZ020289.1, read as the reverse complement.
AGAGTAGGTGTCCTTGATTATATTGCCATTTTATCATTTATCATCCAGAGATCAGGACCTAGGGTTTACCTTCATGGATGTTTCTCTTCCCTCCAAATATCAAACGGAGATACAATCAGTGGGCCATAGCAAACCTGAGAAATCCTCCAGAAGGAGAACTTTCCTATATGTCATGAAAATCCTGATGATGATGAATCATCATCATCATCAGAGATGAACTTATAAAAGTACTATGGGTAGATAGGAAAACCCGTAGACTTTTTTAAGACGTTTTTATTAATGTATCTTATTAGTTGGCTTTTTTATATATAATCATGATTACATATTAAGAAGAGAATACAAAACACTGAAAAAAACAAACAACAATTGGTTTATTCAAACGGAATAGTTCTATATTTATATAGATCTGTCCTAATATTTATAGTTTATACTCAAAACTATCAAACAACTCGTACGTAAAACCATTACAATTCACCTTTTAAAACAGGGAATCATGACTATATATTAAGAAGAGAATACAAAACACTGAATAACAACAATCTGCTTATCCAATTGGATACTCTTATACAGACAATAGGTACGCCCAGTCACACTCATATACAAAATATGCAAAAGGAACTCTTTGAAACCAGTGAATCATGATTACATATTGAGAAGAGAATACAGAAAACTAGAAAACAATAAATCTGCACAATCAGTATAATAAAATAATACTCTTTTTAATTAAAAACGTAAAGCAGTACGTCCTTCGAAATCCAGGTATCCATGGTTACATACTAAGAAGAGAATACAAAACGCTGAAAAACAACGATTGAATTCGAACTAAGCCAATTACCATGGATTGTAGAGGCTGGCGGGATGAATCGCTCTTCTATTAGCCATACTAGAGGGAGTACTCACTATAAATGTTATGTTGTTACTACCCAACTAACAATTTAACGTCGTTCAAAAGTTTAGTAAACGTTATCCTAATACCATTGATCGTAATAGCTAAGTCACACTAACGTTATATTAACGTTTACTAAACGCGAAAATGGCCCCAGTTATACGACCTACTTTGTCGTACAATGGTCATACAGAAGTCATAAGCCGACTTCGTTTACGTCGTTCAAAAGTCGTATGAACGTTATGGAATGACCACTAGGTCGCGCAGTAGTCGCATCATAACTTTACAACGACTCGTTTGTTGTATTGTGGTCGTACAGGCGTTTTTGAATGACTAAACTAAAACGTTTTATTTGAGTCAAGGAACAACACCTGTAAGACTTATTAATTTAGTTAGGAAAGACACGCGTGTTTATGGTTTCGTTTCGGATTTGAGTGCAAAATAAATATTTACAAGGAAATAAAAGGTGAGTGTTTTTAACTTTCATAGTGATCTTGCTAACTATATCTTGTCTCTCATGACTGGGAATTGAAGTTTTATGATAATATACCTATGTGAATACCATTCAGATTTTCATGCCCTCTCGTATTTTTGAGTTTATAACATTATATCTTTATTAATAAAAAAATATGTTTATTTCTAACAATGTAGGAATGTTGCTTTTGTTGCACACTTATCTCTTTACGACGTTGTAAAGACATAAAGTCGTATTAAGGTTATTTCAAGACCATGTAATACGCCACGACAGCTAGCTATTAGGGTTCCTCAAATAATTTAATACCCTTAGTGGTAGGTGGGTATTCCTAGCGTAGGTATTCACTTTTAGATTCCAAACACCGGTTTTATATCACATGTTTCTTTGATATTTCACAAAAACTAAGAGTACACAAATTAAAATAACTAAAACTGTTAGTGAATACATTCGGTAAAACAATAATACTTAAAAGAACATATAAAGTCTGTATGTACTTGCCTCTCGTAACGCGGGGTGCGTGGCCGAACGGACTGATGTTTCAAATCGCCGCTAGATGGCGTTATGGGTACGGCGAGAAGGTTTTCACCTATTATACATTTTTATTTTGGCAATATTTGCCAAAATAAAATTAATCATCTATAAATTTATTTCAGGAAAATAACAAACGTGCAGTGCAGTCGTCAAAACATTTTAACATTCGCGAAAGATTTTATCCGTAAATATGGTTCAATATTTTGATATAGACAAATTTCTAACGAGAGCAGATTTTAGACTTCTTAATAGATTGAATTGGCAATGGGAAAGCACTCATTTCGTATTATCGGACAAGTGCTATGGTTGCCAAAGTATCATTGACTTTCATACACAGCGGCCATTTCATTTCATTATATCAAATAAAAATAAAATTAGAGATTTGTTGCATATGAAGGATTTTTGGTGCCACAAATGTTTAAATTTTACCGTGTACAATCATTATTTGCAAGATGAATGTGATTATTGTTTCTACTCAGTTCCGGAAGGAACTGAAAAATAATATTATCTTATCATACTATAATATTGTTACAACTTTTTTTTTTCTTTTCCTTTCCAAAATGTACGAATCTGTTTCCTCAGGCCTCCGCTGCTTGCTATTTTTTTAGACCAGGCGTTGATACGCGCGCGTGCCGCCATTTTGCCAATGTCAGTGGAACAACGACATCTGACCTGACATTTCGACTAGCGCTTTGAGTGTAGACGCGTTTGTCGCGTATTAAAATTTGATAAAACCGTGTTTTGAGCACAGGTAAGGATCTGAATCCTGGTGAAATGGGTTGCGGGTGTGGTCCCGAGTCTTTGTTAATGTGGAGTTCGATTTCAGGACCCTAGTTTTGACAAATTTTTGGAGACCGCCGTGAGGTGTCCACGAGGCCTAACCTAAAGGCGTTTGGATTCCCTCTTCGGGCAGTCGACGTGTGAACGGACCCCGTATAGAATATTCCACGTATCCCCCGAGGTAAATAACTTGTTTTTAATACCATGGTGTCAATGGGTTTTGTATCCGTACTAGAAACTTTGAGGTTAGATTGTTAGCGCGACTATTATACGATGTTTGCCGTTTTCAGGAGGGTTTCACGGACGGGCTGCTCTGTTGGACGAGTGCTCGGAGGAAGACGGACCGTTTGTTGGGCGATCCCGTTCGTACTGCCGGCGTGAAGCCGTGGACGTGAGCTGAACCTGAAACAGAGCGTTACAGCGATTGCTGAGCTCCGTCGGAAGGACTCGGTAGCAGACAGGCCGCTGAAGCTGTCGAGGACCGCGCTAATCTAGGGAAGTACTTCCTTTCATCCATTTATTTAACCGCATTATAACTTTAATTTTCCGGCCCAGTCCCGGCAACCGACTGGTGGCGCCCTCTCTTAATTTAAATCTAAAAAGACAAAGATATCACATACTCCTGGTCCACAATCCACGCCCTGAAAAGCTGAGCTGGCTGGCGGCTTCTGGTTATTTATCAATAAATTAATCTAGCTTCTCGGAGCCCTGTGTACTGCGTCTGGCCAAAATTGTATGGACTCTGACAAATAAACTCTGGTTGACGAATCCTGTTTTTTTAGTTCCACCCTCCGGAAAGCAGCTAATAAGGGCTATAGGTAACAATATATACATTTCAAAAGTTCTCACTTACCTTTTTTTTGTTTACGTACGAGTAATGAGTTAATATGAGTTATTTCTCGTATGTTAGAATATATTTGAATCTAGTATTTAACCCATTCTATTCTGCCACTTAACCATGTGTGAGTACTTAAATTTAAATTGGTGAACTTATAATAAAGTCATACACACATCTAAGTACAACTTAACACAACCATCTACCTCCTGCCTGCAACATACCTACCAGTGGTCGCAAGTGACAGACGCTCTCGTCGCGCGTCGCGCAGTGGCAGCCGGAATTATTGGTTAGTTTTAAAACTCATATTTTAGGACAAAACTTATGTATGTTAGGTAAGCGGTGTAAGCAGTGAGTTAAGTTTGTAACTACGCAAACGTTACGATCGCGTTCGCGTTTCCACCGGTCACAAAGTGTCAAATCCCATACAAATAGGCGCTTTTGACGGATGAAAACGTAAACGCGATAGTAAAGTTTGCGTAGTTGCAAACTTACATCCTCCGGAGGGTCTAGTGTGAGTTAAGTTTTGACAAAACGTTTCACTGGCGTTTGCGTTTCGAGATGCCAAATTATTTTGGTCGTCGGTTCTAAGAATCATCCAGCGACCATCGTAATTTGATATCTCGAAACGCTAACGCCAGTGAGACGTTTTGTCAAAATGTAACTCACACTAGACCCTGTATCATCTCATAGACAATCACGTAAGACGAGAGATAGAGTAATTTGACATTATTTGATACGCATAGTTTTTGTTAGTTTAAGTATAACTTTGTGTTTTTATTTATCGTTCTTTTGCAGCATAAACATGCCTTTCAAAATCGTCCAAACGAAGGAACGGGGAAAATTAGCACTGTCAATTATCCCTGACAAATGGGAACAAAATAAAATATTACACTGGCCGAAACGGAGAGTGGAGGAGTTGTTGGAACAAGAGTCATCGTGTCCTGATAATTCTTGGCTCACTATGCAGTGTCAGGTTAAGAGGGCCGGATTAATTTCAAAACAAAGCGCAGAAGCAGAGCTAGCTAATATGTTACAAGAAAGTGACACAGAAACTGAAGGAACAGTAACGTCCAAGTCCAAAAATGTTGTTCAACAGTACTTTGACGAAATTGCAAGCACCTGTGTAATAGCAAGTATCAAAATTATTATTACTAAGCTATTTTACCTAGTACTTAGGCAAATCAAACAGAGTCGGCTCGTCCTAAGGAGCGCTGGTGCAGTGGACTCTCATAATTAATTGTTACTTGTTACTTTGTTTGTTACTTTTTTTTAATTAACAATAGGTTAGCTCTTGACCCTAATCGAGCTCGAGAGCAGAGACAAGATCCACGGTACGACGAGCTAACCTAGGAAAAGCCTATGAATCACTCTCGCTAGAGCCCTGTCGCCGCGATTTGGCAATGTCGCAAATGGCTGTCAAATACATGAAAATTTTCGTTGATTTCTCAATATTTCTGAATGAAAAATGGAATTATCGGTCTAAAAGTATCGTTAGAAACGAATTGGGAAGGCTTTTGAATTTTTTCAAACGATATTACTACTAATTTAGTAAGAATATTGTGTTGAAATGCTATTCTTGCCATCCCTAATTAAGGTTTCTAAGTCATTTTAGAGCGATATTTCCTTTTTTCATTCAAAAATATCGATAAATCAACAAAAATAGGCTGTGTACACAAAACTGCGATGCGATGCGATGCGAATTTCAAAATGTACCAAAGCGAGTACGTGCGAGCTCGCAGGTTTTTGCGATGCGACGTCGCATAGCAGTTTTGTGTACAGGCCCATAGTTTAATATTTGACAGCAATTTGCGACGTTGCCAACTCGCGGTGTAAAAACAAAATTTAATTGATTCCTTTGTGTTACCTAAGTTACCGATATATTTTGTATGAATAATTTTCGTTACACAAAGGAGCGATCGTGATTTTGTTTTCATTAATCCCTTAACTATGTACAGTCAGCATCATAAATATGTATACATTCTGGCACTTGTAGCTTGGAGATAAGGTTGAAAATAGTATACATATTTATGATGCTAACTGTACAATATTTTTGAAAATGACTCATAAGCGTCTTATAACACTTTTTATTTTATCTTCAGGACCAAACTTCTGAGGCGCCGATTGAAGAAGAGTCTAGCAATAATGTACAGGCTAATAGTGTCGTCTACGAATATATTACTGATAATCCTCAAACATCAGAACAGGCCGTTACCTTGCAGGTGCAAAATGAAAATTCTCAGAACACTGAAGCAATTTCGAACATATTAGCAATAACCGGAGCATTACAGCAGAACCAAGAAATCATTTTAGATTATTTAAAAAGCTTTGAGGACAAAATATTGCGCAAGTTATCATTTTTAAGTGTACAGATGGACACTATTGCAGAGCGTAATGTAATGGCTGACAAAAAAGCAGAAAATGTGACATTTAAGATTATATCTAACAAAGAAGATTTACACAATTTTGAAAAACTGTTACAAAATCCGAAGTATAGAGCAGATGTTAAAGAGCAACTTTCCTGTGTTTGTGGAAAAGGGAAAGGACGCGGAGTGAGCAATGCATATGCATTAGCTGATGCAATGTTTACAAGGAATTTTATGACACAGTGTTCTTGGTGTGGTGGTTCGAAGAAAGAGATTAGTAAACTTTGCTTCAAATCCTTCATAAATACCATCGAGTTATTTTTTAGCGTCATTCATGAATCGGATGCTAATTACACTAAGAAAGAAAATGAAACATTTTTCAAAAACATAATGCGCCATTCAACTAGTCGAAACAAACAGAATGTTCAAAGAGCTGCTTCAAGTAGACGTAGATCACAAAAACAGTCAAAACCATCTCCCACAGTTAACAATAATGGTACATCGACTAGCTCCCAGCCAGCGGCAATCACTGACAACAATGGTTCTGCAACCGACCACTCTAGCAGCATTGTTGCTCCAGCCCAGGCAGAAGCAACATATGACGATAATATTGCTTCAACCCAGCCAACAGCACCGTCATCACATAATGTTCAGCCAAGTCTGCCAGCAGTACTGTAGCAGCTGCTATTGGTGACTAACACACTATGACTAATAACACTACCTATAAGTTAAAGTGAATAGAGTATCAGTAGTTGTATTTACTTTATAATACTCCTTATTGTTTGTGTGATTTGTGTTTCAGACAGATAAATTTCAACTCGTTTTAGTCTAACTCAGAGAATGTTTTTCTTAGTTTGATTGTAAACAATCTTAATTACAAACTTAGGGCATAATATTAAATACTTACTATAGTTTTGTTGGTGTTAATTTGCGAGTGGAGAGAAAGAAAAAGTACCTAGGTATGTATTTTTAATTAATAGCTGCAGTTGCAAAAAAACTTAAAGATATTTAGTTAGATTTATGTTTTCATTAATCGTTGAAAAAAAACGGAGTTATATTTCATTTATTGTTTATTTTCAATGTTCCATACTAACAATAGAATTTTATGTTTGTATGGTAGATCAAAGTTTCTTTGGGAAAGCTGTTTAGTTTCGCGGTATGAATGTAACAATTAAATTTTGTTTAAAAGATACTCTTGGTATGTGATTTCAAATTCCTTAAAATATAATTAAGACTATTCTTAGATAAGTATCTATGTACGAAAGTAGTGAATATTTTTTGTTGTGATTTTAAACAAATTATTTAAGACTGAATTTGTAGTACAAAAATCTTGTTTAAGTACGTTCTGTTTGTATAAATAATTTGATACCGAGACAGATATTATTGGTTTTTGTTTAACTTGTTTCTTAGTTAAGGCGGAAAATAATTTAATTATAAACTTAGATCACATACCTACTACTAAAATTGGTATATGTGTCAGTAGATTTAGCGAAAAAGCATCTAAAAACAATTATTTAACATTAGTTACGGGTGCAAAAATCCAGTAGATTTATAGGGCTTTTCTTTTTTTCATTTTAAGTTGAATTATACAATGTTAAAATTTTATGTTCATAATTTTATTATGATTAGTTTTAAAGTAGATAAAACAAAAATAATTAATGTTCTTATCACTAGTACCCCTGTGATTTTAAATATACTTGAAAATGTAATTTAAGACTAGTTACATATGTACACAAGCAATTCATACTTATTGTTAAGTATTGTGATTATAAAGACCCAAACCAATGATTCATGACTGAATAGGTAGTACATACTGAATAGTAGTATATTTGAACGAAGTTTGTAACTATTTGAATAGTCATAAGGATATTTTGAGGATTGCAATGTCCCGAATGGGCATTAGGTGGCAATTTGACCCCCCAGCTTGCCCCCATTGGGGTGGAATTTTTGAGGCCGTTGTAAAGGTTACAAAGACGCATCTCCGACGAGTTATTGGCGAAACGATATTAACGTTCGAGGAACTTGCAACGGTATTTTGCAAAATTGAGGCCGTCCTCAACTCGCGACCTCTCTGCCCAATCTCGTCAGACCCAAATGACCTGGAAGCATTGACTCCTGGTCACTTTTTGATTGGTCGGCCCCTTAACGCCCTGCCTGAATATCCCATCAGGGAAGTAAAATCATCACGTTTGAGCCGTTTTGAATTGCTCCAGCAGATGACTCAGAGTTTCTGGCATCGTTGGTCGCTGGAATATTTGCATATTCTGCAGCAGCGCGTAAGTGGACCGACAAAACTGATCCTCCCAAAGTTGGAGATCTTGTTCTGGTTAAGGAATCAAATTTGTTGCCCTTGTATTGGCGTCGTGGACGCATTGTAGAGTTGTTCTATGGGCCTGACGGGATTCCCAGAGTTGCTGAGGTCATGGTCGGAGATTCGGTTTTGAAACGAGCGGTGGCGAGCCTAGCCCGCCTCCCCATTTATTAGCAGTCAGAATGGATCTGACTGGAGCGGGGGATTGTTCGGAACCGAATACTGAGCGCGATTCGGAACGCAGCCCTTGATAGATACTAGCGAAGCTGTGGCTTTTTGAGGTACTATATTGTCTTTGTCAAAACTTGTAAGAATAACTTTTTGAGACGCTGCGTGGTTTATTGAGATACTTGAACTATAAATTGTAATCTACAACGCGTACGAGCGTTTTGAGTGTAGAAAGCTTGAATTGTGATCAGTTACTTGACATTTTGTGTAATCCATTGGGAGCGCGGTTGTTTGCGTGCGAAAACTCTTGGAACGGCCCGGCGGAACGAGCAGACCGGTGAAGGGAATTCAGACCTACACTTTACACACTACAGATACACACCCTTCACGGCCCTTGGGCGCTTGCCAACAGAGGCCTGTATTGCTGTCACGGCTGTAAGTACGGAATTATCATTGTTACAAAATAAATCTTAGACCCCTTCGCAGACACAAAATCTTGTAGGCGTTGCTGTGTGACTGCAGTTTATCGCCACCTATACCCTCGGCTACAGCAGTCTTAGTAAACGGGCCCAGCTATTGAGACGTCTGTTTTGGAAGCCGTAGGTGTAGGCATCACAGTACATATCAGGAGTGTAGAAATGAATATAACACGTATGAAGAATTTGATCGCGCCATTTCTTGTTGGATGTTATTATCACTGGCACCAATGTATGTGGAGAAAAGCGAAATTGTTAGGCATTTCTAAATGCAAGGCTGATAAACGCATAGTGTCATTGTGTTCTGCATTGCCGCTTCTACCTAAAGACATGCTGTTAAATGGTTGGCAATACATAGTAGAAAAAGAAAAACCAAAACATGATAAACTAGCAGTTGATGAACTAGCAGCCACTCACAATATTACAGTTTTAAGACTCCCTCCCTACCACTGCGAATTAAACCCAATCGAGTTGGTGTGGGCTCAAATAAAAGGGCATGTGGCTTCAAATAATAAAACGTATAAAATGGCTGAAGTAAAGTCGTTATTTGAAGAAGGTCTGCAGAAGGTGACAGCGGAACGTTGGAAATCTTGCATAGACCACGTTATAAAAATTGAAGACAAAATGTTCAACTTAGACAACTTAATTGACGATGTGGTTGAACCTTTTATTGTAAATACTGAGGAGGATGATCTAAGCTGTTCAGAAATTGAAGAATAAATATTGTTATTAAAATGGTTGTCTTTTTATTTATTAATAATACAGATCCCGCCGTCGTTTGCCCGTCCGTAGTGGAAAAAAATCTTACTAATATTATAAATGTGTAAGCTTGAATGTTTAATACTCAATCACACAAAAACTTTTTAACTGGTTAGGTTAACTAATGCACTGGCTAAATGACTTGTAGAAATAACTTACAGTGTTTTATTTTAACATAATTATTGTAGGTTGGTTTTTCCTGAAACGTCACAATGATGATGACACGTGTAACTGTGACATTCCGCCATCTTTGGTAGTTTTTTTGACGTATATTGGAATCTAATTAGGTTTTTAAGTTTAGTTAGTAGCCGGTAAGAACGCCAATTTCTGCTGTAGGTGAAAATATTCCTAATAACGGGACCCGACTGTCGGGTATGTTGTTTTTTAATTAATTTGTGTCTATGATTTAAAAATAAATAAATTAAGAACTGTTTGTTTCTTATAAAACAAGATACAAAAACTTTGCACTTAAAACTCTAAACCTTAAAACACACGATTTACAATTACTTTGATCAAAATGCTTAACATATTACCAAAATATTAGTAGTACTAATAATTTCATAATCAGATATCATTATAATCATCCTTCGCCGTAAAGTGGGATTGTTTGCCCGCTACGCGGGGAGAAAATCTCACTTCCTGGCCAAGGCAAGACGTAAAACTTTTGACAAACTACGGACGGTAATTCGTAAAGTCTCAGATCGCATATATATTTTCATCACACTTGCTCGAAAACGGTGTCATTACAGGCAGGCAAAGCGGTCTCTAAGGCCCATATTAAGACCATGGGCTTTCGCGATTTCTAATGAGCCCACGGGCCGTAATGTATTTGTTTTCATTTGTTTTCTTCGAAATAATACAAATTAAAGAGTAAAACTACTGAAATGGCCGCACCATTGTTAGTGGCCAGTACGCATTGAATAGGTATTTTAAAATAATCAAAAAAGGTTTGTTCGCGTTGCCGATTAACCTACAAGCACAAGTTCAAAGGTCGTCCTAGTGAATATTTCCTTTATTTTCCTCGCAAGTGTGATGAAAAACATTGTGTGTATCACGGGCGGTTTAGGAATTGCAGTCCCGAGCCCTTTTAAAGCCCTCAACCTTCGGTTTCGGGCTTATAAATGCTCTCGACTACAATTCCTCGTTTACCGCCCTTAATACACAATGTACTATTATGGCCCTCATCTTCGGTTCGGCGGGCCACAAACACCTGCGATCTGGGACATTAACGAATTACCGCCTGCCTGTAATATACTATTACAACGAGCTGACTCGATAAAATATCACCTTACATCCCTAGTCGTTTGTGTACTTTATTCCGGGATGGCGGGACACTGTATAGGTATAATCAAGTGCACAATGTTGGTGAAACTACACTCAACAGCAATGAATTCGGGTCACTGTATAGCATTTTCCATACAGAGTAACCCGAATTCATTGTTGTTGAGTGTATTACAATTTAATAGGTAATACCTAAATTTTAGGTCACGATTCTGTATGCTAATTACCTAGGACTTGGCCAAAGGTATGAGTGCTGGCCAGTATTCTACGTGTGTGCGTTTAATTCTGCTTAAATATTAGTTATGCACTTGGACGTCGAATACTGAGCGGTATGGATAGTATTCGACCAGCTACACTACAGCCGTCAGGCTCGTCAGCCCGCACGTCAATGGTAAACGTAACCAAGGCGTGACATGGGGCATTCCACGCGAAGCGGACAGCCAAAAAAAGTTGATGTTTCTGATTTCAGTAATATTTGAGTATGTTTTACCTATATAGGTCCTTGATACGTGTACCAAATATTTTTGTAATATAGTGCCTAGTTAGAGAGTTAAGGGATTTTGAAATTTTGACCAACGAGTGGGCATGAAGTACTTCAAAGCCGATTACCAAGTCATAAGATGATATATATGGATGAATATACAAAAGTTGGGTAACTCGATGTCATCAGTCAATATAACGATGTATTATTATATTTTGTTTATATTTTATAATTAATTTAAAAACAATTAAAAGCCTTTTATTTGGTCACCCAATTTCAGCTATTCATTTTAAATACAAATTTGTAAAACTTCACAATATATTCTCAAAACGTCAGTACTTTGGCGTGTCACAACCTCCAAAGCGCGCAATCAAAAAGCTGTGTATTAAATATTACCATTAATATAATAAAACTTACTATTTCACTATAATCTGTGATGTACTTAATATTATATAATCACAACTTTCATAATATAATATTCTCACAGTTGTTGTAAAAATAATAAGAAACTTTGTGTTCAGTTTTATTCGTCAGTCCGTTGTGTGTTGTTCGAATTTGAATTTCCCGCTAAATACCGGTGACTCAAATTCAAATCCGCGTTAAATTTCAAGGTTGGTACTCAAGTTGGCTGCAAACCGCGCCATTGTTCGGCCGCCATTACTGTGCCTGTGCTAGAGTTGTGTTCGTCGTATGACCACGTGCCGATCCAGATAAATTTTCAGTCCTATGGTGAGTCGCTATTTCCTTGTAAATCTGTGTTATATTTTAACTTATACATAGTTAACTTTGATTTGTTAAAATGTAGCTTTTTGATATTCGAAAGTATAAAAATAAACGTTAGTACTAAACATAACCTCAAATTCATGTTTGTTTCGTCAGTCCGTTGGCGTCAGTTTGTTGGCGTCAGTCCGTTGTCTGATATTGCGCCAAAGGACTGACGTGTTTCCAGGGTACTGACTTTTTGAGCGTGTCTAAGCATTTTTTTTTACTTATTTCAGTTTACAACATCATGGCTCCTAAAAAAAACAAAACATGGCTAAGGATAGAGAAGATATATTGAAAAAAAAAAGAGAAGCCGAAAAGGCTCGCTTAGATAGAATTAAAAGCGACCCCATTAAATTAGCTGAATACAAAGAGAAACAAAAGTTGCAATATTTAAAAAAGAAAGAAAAGGGACAAAGAAAAAATATTAAAGACATGACACCTCGGGAGCAGCGATTAACTAGAAAAGAATGGAAAAAATATTCATCAACGTACAGACAAAAACAACAACTTTTGAAAAATACTACTCATAATTTTGTACGCCAGAATACTCCTCCATCTACTGATTATGAAGCACAACCAATAGTTGGTGAAGTAATAAGGCCCATTGTGAACGAAGATCAAAGAGCAAATGAAGCAAAAAGAAGAAGTGAAAGACAGAGAAAGTTCAGAAATAAGCAATTAAATGTGATGAAAGCAAAGGTTTCGAAACTAAAAACTAAACTGAACAATCAGCGTCAAAAATATAGAAGAGTCAAAATGCAGTTGAAGAAAGTTGTCAAATCTGTGGAAAAAACTCCGAAAACCAGAATTTAAGAAATGAGCGAAGATATAACTAAAAAAAAGAATTAGTGAAGAAGGCCCTGTTCGGAGAAGCTATCAAAATTAAATTAGAGGAAAACTACACTAAAATAAAGAGTCTTGAAGATAAAAGAAAGTTCAAACAAGCTATATCGGGAAATGTGGTAGACAAATACAAATTATGGAGAATACCAAACAAAGTAGTGACTTTTAAAGAAACAGGACATAACCAGCCAAAAAAAAAATTAACGTCAAAGTTAAAGTGCAAAGTCTAGTTGAGAAATTTTTAGATGATTCTAACAGCCGTCAAGCAGCAGGCAAGAAAGAATTCGTGACTCGTAACCAAATTAAAAAACAGAAAAGATATCTACTGGACACTATGAAAAATCTGCACGAGAAGTTCTTGAAAACCATTCCATTTAAAATGGGTTATTGCCTATTTACCCGACTCCGACCATTTTGGGTGGTTCCCCCTAAACTATCAAACCGTGATACTTGTGCTTGCACGGTCCACAAAAACATGGACCTTCAACTTGCTGCTCTAAAAAAGGCACATATTCTGACAACAGTGAATAATCATCAAAGTATGTTGCAAATGCTTTGTTGCGATCGATATTCTGAAAAATGTCTTGAGAGAACATGTGATGAGTGTTCCTTAAAAACTTTGACTTATGCAGAATTTAAGGGGACGCTCTTAGTGCATCAGGTGACCGGCTCAGCAACATAGATTATCATTCCAAATTGGATAGGAATCTATCAACACCAGGAGTTAGCGGTTATTCACAACGAAGTCTTTATAGCAGTGGTGATTATGTATTGGTAAAATATATAACAAGGAACACAGAATATCGTTATGCAGCAATCTGCTCTTCTGTGATGATGAAGAAGGTGAATTGAGAGTAACTTTCCTCAAAATTTGTACACAGAATGCCACTCTATTTCAATTGAATAAAAGAGATGTAGCAGATGTTCCGATGGATCAAGTGTAATAGAGTGTTTTACCAATTTGAAGAGCAGATTGATGTTTTTGAAAAGTAATTATTTTAGTGTTAAACTATTTAGAAGCATTATTTTTATTTTTTGTTGAGAAAAAGATCTCATTTTTATTACTTGCCTATAAGGCAAGATGCCTATAAGGCATAGATTATATTAATATTATGATATTAGACAAGTCAGAAGGCTGTTTTGAATACTGTGATAGTGTTACTTGGTAACTATTATTAAGTTAACTTAAGGCAGAGAGAGTCATATTTTTGTTTCAATTGTTTGTTGATTACTTAGAAAATGTATATTGTTAAGTAAAACTATCTCAATGTCGTAAAGTTAAGTAAAATAAAGTTAATTAAAGGCTGTTTAAGATTAAAAGTGAGAAAAGAGAGAGTGATACTATTAGTTTCTAAGAGATTTCTTATAAATTTTAATAAATTTCTTGCATATCTTATGAAGTTGTGTGTTTTATCAGTACTTTGTCACCCCCGTCAGTCCCCTGGTAGCCAAATTCGGAAAAATCGAAATATCTCCGCATTTACTTTAAAAAGTGACTGGCCATATCACGAGCCATATATTCATTAGATTAGCTATCTTATAACGTGAATTTGTAGAAATTTGATTTAAAAACCATGATAAACAAAATATCCTAAAAAGTTACCCAACTTTTGTATATTCGCCCATACCCTGACACAAAAGTAGGCCTTTCAAAATTCTTTTCGTTGCGTCCTAAGCAGTGCATTCTTGCTGGTGATTCGGGTACTCATGTAGTCTGCGTGTGTATTTACCATACCAAATATCATACCAAAATGTAAAATTAATGCTAAGCGGGGGAGATATTTCATCGCTTACTTCAGAGTCTGCTATTCCCCTAACATCGTACAAGGATTGCCTGCAAAAGATGATGTGCCCAGATCCAACACCAACTTGCCATTTGATGACAGGAAAATCGCCACTGAACGAACAATGCCATAGTTGCCCAGGCCTTGACGAAATCCGAGAACATTTAAGAGGTATATTTGATGAAAATCAAGTGACTAATGTGCAGTTTGATACATGGGTAGGTACAGACCATTTTACTATCGCCACTAGAGTCCTTCCATCTGATGGATACGTCGACAGTCTTTGCTCAGCATTAGACATTTTGAAACCGCACGCCTACATAGCAGACCAGCAAAGTCGGTATTTTCAATTATTAAAATAGTCGATTTTGGAAGGTGAAAATATCATTCAGTGCGATTTTGCTGAAAACTACAGCTTCGTGGTTCAAGACGCTGCCCAGTCATTCCACTGGAACAACGACCAGGCTACTCTGCTGACATCAGTATATTATTACAAAAAAGATCAAAATTTGAAACACGGAAGTATTGTAATGATATCAGATGATCTAAAACATGATATTGCAACGTATTATACGTTTCAAAAATTGTTGCATCAACATCTTCAAGAAAAGAGCATATCAACTAAGAAATATATTTATATTACTGATGGTGCACCTCAGCACTTCAAAAACAGGTTTAATTTCATTAATCTATTTTATTTTAAACAGGATTTTGGTACAGAAGCAGAATTTCATTTTCATGCCACTTCTCATGGCAAAGGGCCATGTGATGGACTTGGGCGCAACTTAAAACGTCTGGCGACTCGAGCTAGTCTACAGTCGGCGTCAAACAATGCAATTACCACACCCGAGCGTTTGTACGAATGGGCGAAAAAATCATTGCCCCTAACGCATGTTTGCTATGCTCGAAAAGAGGATATTCAACAAAATAGATTGTTTTTAAAAAGCAGATTTGAGTCGGCAGCTACAAAACCAGGCACAAAAAAATATCATGCCTTCATTCCTATAACTGAAGGTATTATGGTAAAACGCACGAGTAATAGCGAAGCATTTAAAATTGTATTTTTTTTAAATAAACATGTAATTAATTTTAAAAAAATCGTTTTAATTTGAATATCATAATATACCAAACTATCTTAAAGAAAAACTGTAATCTCCAAACTCACGCAAGTGGCGAAACGGTCTAAGTTCGTGAAAGTCAAGGTTAAAAAATTAAATCGCATTTTTATCAATGAAAAAAAAATTTTTTTTCGAATCCAAAAATTCAGTTAAAAACCTCATTAAATGAAGTAATAAATACATTAGTTTAATTATTTATATATATCATCTTATGACTTAGTAATCGGCTTTGAAGTACTGCATGCCCACTCGTTGGTCAAAATTTCAAAATCCCTTAACTCTCTAACTAGGCACTATATTACAAAAATATATTATATAGGTAAAACATACTCAAATATTACTGAAATCGGAAACATCAACTTTTTTTGGCTGTCCGCTTCGCGTGGAATGCCCCACATGTTGAGTGGACTGTGGATTGTATCTTACAAATTTAAATTCAATTACTATAATTTCCCTATTGTTGCTGAGTAAAATATATTTCGTTTTAGTATGGTGGTATTTGCAGATATTGACATGTTTTTGGATAAAAGGTTATTTTACCGTATTTTAAAATATAAATTAAAATGGCCTTGGCAAGAAGTTCATTTTATACGAATCAAGTGTTTCAACTGCCAAAACATAGTTGATAATTATAATCATGAATATCCTCGTCTTTTTTTTGCTGACATGAATGTTCCAGAGAACTTAATATTTCTACTTCAGAACCGAGGTTTTTGGTGCTCGCTTTGTAACACCGTTTTTTCACATCACTAGGTTTTCTTTTTTAACTATGGCAACCTCGTCCTCAAAGGCGTATTTTGCCGTTCAAACGTTCCGATTTGCTGGTGTAATTCTTTCAGCCAATATTATAAATAGATTTTTATTTCGTTTCAGTGTTTATCCATCGATTTCAGGATATTGTTAGGATAATATTCCACGCCGTCGTGAGTGTTTTTTTGGTTCTTCGATTTATTCAATAAATCGTTTAATCGATCGTCCATGCATTCGGTGCTGTGGAACTGCGCCCTTAGCGATGACGTTTCGATTCGGTTCTTTGATAAAATGGCGTAATATCGCCTGCGTATTTAATACGCTATAAAATGCGTTAAATCCACTTGAAATGGTATGTATTCGCATTCAAAATACTCGCCATGACTGCCTCGCTTTGTGGGAATGTTATTTTCAAAATCCTTTATTTCTTTTCAGCAATTTGCATAGTGGTTAAACTTTCATTGGAATGTGCCTTCCATCCTGAAAACGCTTGGGCTACCGTGTGCTGCTGGGCATCTCCTGCGTTCTGGAACGTTGTGCGAAGCCTTCCCCAGCGCCGCCCGTTGTCCCGGCCATCTCCTGTGTCGAGAACATGGCATAACCTAGCAAAGCGTGCACGTCATCAAGTCACGCGAATAGTCGGAGCCTGTCCCCAGCGTTGGTTCTACCTGGCTAAATAGGACCAGAACCGAGTCCCGAGTGTGCCGACTGCCTCGCTAAATAGTCGTCGCTTCATATCTCTGATATTTTGGTAAGTTTTCGTACCCGCTTTGCCGGTAAGCTTCAATTTGTGAATTCTTTTCTAATCAGTGGAAATTAACTTGTAGACTGCAAGGAAGTGAAGCGCTGCGCCCATCTTCGTCGCAGGCCGCTCTCCATCTTACACCTGACATTGCAAGCCACCGTGAGCAGCCCGTGAGTCTGTAGCGTGAAATGCAGACTCCCGGACCTCTCCGGATGCAGCTATAATAAGAAGACCCACTCTGTGGTGAGCAACCTAACTTCTCCATAGGGTTTATTAAATGAAAAGCAACTACTGTAGATATAAAGACATGTTTATTTGTTACAGGGTCTTTATACACCCCGGACTTTTACTATCTACCCGGAGACAATGTATCTCCCTGGAATCTCGATACTTTGTTGAGTCTTTGTACTGAAGAGCGTGTACCCCTCGTGCTTCGTCTCCTATACGTTAAGCCTAGGGTTATTCATACTGCACACTCACTCCCACACTCACCTTTAGTATAAGGTCAAAACTGTGTTATTTTATTTAACCTTTGCCGCTTTTGCCGCATTAAATAACCTGTGTACCTAAAGTTATTTGTGTTTCACTGTACCACCACTGTTTGTGGCCGTCTCTTCAAGGCGCCCTTTACTAAATTTAGAAGAGACGGGCCCTCAGGTCTAGATCCCATACGACCCTAGAAGTAATATATATATACAAGTAATTAGATATGTGTGAAGTTTTAATGTGATTACTTAGTATTTTTCTTTTTAAATACTTGCTATTTTAGTTCTATAAGCACTGTTTTGTTCACCAATCTTTTTTCCTGGATTTGAACTTGTCTATTTGTCCAATTGCTGTTTATTGATTAATTTACCATTCTTTTTATCTTACTACTAAATCCAAGATATCTAAATGTCATGATCATGTACAAACTTATTGATTCTATGTTATATGACAATAATTACAGTATTTGTTTCATGTAAATAAAAAGGTTTATTACCTAGGAATAATAACACATTATGGATGGAAATAAATAACTTTATTGTTTATTCTTATTGTTTACATTGTTTTCACCATACTCTACCAGAGAACTTTTCTTTGATCCATTATTACAATCCTGTATTTCCAGTTTCTTCCTGAATCCTGGTACATTATGTAAACATTCACATTGACGTCTTGTTTTGTTCACCAGGCGATAACAAACAGATCTCAAATATATTATTAGGCTTCGAATAACGGTACAGAAGCTTAATGACAGCGTTTTACCAAACAATAAAACGCTTATTAAGCGAAATACCTTATTCGAAGCCTATACTTTTATCCCTGCCTGGTTCATTGCTATAAAAAATGCATCGTCACTTTCACTGTTTACTTCACATTGTAGATGCATAAACATTTTCACTTTTTTTTTCTTTACTATGCCTAACGATCAGTGGGTTGGCCTCTGATAGGCCTAAGCTGCATTTTTTAAATAATATAATGTTAACAAATACATATAATATTTTGAGATCCAATGATTGAAGCACAACGGCCAAAGCCAAGGTGCCCCTGGTGAACGAATGAGTGAACTATTAGAACGAATGAATGAATGAGCGGGAAGGAGGACCAATCAGGAGCCGTTACGTCACGCAGACAAACAAGTGTTGCCACTCTCAAATATATTATTAGGCTTCGAATAAGGTATTTCGCTTAATAAGCGTTTTATTGTTTGGTAAAACGCTGTCATTTACGCACTACGACGTGCAACGTCGTCGCATAGGTACTAGAGGACCTGCATTAGTCGGTAATGTGAAATAATAGGATAAGATATTCGCCGGTTGTTAAAAGAGTCGAAATGTGGAAGGGGGTTACCATAGCCGTTATTGTGCGTGGTGATATACATATATTTGTGGTGATATACATGTATTGATATGATTTACTTTATGGTAAAACCATGTAATACACTATAATAATAGGTAATTTAGCGACTTATATTCACCGACAGAATCGATCTAAACCTACTAGTAGTGATGGACGTTACAATAATGCCAAATGAAAGGACGCTAAATCGGTACCTGGAAGTATATATACTTATACTGGGTGCTCGTGAGCATTGCGAGAGATTTTAACTACTAATTCCTCAGGCTATAAGACGTAATAAATGTTATATGAACTTAGGTCGAAACACGTTTTTTTTTATATTATTATTTTCATACATAATAATTGCTAACGTAGTATAAACGTGCCTTTGGAAATGGAAATATCTCGATACCCGAGCCGAATTTAGCCGAAGTTAATTAAGATTTTTAACTTAAAATATGGTCAGGAACATGCTGTTAAAATCTCTCGCAATGCTCACGAGCACCATGTATATATATATATATATATATGTCGGAGAGTCGCGTGGGGCCGCGCGACATCATCATAGCAGGCTAGTGGAACTAGGCACGAGCGTCTGTGCGGTATCATCTGATGGATAGGTACTTATCCTCTTTACCGCACCGTGGGCGTCTCACGTTGTCAGGAGCGTAACTGAGCAGATGTAGGAGGCACGAGGTAGTACTGTAGCTTCAATAAAACGTTACACGTTGGTCTTATTCCTTTTATTCACCTTCGCTTATGTACAGTACGTAGAAACGTTACACAATACAGACTTGATCACCGTTATTGCGATACTAGGCTAACGTCCGATCGCTACGCGAGTTAGTAACAGAATGAAGCAAGTGACAGCTTTGACAAGTACACGTCGTCACGAGCGGACAGCTCGACTCGACTGATCTGAATAGACTGCCTCGACTGATCTGAATAGACTGCCTCGACTGATCTGAATAGACTGCCTCGACTGATCTGAATAGACTGACCCCACTATGCAGTGAGCGTCTCTTTTATAGCCTTGACGTTTAAAGGAAGTTACGTCACAGAAGGTGAACCGACCACGCTGGGAAATGCTTTATGCATACCACCTGCCATTGTGGTTATGTGGGACTCGCCGATTATTCGGAATACCCACTAAAACCCAGCGTTACTTAAATCTAATTAATTTTAATTAGATATTTCGTTCTTCTTTCTCCGACTCTGCGACACGGCCATTCTGACTTCTCACACGTCCTCGTGGGAGGCAACATCTGAAATAGGTAAAAAGTCCCACGGGAGTAAAACGTTCGCTCGGCTATCCTGATCAACAAGTAAGGATTGGTCAACCAAAGGTAATTTAAAACGAAATTAGTTTAAACTTGGTTTTGTTTGGTAGAGCCACGTGTAGAGCATAACACATAATGAAGCAAAAGTTTTTGTAAAGTCAGGTAGGATTTAAAATTTGTATTTACCAATGATTTTTATCAAAGAACTCAATAGATTATTTCTTAAATTCCCTTATGTAAAGTTTAATCAAAATTTCCATAAAAATCACAAATCATTCAACTACGGAAGTCATTTTATCTGTTGGTCTATTTACTTTCATCAAATCAACATCCTGAAGCGTATTGACAAATCAACAATATCAAATCAAATCTGTACTGTCCGTTCAGTCCAAATAGCATCCCCATAGTGCTCATCATAGTGCTCATCTTAACACTCTGCAACTATTGTCAAACGGACAATAGCATCCCTATAGTGCTCACCTTAGCACTCTGCAACGATTGTCAAACGGACAATAGCAAACCCCATAGTGCTCACTTTAGCACTCTGCAACTATTGTCAAACGGACAATAGCAACCCCATAGTGCTCACTTTAGCACTCTACAACTATTGTCAAACGGACAATAGCAACGTCACGAATTCTAAGAGAATAGAAAACTAAAATTGCGCATACTCTACATATTGACTCTACATATTGACTCTACATATTGACTACATATTGACTCTACATATTGACTCTACATATTGACTCTACATATTGACTCTACATATTGACTCTACTATTGACTCTATACACGTCACATAATGTTTCTACATAGGTACGCCTCCGCATACACCTCCACATAATGTCCCAACATAAGTCTCTACATAAGACTCCAGACTATACATAAGGCTCTCTCCGTACAATACTACATAAGGCTTCCCATAAGACTACATATTAGGCCCCACATAAGGTCTGCATAAGGCCCCACATAAGGCCCCATATAAAGTCCACAAATAACTTTATATGATCATAGGAATGGTCTTAGAGCGAATGTTCTTTCTTTAGTGAGTCAAACAAACAATAGTTAAACGTACAACACAGTGGACTACGTACCGCTATCATTCATTACAGGACTTGTCAATACCAAATTTCAATAAACTTTTGTACACTTACTACAATAAGATAAACAACGTTAATTGTGTTTACTTATGCACACTATGTGCACTTTATAGACCAGTCTGTTTACTTGAAACAGAAATTGCTGATCATACAACACAACAACTCGATTGTATTTACAGTTAAAAACAACAATAATTGGAATGAATTCTTCATTTCACCAATGAAAGAACACTCAGCCAAACAAAATGAAAGTTGCTCACCGGATAGTAATAGCACACCCAAGACGGGTTGCACAGCACAAGCATCAACACACTTGCAGCGGCTGGACCAATGCTCAGCCTGTGGTGCCCAGTAGCACCGTTCGAACCAACCGGCCTTAGCAAAACGGTCAGGCAGCGAGGCGACATGTGCCCGCTACTACCACAGTAGCAGAAGCTGATAACGTCTTTTTGCCATCTGAAACACACCAACACAAGCTGAGGTATCGATGCACTACATTATTAAAAAACGGTCGAGTAAAATGATTTTAGTACGCGTAGGTACATAGTCAAAATATCAATTGTCATGACTATTTTCTGTTTAAAATTAAACGTTATTGAGAGGCTAAAAACCTCGTTAAAACCATTGAGTGCACACGCACTGAACAACTTCAGGAGGCAAGAATGTAGACTAATATTTTTATGATAATAAATGTTCAAAGTTAAGATTAAGCCGTATGATATTGTACGCCTACGTTTAGCAAGTAAATTCCAACCAATAATAATGATTACAACGAAATCCATGTACTACCAACAACAACGAATGTGGAATCACTTTGTTCCAATAACGTCATACTAGTAATAGAATAAAATGAAAACAACCCACCGAATAATCCTTCGAGACGTTCACACCACATCAAATACACATTCAGCTTTGCATTATTTAACATTCGGTCTGAAGATTCCAATGGCAATGGAAAGTTGGCAATCACTGAGCGCAACCTCACAGCACAGCATACATTTTATTTCAATCGACGTTGTCTTTGTTCGACCGCGCTGACACGACTGGCGGGAATGACGTGCACCAGTGAGCGCACGATTTCACTTAATATTTCAAAATACCCTCAAATGAGGTGGTTTTTTTTTCAATTGTTCTAAAATACATTCCGAATGTGTAAAACCAATTTCACTTGATGTGTAGCATATTTGTAAGGGTTTTACGGATACCCTCAAATCGCAACATTTTTCAAACAGATCAAAAATAACTTCGTCAACTTGATCTCATTTAACGGGCATGAACTGGTAATATTTGCTCTTGCACTTCCAACCCCGCGTTCATGAATCCACCTTCGATCTTATTTTAAGCTTCTTTTGGAACAAATAATATTCACTGTAGTAAATGGCAACGCATCATAATCTTCCTCTTCGTTCTAATCCCCACTGGCAGACTTGGAAATATAATCCACATCTATTTTTTTTAGCTCAGCAATGCCTTTAATGCCTCAATGTTTCGTTCTAATCGAATCCCACTTCTGATGTCGGAGAGTCGCGTGGGGCCGCGCGACATCATCATAGCAGGCTAGTGGAACTAGGCACGAGCGTCTGTGCGGTATCATCTGATGGATAGGTACTTATCCTCTTTACCGCACCGTGGGCGTCTCACGTTGTCAGGAGCGTAACTGAGCAGATGTAGGAGGCACGAGGTAGTACTGTAGCTTCAATAAAACGTTACACGTTGGTCTTATTCCTTTTATTCACCTTCGCTTATGTACAGTACGTAGAAACGTTACACAATACAGACTTGATCACCGTTATTGCGATACTAGGCTAACGTCCGATCGCTACGCGAGTTAGTAACAGAATGAAGCAAGTGACAGCTTTGACAAGTACACGTCGTCACGAGCGGACAGCTCGACTCGACTGATCTGAATAGACTGCCTCGACTGATCTGAATAGACTGCCTCGACTGATCTGAATAGACTGCCTCGACTGATCTGAATAGACTGACCCCACTATGCAGTGAGCGTCTCTTTTATAGCCTTGACGTTTAAAGGAAGTTACGTCACAGAAGGTGAACCGACCACGCTGGGAAATGCTTTATGCATACCACCTGCCATTGTGGTTATGTGGGACTCGCCGATTATTCGGAATACCCACTAAAACCCAGCGTTACTTAAATCTAATTAATTTTAATTAGATATTTCGTTCTTCTTTCTCCGACTCTGCGACATATATAAATCCGATCAGGAACGCTGAAGATTACCAAATGACCACCCGCACCCCTTAGCATCAATATCGTTATGATCACCTTTTTGACAATGAAGGCCATCTTCTGTATGATTATTATAATTATACATTTTGTTACATTTTTCGGGTCCTTGGATGTACTTGGGACAATCAACTATTTCTTGTTGTTATTCTGTCCCGTTTTCCAGGGGACAAAATGAGAGGGGTTTCTTAGAAAACCTGTTACAATATAGAATTCTAAGACGCTTAGAAAGTGATTCATTAGGGAAGGGATTGAAAATGGCAAGGAAACCCCACAGTTAGTGTATTTAAACCCACAGAATAGCAGTTTTAAAAGTATCCCAGGGGACAGTAACCATGGCAACTGTTGACATAAAAAAGTTGATTCACCCACTTACATCCCTTAAATGTAAACTTTTAATACCCATACATGGAATTACTTCTAAATTATTCAAGTTTTAGAGAAGGGTTCTTCTAAACATGGAGAAGATTGGAATATTAAAATTAAAAAAGGTTGTTTATACGTTAGAATCGTCATAAGTACTTTTGAAGGGATATTCGAAGTTGAATGTGTACAAGTATGAGAAGATTTTATTGAACGAAGGTATTTGCTATATTAATAGCTATGAAGAAGGCGAATATGCCAAGATTAAGTATAATGTAAGAAACACCTGAGTGTTATAATGTATTGTGAAATTGTAATGTTGAAAAAGATAATATTTTTGCCGAGGTTGTTTGGCGGTCTTGTTTTAAGCAATGGTAGATTCATTTATTTTATGGGGAGGAAAAGTGCCCGTATTTGACCAATTTACGAAAACGCTGTTTATTTACGACGTGATGCTCTGAACTCTAAGTGATCAAGCCTTTAACATCTCGCAGGCCGTTGGGCACAAGGCTTACTAACACAAAAGCTGCTCGAAGCACTGGAGTCACGATATGGTGAGTGTGACATGTGTTTGTGGACGAAAGGTCCACCTACAGAGTTTATTGAGGCGTTTCTTCTCAGCAACGTGTATTTGTTACTGGTGACCGAGAGCAAAAAATCTCTAGAAATTCCAACGCGGATCTGAAAGTCTGGAATGTTCAAGAGAGAAAAGGGTATGTACAACTCCTATAAATAAATCGAAGCAACTAAATATGTAGTAACATTTTTTCCCTTAATACTAACGAAGCAAATTAAATTGATAATTATCATTACAGAAACATATACACATAGATATTCAAAGCGACGAGATGTGAAAAGGAGAGAACCTAAATGAGAATAATGGAACCACAAAATGACGGTTTCTTGGCGGTATTTAGCGCCTCAATCTGCTTTTGATAAAACTGTTTGATCAAAATCTGGCTAATTGATAAATATTTAATATTGGGTGACTTTAACATGAGTGGAATTAAATGGGTGGCTCACGACTGTACTTTTATCCCGTCTCAATATGAAAGCTTTGACGAATGCAGTCTCGTTGACGATCTAAATACATATGATCTACGTCAATACAACGGTATCTTGAATCAGTTTGGTAAACTATTGGACTTAGTCTTATGTAATGATATTATTAGTGTATGTGAATGCTTGAATCCCTTAGTTTCAATTGATCCGTATCACAAAGCCTTAATAATTTCCATAAAGTTCTCGAGCTATATTTAGCCTGCACCCCAAACTAAATATTTCTATAATAAAGGAGATTATGACTCCATTAATAGCGAATTAAAGATCATTAATTGGGAGGAGGAGTTTCAGTGCCGTACTTTGGACGAATCACTTAATTCCTTTTATGAAACTTTCTACATGCTACGAGACAAATATGTTCCTCACAAGGACGTAGGTGTCAGAGTGTATCCTAAACGGTATTCGCCTTCACTTATAAAAGCTATTAAGGAGATGGCCAAGTATTTTAAGAAATTTAAGATTTACCGTAACAAAGCTGATGAAATCTCATTTAATATATTAAGGGAAAGAGTTAAAAAACTTGAACAGGATTGTTTTGATAAGTATATATGTAGTGTCGAGAGCAATATCACTAATGCACTATACAAAGCAGCGACCTATACAAAGCAGCTAAAATAAGACTCAAAGAAGAAATAACAGCGGTAATGAAAGAAGCGTGGCTAAACAACACTATTCCTGAAGAATAGAATGTGACCAAGCAAGTCCCGATTCCGGAGAAATGTAATCCAAAGAATACAGATGACTTCAGAAGGATCTGCATCTGCAACGTTGGTTACAGAATATATGCTAACTTCTTATTAGAAAACCTGGATGAACAAATGAAGCCCCTGGGAAGCTACCAAGCCGCTTTTTTAGAAAACCGTTCAACTGATGACCATATTGTCCTGAGACGAGTTCTAGACACCAATTGGAAAGCAGGAAAAAGAATAATTGTAACAGCAATGGACCTAGAAAAAGCCTTCGACAATTTCGATCTTAACGCATTGCGGGACATTCTGATGACAAGAACAAACGCGTTTTTAAAAATCGCATCATTAAAGCCTGTATGAATGAACGTACATTCATATCGTGGTGTGGACAGGAGTCTGACACAATCAGAAAAGGAAAAGGGGTAAAACAGGGGTGCCCTCTGTCTCCAGGACTGTTCACCATCTTAATGGACGAAGTACTTCGAACTCTCGAGGAAGAGGATGATGCAGTCCAATTGGACCAGGACAAGGAAATTGTACTTCCTTTAATCCTGTCATTTGCGGATGATCTGATACTGGTCGGGGATGATATTAGTACTCTGGACAGGATTATTTGCAAAATGATGGCCCTTCTGAAGACGATAGGCTTAACCGTCAATACAAGCAAGACGAAATTGCTCATCCGGGATCCTCTGGGCCGTCAGTCAGACCATGAACAACCAATATGTATTGGAGGCTCACTAATTAAACCAGTGCAAGAACTAAAATACTTGGGTACTACTCTCACTGCCACCCATAACAGAAAGGTGAGCATCAAGAAAAGATGCCAACAGGCCGTAAAGAACTCCAAGGTCCTCCTTACGTTCATAAAAGACAACGCAGTAGAATGGAAGATTGTGCGCCTAATGTACAAAATGGTGATATCTCCAACAATGACTTACGGTCTAAACGTAAGTTCCTTAACTAAGGCAAATAGGGCGCGCCTGCGGTAGTATGAGCGATACATTCTCAGGACCATGCTCGAAAACTCCAACGACCCACCCAAAAAAACGAAAATTAGCAAAATTCTCGAAGGTAAAACAATAACCAAAATAATAAAGGTTCGGAGGATCTCATTCTTTGGACACATATTGAGACGTAAGCCACCCCACCTGCTCCACGCAGCTTTCAGGTACAAGGAAAATCAACGAAAAATAGGTCGGCCCATACTTTCCTGGGAAGATTCCCTCAACCACGACATCCAAAACAAAATAAAATAAATAAATAAAAATAAAATACCTTCAGACCTCGCGAGTACTGGGAACATATCTCTGGAATACGCAAATGCTTGAAAAACGAAGCGGAAAAAATCTACAAGAAAGATGAAACGGACACAGAATCTGAACTAGAAGAAGCTTCGCCATCACAATTGCTAAAATCCACGGGCACGCGGCGAATAAAATTTCACCGCAAAACGCGTACAAAAAACCGTAGGAATCCATACTAAAACCCAATATAAACACAACCCACATGACATGAGTATAGAATCAAATTTAATCAAATGACAACATTTGTAGACGTTCATCAAAAAGCGGCGGGATGACAGAAGACGAGAACCGAAGAATATGACCTTTTCCTTATTATATATTAGGTCCTTACATATGAAATTGGCGTTTGGCGAACTGGCAACTTTGATTCAAAATATGTGGCGTTCGGCTAGGAATTCCAAATTCAAATTTATTTCAAATTTAAGACCATGTATTTCTGTGTTCGAATTACGAAATTTATTTGTTATCGCGTCATTTGTTTTTCTTTCACATCGTTCTGTTCACAATATGGAGAACTTAAAATATCGCTATATTTACGAATATGAGTTTCACCTCGGCACTAGTGCTGCAGAAACGGCTCGTAGGATTAACAATGCGTATGGGGAAGCTACTGCAAAAGAAAATACGGTACGTTATTGGTTCCAACGTTTCCGTTCTGGAAATTTTGACCTACAGAACAAGCCTCGTGGACGGCCGGAGACACAAGTTGATAACGAAGAATTAAAAGCAATTGTGGAAGCAGATCCATCGCAAACCACGTCAGAGTTAGCGGCAGGCTTCGGTGTGAGTGATAAAACCATTTTGATTCACTTGAAACAAATTGGAAAAGTGAAAAAACTTGAAAAATGGGTACCGCATGAATTGAGCGACGCAAACAAAGAAACACGCGTCGAGTGTTGCGTTTCACTTCTCAACCGGCACAATAATGAAGGCATTTTGAATCGTATCGTTACTTGTGATGAAAAATGGATCTTGTACGACAACCGGAAACGTTCTTCACAATGGTTGAACCCAGGTGAACCAGCCAAATTCTGCCCGAAACGAAAGTTGACTCAGAAAAAGGTACTGGTAAGTGTCTGGTGGACTAGTGCCGGTGTCATCCATTACAGTTTCTTAAGATCTGGGCAAACAATCACGGCTGATGTGTATTGTCAACAATTGCAAACGATGATGGAAAAGCTAGCCATTAAACAACCCAGACTGGTCAATCGATCTAGCCCACTGCTGCTTCAGGACAACGCTCGACCACATACGGCACGTTTGACGGCCGCAAAACTACGGGAGCTGCGACTGGAATGTCTTCGACACCCACCATACTCCCCGGACCTTGCTCCAACTGATTACCATTTTTTTCGGAATTTGGACAACTTCATGCAAGGAAAAAAATTCAATTCTCACGAGGCTGTCCAAACGGCCTTCAAAGATTTTATTGATTCTCGCTCACACACTTTTTTTAGTAAAGGAATCAATGAACTACCTTCGAGATGGCAAAAGTGCATAGATAGCCATGGTACATACTTTGACTAAATAAAAAAATAGTTTCATAAAAAAAAATCGTTTTCATTTCTGCCATATGAAACGCCAATTTCATATGTAAGGACCTAATATTACGCACAAAGTATAGTGTCTATCCTCCCCATGCTGGTTTTACGTTGCCTGTATACGGGCTGGCTCTACATTCCCCTGTCTTTCCAATCTCCCGCTCCACCACACTTCCGTCCGTATCTACTTAGCGCACCGGTAGCTCGGATAGAGGCCACGTTTTTTGAGGGTAAGGGGACGCAGTCTCAAGGACCTTTTGGCCGAGGCTGCGAGTAGCGTGATGCGCTAAGGTGGCATGCCGCAAGATGTACAGTAGCTTCGTTCGGCATCTGCATGCCTAGGCAACTATCATGTGATAGCATGCATCTCCCAGCCACCCCCTTGATCTTTAAGACGACCCCCCCATTGCTCTCAGAATCCGACCTTGGGTCCTTACAGCAATTGCTGGCTGGTGTTGTCACTTGAACTGAACTAAATATTTTGCAAGTTGGAAAGTCCGTCACTATGCAGGAAGGCAAGTCCGTCATATGTCGGTCTTGCCTTGAAGCAGAGGTAACCAACTGTTTTTGTGGATTCAATATTAATACAATGCTGCTAATTATAAATACATTTAAATGAACTTTCAGATATGAATAATGATTGGATCCATGACAAAATCAGGGAATCTCTATGATTTTTGCATCACTTTCGAAGACACATTTTAAACTAGCTGTCCTGGCGAACTTTGTCCCGCCGCCCCCCGTTCGTTCCCAGTCCCAGATTTAGAGATACCGGTCCCGTTTTTTAGTAGGTGTACAAACCTTACAAACCTTATCCTCGCTAAGTATAACACACACGTATAAAAATAATAATTATCCAATTCGGTGTCGTCCTAGTGAATTTATGCGCGTACATACATTTCTAGGATTCATTTTAATATAATTAAAGAGATATAAAATAGTATGTCTTTTTTTTCAGATCATTCAAATCATTTATGTGGAGATGCCCGATTTTTTAAATGTTGATTGTTTTTTGACTAGAAGCCATTTCAATTTATTGAGTCAAAAAGAATGGCCGTGGTTAACGACACACTTCTTATTATGTAGAAGATGTTTTTTTTTGCGGCCACTGACACTCGCCTACCTCACCATTCCAAGATCCATAAACTGAACATACAATCATTAATATGTATTTTGATTTCTTCTTATTTACCTAATAGTGTTTTTTTTATTATTTCAGTTACATTTTTAAGGCAAAATGGTCATCAATAAGAGAAAAACGAATAAAGGGTCATCTTATACGAAAGAAAATTTTAGATCAGCTGTTAAGCTGTTAAAATGGCCATCTCTCTGGATATCAAGCTGCAAAAATCTACAATATTCCGCGAATGACAATTATGGATCATGTGTATAATAGACGCTTTAAATCGACAACCCTTAGAAGGAATACAGCATTAAGCTCAGAAGTAGAAAAAAATTTGGTTTCATTGCTAAACTTGACGGCAAAATATGGCTTTGGGTTGAGCAGAGACGAGGTCTTGGAATTAGTCGGTGATTATGTGAAAAAGAACAATTTAACAACCCCTTTCAAAAACGGGGTTCCAGGAAAGGCATGGTTTGCCGGGTTTAAAACCAGGCATAATTTATCAATAAAGAAACTACAGGGTGTAGAATATGCGAGGAAGAAAGCCATGGACCCATTTATTGTCTTTCCCTACTTTGGCTTACTTTGGAAAACAAGTATTATATACGGCAGTATTATGGCAACTTCCGTTCCCCGCCGATGTATGTATAGTGCTTTTCTCAAACGTGCAATGAAATAAAGAAATAAAATAATGGATAATATATTTGGTCTTTTTTACATAAATAAAACAGCGATACCTATGTAGCAAATATAGTTAAGGTGGATCGTCACGGCTGAACCCCATACAAAAAACTGGGCAGGTAATCTTCGACTACGACTGCTTTTAGTTTCTTTTATCGTTCTAATAAAATATTACATTATTCCCAGCAGAGCGCGCATAGATCAAAAACACCGCAAAAAATCAAAGAATAAAATAATTATAAGCATTTCAAAACCAATAAAATTTCGGTCGAACCAAGCTTGTGTGAGAGAACGTTTACACTGTAAGCATCAGGCCAGTATGGCGTCGTGGTCTATGAACAGCTGATATGCTAGTTTCGATTCCTAGTAATTTCCAAAATACTCACAAGATGGCGTTAGCACGCCGGTAGTTGGTGGCGTTTTATGAGTTGGAAAATGATTGAACGAAATAGGTAAGTACCTGTACAAGTATTTTGTTGTTTAGAATGATCAGATATAAAAACGTGTAATAACATGTCAGAAGACAGCTAGACAAAATATATCATATCTATTGTAAGTATTTTATTCATTTCTCTAAGAAATAAAAATATATTTACTTATAACTGGGCGATCGAGCTCTGCTCAGGGCATTTTATTAGTCTATAAAAAAATATTTGTGCCTAGTTGTAGGGCCGTATAGGCTAGGGTACCTACTAAAGAATGAAAAACGAAAAACAAAAGTAAACTGACCAGATTCGAACTCGCTCACACGAGCATAGAAAACCTGTATTATAGAAGCTAGGCTGACCTGAACATATCTATGCTGCGAAGTTACCGATCATATGCATAATAATAGTAGGTACCTACCTAGATATATACAAACAATTTTTCATTTAAAAAGTGGCATTTCACAAAAATTGTTTTGGGTAATGATAATGTTTAGATACTAACTACGAATTTTCTCAATTCAGTTATAAATCATAGAACGGCGTGCAAAACGGAACGTAATTAGAAAAAAAAAATACGTTTGGTTCATAAGCCGCGTTCCGAATCGCGCTCAGCGCGCTTGAAAGTCGACTCGCGAGAGACAAAACAGCGCGATTCGGAACGTAGCTAAAACGGAACGTACCTAATTAGAAAAAAGAAACATTCTTTTGCAACTCGACCGTCTGGTAAACTGCATCGAATATATTTATCTCATCGTTTATTCAATTGTTCAATTGATTTTCCTCTCACTTTGCATTTATCTAAGTATCTCTCTGTGCATGGTATTTTGCGTTGTATTTTTTGTTTCAGATCAATTTTATCAATGGCACCAAAGACGAACCGCTCCGCTTACAGAAAACACACGTGGTCGGGAGGAAAACGAAAATGGAAAAAAGTAGCTGCTAGTTTGCGGCGACATTATAATGGAGATACATCGTTAGTAAAGATATATATCACTTCTTGGGGCATTTGAATATATTCATTACTAGCCTTTTCCCGCGGACTTCGTCCCGCGTAGACTCAGAATATGCGTACCCGATGATACTATACACATGGTTGTAGTTATAGAAGTATTGAAAAAACTGGTTTGACCCGTAGAAAACCCGTTTCCGTAAAAATATCGGGAAAAAGTACCCTATGTTATTGCCCAGTTCTCAAACTATCTCCATACCAAATTCCAAATCGGTCTACTCGTTGCGACATGAAGGAAGGACAAACAAACACACTTTCACATTTATAATATTGTAGTATGAATTTTCATCTTGCATTTCTAACCTACTAGCTAATAAAAAAACGTGTTTCGGGTGTAAGTACTTTTTTCTTGACAACACTGCTTACGACAGAATATTCTTACTCTTTTATCCAATTCCTCTTATAATAATTTCAATTTTTTACAGTAGAGCTGTGGTTTGGCGTAATAATGAAAGGTCGCAACAACGACCTCGTGACCTAACAGAGCAGGCGTGCCAAGATGAGAGGGGTATGGGGTCACAACAAAGACCTAGCGGCCTAACAGATCGAGAGAATCAATTGCTAGAAGAAAATTTGTCAACAAGCTGTACAGGTGACAATAGGTTACTCAATTTGTTTTATACTTATTTATTACATGTGCTCTAAATTTTTCTGTTCATTCCCACAATAATATTTTTATCCCATTGCATAAAACCATAAGAAAGGTTTGCTTAGCAGTCATTGTATGTTTGTTTATATGTGGGCAAAGATCGAACATTCCGCTTCAGCTCCTGAAGTATACTACTACTACTACTACTACAGCCTATTTGCGTCCCACTGCTGGGCACAGGCCTCCTCTCATCACGAGAGGGTTTGGGCTATAGTCCCCACGCGGGCCCAGTGCGGATTGGGGACTTCACACACATCTTTGAATTACTTCGCAGATGCGTGCAGGTTTCCTCACGATGTTTTCCTTCACCGAAAAGCTCAGTGGTAAATTCAAAGTGAATTTCGCACATAAGTAAATTTAGAGGTGCAAGCCGGAATCGAACCCTCGACCTGCATCAGAGGTGGTAGGTCGAACCACTAGGCTTCACGGCTCCTGAAGTATACCAAACCAAAATGTCGTATGATTTTGAGTATTTTGATATAGGTGGACAGTTTGTATGTATATCTTTTTTTTATTTTGCAGAACTCCATTGAGAACATATGATCGTCTAAAACCCATTATTCGAATGGAAGCATCATGCACTTCAACTAGCAATAATGAAACTCCAGTAGAAGAAAATTCATCTCGTCCAATTGATATAAATTGGCCTGCTCCAGACCCCGCAGTAGAAAGCCATGAGTTGCAAGTAGAAACTGTCCCAGATGAGACATTGTCCGACCTTACTGGGTATCGTATGGTGGACATAAAACATGTTCTTCAATGGGCATTTTCCATGGAGCAACATAAGAAAGCTTGTACTTACTGGATCTATCATTGATTTAGTGTCAGAAACAAAAACTGGATTTCACAGTGTATTTACTTTTAAATGCAGTATGTGTGAAAAAATTTGGAAACAGACTAATGAGAAAAACGAACAAATCAACAAAGCATTTGTTTGGGGTACTGTTACAGCTGGGAGCTATTATACAGCTTCTGCATGTTACGGCTTGCATGGATATACCGACCATGTCAGCTAACAAATTCCGATCCATTGAAAAAGAATTAGGTAATGTTTGGCAAGACCATTTGACTGAAGAAATCATAAAAGCTGGTGAAGAAGAGAAAGCCATCGCTATTGAGAAAGGCCATGTCAATGAGCAAGGCATTCCATATATTACAGTGTATGCCGACGGAGGCTGGCTGAAAAGATCATATGGTCACAATTACAATTCAAACTCTGGAATGGTATGATAACATTTTATTTAGCTATTCATGGATATATTTATCTATACCTACATAATCTCTTGGTTCAAGTTCAATACTATTTACCATGGCATGCTTTCATCCTTCAGACGTCATACTATCTTTGCTTGCAAATGCCAGTAATAGTATTACTACTACTTCAGACTATTAGCATCCCACCTGGGCACAGGCCTCCTCTCATCACAAGAAGTAATAGTGTTACTTTATATTTTATATTTGGCATTTTTTTCAGGCTTGCATTATTGGGAAAGAAACAAAAAAATGTTTGTTTCTTGGTGTAAGAAATAAATATTGCTACCAATGTCAATACTATGAGAGAAAGAGCATGGATCCTAAAGAGCATGTTTGTTGTAAAAATTTCACTGGACCGTCAACAGCAATGGAAGCAGACATTGTAGTGGAAGGATTAAAAAAGAGTGAAGAAATGCATGGGCTGCAATATTTGTCCTTCATTGGAGACGGAGACTCGTCCGTGTATGCAAATTTGAGGAAGAGTGTGTCTTATGGCCAAAGAATTACAAAAATTGAGTGTAAGAACCATGTTGTTAAAAATTACACCAGCGCTTTGTACAAGGTAAGTGAAGATATTTTTTTCAGTCTGAAGTCAGTTTTGAAGTGATTGAAATTCTGTGAAGATACATTTTTTTAGGTACCTATTTGTCTGTCCAGTCCAACCCATGCAGTTGCTTTGCATAGTGTGTGCACTTTGCCTAAACAGATTGATATTCTATCAAGATACATATATTTTTACGGTTCGCTGTCCGTCCGTCTGCTGTTTGTCTATGTGTATTAAACTGAACTGATGGGATTTATTTGGCACTAGCTTTACCCGCGACTTCGTCCGCGTGGAGTTCGGTTAGTTCCCGATGGAACTGTGCGTTTTACCAGGATAAAAAGTAGCCTATATATAAATTACCCCCATACAAAGTTTTGTTGCAATCCGACCGAGTAGTTTTCGAGTTAAATCCGGACATACATACAGTATTTTTTTCTTCAAATCGTTTTTAGGGTTCCGTACCTCAAAAGGAAAAAATGGAACCTGTCTATCTGTCTTTCTGTCCGTCCGTCCATCTGTCAATACCATTTTTCTCAGAAATGTGTAGCGGTGTCAAGTTGAAAATATCAAATATACACCAGTCTATTGTCTCTTGGCTGTGAAAAAATTATAGTTGTACGTCAAAACGCGATCATAAGTTGTTTTATTTTTTTGTTTGGTGTTTGTCCTTCCTTCACGTCACAACCATTGGACCGATTTGGATGAAATTTGGTATGGAGATAGTTTGAATGCAATAACATAGGATACTTTTTATCCCAATATTTCCACGGGAACGGGTTTTCCACGGGTCAAACCAATTTTTCAATACTTCTATAACTATAACTGTCTATATGTATAGTATCATCGGGTACGTATATCCTAAGTAGGCGGAACGAAGTTTGCGGGCATCGGCTAGTATTGCATATTTGGGGGTACTTCCCGATGACGTAGAATCATGAAATTTGGCCAGAAGCAAGTTCTAACAGCACACACGTACCCATACTTTTACTTACTACTACAGCCTATTTGCGTCCCACTGCGGGGCACAGGCCTCCTCTCATCACGAGAGGCTTTGCGCTGTACTTAGTGGGCGTGGGGACGCGGGCCCAGTGCGGATTGGGGACTTCACACACATCCTTGAATTACTTCCCAGATGCGTGCTGGTTTCCTCACGATGTTTTTCCTTCACCGAAAAGCTCAAAGGTAAATTCAAATTGAACTTCGCACATGAGTAAACTTGAGGTGCGAGCCGGAATCGAACCGCCGACCCTCGGCCACTAAGCCACCACAGCTTTTTACTTACTAATAATAATTATGTCAGTGTCAAATATAACCACTAGGCCACCGCGGCACGGCTTCGACCTACCGCCTCTTGAAGCCGTGGTGGCCTAGTGGTTCGACCTACCGCCTCTCATGCCGAGGGTCGGGGGTTCGATTCCGGCTCGCACAGGTTTACTTACGTGCGAAATTCAATTTCAATTTACCACGAGCTTTTCGGTGAAGGAAAACATCGTGAGGAAACCTGCACGCATCTGCGAAGTAATTCAAAGATGTGTGTGAAGTACTCAATCCGCACTGGGCCTACGTGGGGACTAAAGCCCAAAACCCTCTCATGATCAGAGGAGGCCTGTGCCCAGCAGTGGGACGCAAATAGGCTGTAGTAGTAGTCATATATAATACATGCAAATTTACTCATACAAACTTATTATTTGCGGTTGGTACAGTAGCAGTTTCTACACTGAACCAACCGCAAATAATAAGTTTGTAATAGCAAATTAGCATTTTACGATGTCCCCAAATTTTATTATTAACCGACTTCAAAAAAAGGAGGAGGTTCTGAATTCGTCGGAATTTTTATTTTTGTTCAAAAGCTTGTACTTCCAAGTTGGTCCCATATTAATTTGGTTCAGTTCTGATGATGGGTTCCATGAGAAAATGAGGGGGAACTCCTCAAAATTTGCTAGCACGTAGATGATTTTGGTGTCAATTTCGAAGATTTCAGAGTTACTTTTGTATTTCTATGGTAAAGTTTGGAAACTGTAGCCAAAAAAATTTTTTATAAATTAATAAAAACCGCCTTCAAATTCTGACAGACTGCGAAGTTGGTGTCAAGTAAACCGACCCAAAGGAATAAATGATAATCATATAGTGCACTTGACATTGACATCGCAGTCAGTCGGAGTTGAAGGCGGTTTTTTGTTTGTATGTATGTTCCGCGATTACTCCGTCAACTGTCCCATTTTAATTTGGTTCAGTTCTGATGATGGGATCGATGAGAAAATGAGGGAACTCCTCAAAATTTGATTTATTAGCACGTGTATGATTGTGGCATCAATATCAAAGACTAGTGAGACTTACGTCCCATCGTATTTTTTTTAAAATAAAATCCGACTTCAAACTCTGACAGCCTACAAAGTCGGTGTCAAGTGAACCGACCCAAAGCTGATGACAATCTTATAGTGAACTTGACACTGATTTTGTAGGCTGTCGGAGGTCGAAGCCGTTTTTTTTGTGTTTAGTTAGTATCGTTTATATTGGTGGACGTCTTTCGGCTGAAATGATGATGATGATTGTTCATACATAGTCCCCTCGACTTGATCGTTTCTTTTCATTTTCAAGTTACAGACGCGTATTCTTCTACAGACTTATTATTTTAATAGATTGATAATGGTGGTGGTGATGGTGAGGATGGAGATGGTGGTGATTTGACGTCATGATCTAATTTTCAAAAGTAGTAATAATAATAAATTTTATTTCAGTATTATGTGATTGGTGATAGTATAGGTATATATTTATGCTTTTAGATCTTAGCGAATACAAAGTTGCCTCTTGAGGGCAGAAACTTATTGAAACCAAGGCTGTTAAAACTGACTGTAGTTTCCCGCAAAGTCATAATACATAACAGTGGGAACCCCAATGCTATGAGAAACGATTTGAGAAATGGACCACTTCATGTGTTTGGGAAACATGAGGACTGCAATGCATATTACTGTAAATGGAAGCAACCCACTGAAACTGACCAGGAACTTGAGGAAGACATTAATCTTGTGGATGTTATGAAAAATAACTGTCCCGCTGTTTGGGCGCTTATTTGCGCTGCCAATGATAATGTTATATCTAAAGCTCATAGATTGACCAACGAAACCTCAAACATTGCTGAAAATTTTATGAGCGTAATAAACAAATTCAACTGTGGAAAACGGCTTAGCCTCGGGAAAGGTGGCTCTTATCAAAGAAGAGTTCATGTAGCAGGTACGTATACAAGTATTTGCATAGATTTCCAGAGATTTGCCAGACATAAACTGATTTTTCTACTTCAAGGATTATCACAAACTACTGGACACAAATGGCACATAAAGGCTTGGAAAAAGTCAAATCAACAAAGTCCCGGAGCGCATTTCAAAAAACATTTACAGCAACAACAGAAAAAATGTATGCGACAGAAATTATGTCCAAGAAGGCGGCTATTTCCAGCAAAGCTGTCAGCTCAACCTGACAAACACTATGGCCCAAAAGCGAGCGACGCCGTGGATATTGACATAGCAGTACTGAGACAAATGGGGGAAGGAAAACTGAAGGAATTCCAGCTAACATTGAAAGAAATCACAGACATTGAAGAAAATACCAGAGAACAACATAACTCTGAACTGTATAACACACTTAGAAGTGACAGATTGACAGCAAGTCAATTCGGAATGGTAATTTTCATTACGTTTGTTCATTGTTCATTGAGCGTTGAGCGAAAATTCGACGTCTTGAAGTAGAACGTGGTGCACTAGACTGAGTTTTTGATCCACAGATTTGCAAACGTCGTGCTACAACCCCCTGCCATAATCACGTGAAACAAATCCTGTACAAAAATACTATCACAACCATATATGCAGTATGGTCAGCAAAACGAATATGTTGCTAGAGAGATTTTCGCGTCACAGACTAAGAAAACTGTCCGGCGCGCAGGGCTTTACATTGACAAACAATACGGATTCCTGGGTGCTAGTCCTGATGGTATGTGATTAGCTATTTTGCTTGGTTGAGTTTGTGGTCAATTGGAAAAGATCAGTATAAAACTGCTACCCGACTGCAGTTACTCTTTTTTGAACTCAATATAAATTCCCCTTTCATTTGACAATTTGGAAACCCCACAATTACTAGCTTTTACTTTGTGTTTAGGATACTAAAATCATACCCCTTCCTTTTGCCTTACCGTTGTCAGGTAAAAAAGTAGGTGGTGTAATAGGTACTTTTTTTTAGGCGTCATTGAAGATGAAGATGCCATCCTTGAAATAAAATGCTTTCCGTCACTCATGAGAAGTTCACAAAGTGTTGAAACAGCAACCAAAGAAAAAAAAGATTTTCCCTTGCGTTTTGAGAACGATATATTAGTAATGAACAAAAAGCATAACTATTACTATCAGGTACGGTAATGTTCTAAATACCTATTTCAAATGCGCATACATTGATTGTAAAGAAACCTACCTACTACAGCCTATTTACGTCCCACTGCTGGGCATAGGCCTCCTATCATCACGAGAGGGTTTGAATTACTTCGCAGATGCATTTCACTAGGCCACATTGTATAGGGATTGCATTCTGCCAGAGATGATTCTAAGAAGAGTACAGAAAAACGGGAAATGTATAGATATTACTAAAATTACTGGTACTAAAGTTACCCATACTTTTATTAGGCTGAAGTGAAAAGTAGGAAACCAAATGATCACCAGCAAATTTACGTCAAATTATCACACCACCTACCTACGTAATGCACGCATGCAAATTAGAGAAGCCTTTCCAAAACTGACATTATTCGCGACTCATCCTTACAGGGCACATTCTATACCGGCCGTGTTTCTAGCTCTATACTTATAGACATTGGAATTATTTCAGCCGAACCTGAGCCATCCACATCCACTTCGGGGCAATGATGCTTGATACCCATTTCTCATCCAATGCCTCAAACAGAACTATAGATCTTCATCAAGCCGCCTTTGCATGTAAGTCATTTTCTGTTTTTTTAATAGCTGGTATTGGCAGAATGACATAGCAAATCATAGAGTAAAATTGCTTGTAGCTTGTTTTAAATGGCGGGATACCAAGATGCTATGTCACAAATATATCAAATGGAAATTTAAAAAAAAGTGAGTTGCCGGCCTAGGCCTGCAACGTTTGTATGAAATTTCATTATAGACCAATTGTCTAGCCGCGCCTGAAACGTGATAATTCCCAGGCTAATAAGAAGAACATAATATCAATATTTCATTGCATGTTTGAGAAAAGTTCATTTGGATTATCCATCCCTGTTTTACCTATTTGTTTATTAATGTAAAAAACCACACGTGCTTTGTATTGTATCACCTGCATAATTTTCGTTTTGTTCATTAAACGTATAGAAGTATCGCTGTAAAGCGATGTCTTTGGCTATCCAAAGACATCGCTTTACAGCGATACAGCACGACACAACTTAGAAGGCGCGCAGCGAAGCACTTAAGACGCAGAGTCTATTATTGCTAAATCCACGCGCCTTCTAAGTTTTGCAAACATGTACACCTGTTAGCATGTTTCTTTTGTTAATTGTTTCTTTTTTTATGAGAAAAGTACCTATTTAGAATTATATTGATTTACGATTGGCAATTACGTTAACTAATTGCAATTTCGGATGTAATTTGTAAAATTGATGGGATTATTATTATTATTGCTGATTTATTTTTCATATATGTCATTATCTTGACCTGTGATTGTTCTGACTTATGCATGTATCGTTCTTTTTTTTAAATATGTATATAGAATAATACCTAAATATTCACACGCCTGCCCCGGCAGAACATAATGTAGCAACATGCTTAACTGCATTTACCATTGTAAACACCTCTATTGTGTTCTTGTGAATAAATAATCATTCATTCATTCATTCATATAAGTAATTATTTCATTTCATAATGAATCTACAAGAAAGGATTACATAGAACCGATAAGAATATTTTATTGATTTCCTTACAGCATCGTCTTCATTTTTCAAAACGGAATTTCTCGACAGTTTCTACCAAACGGATGAAAACGAAAACGAACCTACTTCCAATATTACTCAGGGAAAACGGAATTCCCAAAGTTGCCAATTAAATTTTGTTTGATTTGGAGTCTTTAATTTTATGATCATAATCAAAGCATGTTCCTTTGAAGAAAAATCAAGAAATTAAAAAAATAATAGGTATACAATTTGACAGAGAAATGGTCCCTAACAGCACATCCCAATCCACATCCATTCATCGATTGCATATTCGAATTTGTATTTTGTTCGGGTTGAAACCCAAACTGACAAAAACTAAACTAACATCTAAGAAGACCAAGACATGATTTTTATCGCACAGATATCAGCACTGATATTTGTCGATACCTGCGTGGTAAGCGCTGACTCATTGAGTGCTGACATTTTCCATCTTCAATGTTGATACAAATATTTTTTTTTTTAAATGAGAAATCTAACTCTCATATTCAATGGATAAGACAACAGCTTTTTTCCCCAAAATCTAAGACAATTAGAGTAACAATGAACCATATTGACACTTGTCGCCTCGAGTAAGGATTTGGAAGCAATTTCATAAAACATACCAAATGTAACTAAAAAGTTACGAGAGAAAATAGAAAGAAGGCTGCTGAGGAAATTTAGGTAAGCCCTTTAGTGGAAATCGCAGCCAGAGAATGACTTACAAAGATCAATAGAGTAGGTAACGAAGCCAAGTAGACAACAGATTCTAGACAATTCAAAGATGACAAACTCTGATTTGATTGATATTGAGTTTTAATGTTAGGTTAGGGTTCAAAGTTCTGTTTTATTATGATTTTGTTTATTTTTTATTTTTTTCGCATATACTTATCAGACCGTTTTAATTTACAGTTGTTTGTTTGTTTTGTTTCATTTTTAAGTTCATTATCATTGGTCAGCACCTGTACTTTTCACAGCCAAATTAAATAATATCTTATGTTATGTCCCACTGTTGGGTACAGGCCTCTTCTCATAACAAAAGTGCCTGGGCTATTTCATGGTGTGGAATGGATAGCTTCGTTCTTCACATTGTAAGTACTCGATGTAACACTGTGACTCAATAGAATCAAAAAGTTATGCTTCTTTAACAACTGAGGACTTTCATTTTTCTTTTTTCTCTGATAGGCTTATATTTTCTTAACATCACGATATTGTAAGTCATCGATTATACGTATTTTCGTCGACTTCAAGATTTAACATGATCAAAAGCAGCAGTAGTAAGTTTTCAAGTGAAATTTTCAACTTCAGCTTCCTTAAGATCATTACTTCTTTCTGCAGCGGTAGCTATTCTTTCTTCAGCAATGGCTCTCCTTCTTAAGATTTCCATCTTCTTTTCTTTTAGTTCTAGTCTTATCTCTTCCATTTTTAAACGCTTCTCTTCTAATTTGACTTTCTTTTCTTCTAGAAGAACTCTTCTTTCATGCGCCGTTGCTATTCTTTGTCCGCTTTTCGCTCTGTCTTTCTGTAATGCGACTAATTCTTTCAGTTGGTTTCGAATTTCAAATAAAACATCTGATTTTAGCTGGGCGTTTACAACATAATCGTTATTTAAGATTTCTGACACCCTCCGTGAATTAAGTTTTGGTTCAGTATTGACACTTTTCGAAAACTGATTGTGTTCTTGATTAATAAACATTCCTGTAAAAAAATAATATTGACTCATTAACAACCATAGCTTAATGTTATTTTCAAGTAATTTCATATGTAAATAAACTAAATATTTACCTGATTTGCACGATGGTAGTGATTGTGATACTGACCCAGTCAGTTTGATCTTATTGGTCAGCCATTTATTGATGACATCATCATTTGGATATTCATCATCTAATCCTGTTTCTGAAACAATTAAGTATATTTTTGACATAGTGGTAGTGGTAGGGCCTGGTCCTAGGCACGACCGGGGTAGTAACCACTACCACCGTCGTTCCCCGTGAGGAAACCTGCACGCATCTGCCACGTAATTCAAGAATGTGTGTGAAGTCCCCAATCCGCACTGGGCCCGTGTCCCCACACGCCCAAATAGCCCACATAGCCCAAAACCTCTCGTGCTGAGAGGAGGCCTGTGCCCAGCAGTGGGCCGTAAATAGGCTGTTGTGATGGTCGCGGTATAAGTGTATCTCGCCGGTGCGGGCTTGATTTAATGAGAAATACAAAAAAGCAAGTGCTTTTAACTATTAAAAACAGTTAAAACTTTTCATTTAGTAGTCGCCTTTGTTTGCTCAGATACATATATATCTGATGGCGACTGTACATAGTCATCAATAAAAGGAACTGGCTAAAACTATCTCTCTACCAAATTTCATGTGAATCAGTCCAGCAGTTGTAGCGTAAAGATGTAACAGACAGACAGAGTTACTTTAGTATCCATATCCATATTAATATTATAAATAAGAAAGTAATTCTGTCTGTCTGTTATCTCTTCACACTGAAAAAGCTGAACCGATTGAGATGGAATTTGGCATGGAGATAGTTGGGGTCCCGAGAAAAGACATTGGCTACTTTTCATCCCCAAAAAACGTATAGTTCCCGCGGGAACGCGATAACCGAATTCCACGCGGGCGATGTCGCGGGCAAATGCTAGTTAATCCATACTAATGTCATAAATACGAAAGTAACTCTGTCTGTCTGTTACCTCTTCATGCTTCAACCGCTGGAGCGATTGAGATGAAATTTGGCAAGTTGATAGTTGGGGTCCCAGGAAAGGACATAGACTACTTTTTATCCCGGAAATAATAGGCAGAAGCTAGTTTAAAATATTATTAGTATGGATATCTACTCACCATTGCTTGCATTCAATACAGTTTCCAACTCTTGCAAATATGTGTCCCTGTCCTCAATATATTCTGTTGCTGACGTTGTATCGGGATGGAGAACGCCATTCAAATCAGTCTCATCGCACGAAGAGTCCTCTAAGTATTCAACTCCTTCGTAGCTTTCTTGGTCATCCATTTCCAAAATTTGAAGGTAGCTGTGCTGAAACAACAATGTTATTGTAACTTTAATGGGGAACCAAGGTACTTATTAAAAAGATCAATTTGACCCAAATTACACAGGGATGATGTGTCTTTACACATTTATGATAATTACTGTACTAAACCAAACAGAGATCTATCTGACCTAGTGTAAGTTTTGAATGAAGTACTATGAAAAATACTAATATCACACGGCGGACACGGCCTATAAAAGCACGATTTCAAACACAATTCGAATGAAGTGTCAATGTTTGAGTGCGAGGACGTCTGTAAACTTGTAAATGTGTGTGTACCAGTACGCGGGCCAATGCTTCACTCTCCGTCTCCAGATGAAACAAATGACGGCAAGGGCGAGTTGGGCGCGAGTTGCGCGCCGGCTAGATTCAGGCGGGCGATTCCGTGGCCACTCTGTATGTAGTACTATTAAATATTCTGTGCTATAATATTATAAATGCTAAAGTAACTCTGTCTGTCTGTTACCTCTTCAAGCTTCAACCTCTGGGCCTATTTTGATGAAAAAAATTTTATGGAGATAGTTGAGTCCCGGGGAAGGACAGGCTACACAGTTCCCGCGGCAACACGATAAACTAATTTCGGGCGAAGTAGCAGATAGAAGCTAGATAATTATAAAAATAATTAATAGGATATGACTTACAGTTTCATTACCATTTTCAGTTAATTTTCCATGTTTATCAATACACATTTGATTGTATATCATCTGCTGGATACCTGAGAGCACAGGTCTCTTATTTCCTGCTCTCATGGCATTTACTTTCTTCTTGATTCCAGCTTTTAGGTCCTTCCAATACTGAAATGCACATAGTCTCATTTTACATTAATTAAAAAAACAAGTTCTTCCACAAATCAACATAGAAAAGTTAAAATAGACAGTAGATGGAATATGGATGGAAAAAGTAACCACTTCCTCAATCATGAAGAAATGGTTGTTGTGGCCCCAGAGATTTAGAATGTGTTGCCAACCCA
This sequence comes from Aethes cnicana, assembly GCA_963971205.1. Lineage (NCBI taxonomy): Eukaryota > Metazoa > Arthropoda > Insecta > Lepidoptera > Tortricidae > Aethes > Aethes cnicana. The sequence continues at coordinate 5,957,777 of OZ020289.1, read as the reverse complement.
GCGATCTAGATTGAGAGTGGCGCTTCTTGTCAAGTAATGGGTCTAGGAAGTGCCGGTAAATTCATTTGTTATATTCATTTAAAAGTGACGTGTAAAAGTGCCCAGATGTGGCTAATTTTCTAAATAAATATTTTGATTTTGATTTATTTTGAAGATCTCTATGCTGGAAATTTTTCTATTTCATTATTTAATGAACATGTTTGTTACATATTGACAAACACTAACTGTTGCAAACCTTCTCATAAATGAAAAAACAAGACATTGGCATGGTAAAGGTTCAATATAAACATCCATACTAATATTAAAAATGCAAAAGTAACTCTGTCTGTCAGTTATCTTTTCACGCTTCAACCAGTGGACTGATTTGGATGAAACTTGGTATGGGGATAGTTGGTCCTGGGAATGGACATAGGCTACTTTTTATTCCTGGACAAAGCATAGTTGGTAGGATAATAAGCCTGATTTACCACCATGTACCATAAGAGGGAAATGCCGGAATAAAAACAGGATTTGAAGAGGATGTGTTCCGTAAAACTGAGTTGGATGAATGCCTTTATTTCATCAACCCTCAGTTCAGATAAGCTGCTCACTAAAATTCTCATCACAGAGCCTATTTAGTATTAGTGTTTTGACTACAGCCTACCTTATTCCACTCCCTCGGGGACTTGGTCATGCCGTCGTCTTGAGAATTCATCAATTCCGCCAGCTCTGACCACTTGGCGTCGTGGTAGTGTCTGCCGACCGCCGTCCTGTAGTCGACGCCCTTTGCCATGAGCGGATTTTCGACCATAAACTTAACGAGGAGTTTCAGCTGCTTGTAGGTTAGACGCATTCGCCGACGCCGGGAATCCATAGCTCCTGGAAATGAGGAGTTATTCTTTCCAATTATACTATCAATCTCCGTAGTGCAAAAAAGGACACGTAGTGTATCAGTCGTATGTAAACAACATTAAGGGCGCGGAGTACAGCCCGCTTACAAAGTCATACATAAATAGCATAGCCTAACAGTCTACTACACGCAGCACAACATATTACAAGTATTACAACGGATCGGGTTCACGTCGCCAGCCACGGAAGATTTTTCACAAAAAAAAAGCTTTATTACCTACTCCGCTGCAGAAGATTAATCACTTCGCCGAAAACGAGTTAACCTCGAAAGAAAGAAACTTAGAAAATGATTGCAGGATATTTCATGTGATAATTAGCTTTTGTGTACAGTGTCTATCTTTATTCTTTGCTTCGTTTATGTAACGGACAACAAGCAGTATTAAAAATATTACCACAAAATCTGCTAAGCGATGCCGACTTCTGAAAACTCGCCGAGACGCCAACCAAACGACTTTAATGTGTATCACTGATTACTATGAATATCTAAATGCAATGCTATAAAATCATCACACTTCACGGTGGGTGTGCAATTATTCTATTTTATTTACAAAAAATGCACAAAGCATATGGCTGACGAAAAAGAGAAATCAGGAAACCGGAAGACCGCTCGGACCCGGACCACAGATAAAGAAAAGGATCAGTAAAGAACATACTACACTGGAAATGGAAAACGTGCGTATAGCGCCATCTGTTATACGTGGCAATGGAGTCCTTAAAATTAAAACCCATAAGACCAATACGCATACAATCAAAAGGTCAAAACGCATAATGTCAAAACGCATAAAATAACGTGTCACCTATTTTTGCGTGGTTGGGCCTTCGGCCTTGACACAAATTGTAACCTAACCTAAACCTATTTTGCCTTGATTAAGTCAAACGTTATTTTGTGTGACAAGTTATTTTATGCGTTTTGACAGTATGCGTTTTTATGTTATGCGTTTTGATTTTATGCGTTTTGAAATTATGCGTTTTGACATTATACGTTTTAATTTTATGCGTTATAACATTGTGCATAAAATATTATGCATTAAAAGATTATGCAATATTGTTGTTATGCCAAATTATAATTATGCCAAATGACAATTATGCCATATGAAGGTTATGCGTTAAAATTTTATGCGTTATGACATAATGCCAAAAAAAATGCGTTTGGAGGGGCACCCGTCGTGGCAATGTAATATGTTGTGAAAGATGCATATTGAGAATCCAGGATCGGTGAAGTTTGAATCAAATCATTTCTTTTTCCAAATACAGGTAATATTGTATTATAGGTGTTACTTGTTTTTTGAGGTACACTGTTTCTCGCCACGAGGCACACAAATATGCTATCTTTACTTAAAATACTATTATTATTAGGTTGAATTAGCAATTATTATTATTAGATAACATTTTTATGTGCCAGCTTTGTATTTACTTATCATAATATAACTCATGTCATACACTGTCATTGTTATGTACTCCGTTATTGTTGTATATATCAGAATTATCTTAGTTTTCATGTTGTTTAGTATTACTTAAGTGTTATGTATAATAGGTGGCTGTACTTTTAAGTAATAAATAAATACTAAAACCGGCCATTTAAATATTATTCAATAGGTTATTATACACATCAAGGAAAAATCGAGAAGTACTTATATGTATTTACTATCCTAGTGACGTTATAAACAAAGCAAACATGGCGGCTAGCTTTAAAGCACAAAAACTGAAAATGAAAATTTAAATGTACTTTTTAAGGTATTTACCCCATTCTAAAAATTGAAATAAAAAATCTTGTGAATCACAATCCGACATAATGATATTTTAAACCACATTTAAAAAAATAGTGTAATACCCTATTGTATACTACGCCTTTGAATTGGTTCAGTTGAAGGAATAGATGACAGGAGGGTCACTACCATGTCACTACCAACTGAACCAAACCTGTCATTTTATCATGAATACCTGTAGTTAAAAGAAGTAGAAAATATAACAATAATTCTTGCTGGTGATTGAAAATGGGCTACCTAGATCTCGATTAAAAGGATATTCCAAGCACACTGACTACAATCTGGCAAAAAAGAGTAAAAATAATGGAGGCGCCACTATCGCTTTATAGGGTAACCCCAAATAGATCGTTGAACAAGTTTTGATACTTTTGGAAATTTTGGTACTCATGATTTTCCATCTCATAGGTAGGCAAGCGTGCTTGCTTGCAGGCCACCTGATGTTAAGAGGTCACAGTGGCCCATGGACATTAGAAATTATAAGATTGAAGTTATGAATGATGTAAAGGTACAATCAGGTAAGTACCCTACTTTACAGGGTGAAATCAAAAACAGATGCACATAATTTCTGAGTATTTTTACTATGAAACTGAATCCAAAGCTTCCTCGTCTATATTCTGCTCCTGAAAAGACCACGTCCATGTCTTGGCTGGAACCTGGCTCCAAATCATAAAGATTATCTTCTGAATTATGATTTTCGACAGGAAGATGCAACATCTCTCACTGTCGTCTTGAAAATTTATGACAAGTCTATCTATATTCTGATACAAAGTGTTGCTTCTTTCGTAATGTTCTTTTTCAATTTTCATGACGTGCTAGTACGTATTCTTCCAGTAATTCACTAAGACTTCTTGGTATGCGAGTAGCTCCTAAAAATAAAACATAATAACTATATTAAAAAAAGGCAAGTCGACTTCGCCAACCGACATCGCATTGCATAAGTACTTAAAAGTTACATTAAAATATCACTTAAGTATCACGGAGTTGCAAGCGAGCTATAAGCCGCGTCAACGCCATGGCGGCGTACATAACCTATATTGAGTTAAATTTTACGATAAAAACAACACTAAATGCATAATTAGGAGGTAAATTTGTGCGTTATGAACACATTTATCAAAAGAATACGTTATAAAAAAGTGTTTCATACCCGTTACATTGGCGGCTCTTTGAAAAAGTCGTCGAGATCCGTCAGAAGAGTTTTTGCCTTGTACTCTAGAAGACATCGCCTGTACACTTTATAAATCACTGCTCTGGTGCAACTATGTATTGTTTTATTCATTGGAATAGCCTTTAGACACACGTAGACACTCAAAATACTCGCAAATTCACACAAAACTAGGTTTTCCTCACTGCCTATTGACGTTAACTGTACTTACACTTGATATAATGAAAATGTTGGCATCACAAATGAACTTTTTTGCCAAGCTGTAAATAAAGCGTGCAATAAATTTTATCATCACAGATTATAGATGGCGTAGTTATCAGTTTAATACTCGTATGTGGGTAATAACAGATAGCACAGACATGGCTCAGACTGAATGAATGACAATTTATCATTCTCGTTCAGCAAACAAACGACAGTTGATTTACTTAGGTATTATATACGTTTACCTATGCATTATTATTTACTACCAGTAACATATTCGACATTGACTTTTATGATTTAAAATTCTACAACATATATGTAATAAATATAAACATATAATGTTTATATATATTGTAGAATTTTAAATCATAAAAGTCAATGTCGAAAATGTTACTGGTAGTAAACAATGCTAATTTAATTAAAAAAACCGGCCAAGTGCGAGTCGGACTCGCGCACCGAGGGTTCCGTACAAACCTGTAAGGTTTACAAAGTTCGTTCTTTACGACAATCGAGTCATAACTATGGTATTTTTATTGCAAAATGAAATTCATAACATTACAATGGGGAAAGATGGAGTAGCATAAATTTAAGACAAAGATCTTAAAAAATATATATTTTGTAATGTAACTAAAAATTTAAGGTTTTCGGAATTTTTCCTTTATGTGTGCTATAAAACGTTGCTTCATGCCAAATTTCAAGATTCTAGGTCGACTGGAAGTACCCTTTAGGTTTTGATTCCCTTGCGAGTACTTGCGAGTTTCAAAATATGCAGCTTAAATTGCTGTTTCTTTTGATTGCGTTGACATAGAAGTTTGATTTTGTTACAGCTTAAAGGTATTATAGACCTGAGTATTTGGTATGAATTTCAATTTAATACCTCTACGCGTTTATGAGGAAATGGGTAGTAAGGTTAAAATTATTAAAAAAAAATATATTATGTGATGTAACTAAAAATGTATGGTTTTCGTAATTTTTCCTTTATCTATGCTATAAGACGTTGCTTCGTACCAAATTTCAAGATTCTGAGTTCACGGGAAGCACCCTGTAGGTTTTGATTCCCTTGCAAGTGTCGAAAATTTGCGGCATAAACGGCTGTATCTTTTGATTGCGTTGGCTTAGAAGTTTGATTTTTTCACAGCTTCAAGGGACAGTAGACCTGAGTAATTGATATAAATTTCAGCTTCATACCTCCACGCGTTCCTGAGAAAAAGGGTCTTGACAGACGGACGGACAGACGGACAACAAAGTGATCCTATAAGGGTTCCGTTTTTTCCTTTTGAGGTACGGAACCCTAAAAATAAAACTAAACCACAAACTTGTCATAGTTTTGAAAACGTCAATATCGAAACTAAATATATTTAATTATGGAAATGAATAAATAACTTATAGTTTAAGTTTTATTACAAATAGTCATAATGTATAGCAGGAGAAAAAAGATACGGCAGCCCGATGTGGTGTACGATAATACTACAAGGGATAATATTCCCAAAAGGGGATATTATTCAGAGCTGGTGTCTGAAATGAACAAGGACATGCCGGATAAGGAAATTTGCGCTAGAAAGCGAATGAAACTGATATTGCAGGTGTTTCTGATCTGAATTAAATATTGTAAATTTATATCTTACGTAGGAGGTAGCGTAGGTATAGGTATCTGTAGGTTCAATTACTTATAGGTACCTGAGTTAGGTGCACATTGGCAGGCGCGGCGCACTCTTTGATTTCTTCGCGCTCGATATAAGTACCCGCCGGCTTCGCACCGTGGCGTGATGATTTAGTGGTTGCCTGCCGCGCACTGCCAGTGAATGCACGCGCGCGCGTTTACTCAATGTATCTACGTCGCGACGCAAGAGTGAAATGTGCTATAAAATTTGAATTATGTAAAAAAATATTATATTGCAGAGGGTTGTATTATCAACAACAGTAAAATGATTTGGTAAAAAGTAAAATGATGAAATTTGGTATGGAGGTAGTTCAAGACAACCCATTTTTTTATTTTTTCAATAAGAATAATAACAATAACTATGCATGTACAGTACTTATAGTATCACTGGGTCTATGTACTCGGGACGAAGTCGCGGACAACGGCTAGTATATTATGATAATGCAGTTGTGTGGCTGTGTGTCTTAATTTTGAATTTAGCAGATTCATAAATTGACAGATAAAGTATGTGATAATTTGATAGTAAATTACGTTGTAGCATCTGTGTAGAAGAGTGTTTTTAATAATAAAAAAATAACTAACTGAACTTAAAAATATATATATTTTGTTAATGACACTATTCTATCTAACCTATGTACTAATACTAGACGCGTCATTTAATATGTTCTCGAGTGCGCCAGCCCTAGCGCTAGGGCGTGGCCTCCGAAAGAGCGCGCTGCATGTGATAGAAAGAGATGGCCAATTTCGGAGCGTACGGTGCAACAAAACCGGTTTTTTGTTAGCAGTCGGCCTTCTGTACGTTAGTACTATTACTTATTCTGTGACATTGGTTAGAACACCAAGAAAAAATAGAAATGAGTAAGTATATCAATTATAATTATAAATATCAAGTAAGTATTATGAGGATATCCGCAGTCGAACTAGGGTCACCGACATGGCCCGAAGAATTGCGAACCTTAAGTGGCAGTGGGCGGGGCACATAGCTCACAAGACTGATGGCCGATGGGCCCAGAAAGTTCTGGAGTGGCGTCCGCGAACCGGTAGACGAGCTGTCGGTAGGCCTCCAACAAGATGTAAAGGTCGCGGGAACGCGGTGGATGCGAGTGGCACAAACAAGATCGGTCTGAGTGGCGCGCCTTGGGGGAGGCCTATGTCCAGCAGTGGACGTCTATCGGCTGAAATGATGATGATGATGAGTATATCAATTATCAAAATGTGTTTCGAAGTAAGTACCTATCGAAAAGGATCGACCGTCTCCCAGATAATCCGTTCAGTAGGTACTTTTTGGGTTTATCACCGAACAGACTGACAGACAGGCAGAATGATGCGGCGGGCGTGGGACTTTATAATACCTATGTAGGTAGTGATTTTATTACGCGTAAGCTCGGGGACGGTGATGGTTGTTAGAGCGCATAGAAAAAGAAAACGTCTAGAAGCACAGAATATTTAATAGTACTACATACAGAATGGCCACGGATTCACCCGCCTGAATCTAGCCGGCGCGCAACTCGCGCCCATCTATCGTCATTTGTTTCATCCGGAGATGGAGAGTGAAGCATTGGCCCACGTAGAGGTATTATACACACATTTACAAGTGTACAGACGTCCTCGCACACAATCATCATTGACACTTAATTCGAATTGTGATCGAGATCGTGTTTTTATAGGCTGTGTCCGCCGTGTGCCTATAGATTAAGCAAATCTTAGCAAATTTAATATAGGTAAGTATGGGTTGACCTGTCACTCACGAGTTATATTGCTTTCAGGCCAAGACTGATCGACTGGCACCAATGCTGGTGTCGCTCCCAAAGCCGCAGAAACCCAAGTTACTCCTGCCACCAGGCCGTTGGACGACCTATAAGGAAGATGATAGCATTGTACGTAGTACCACTACCACATCCTACTTGTTCCAATGCTGGACACCGGCCTCCTCTCATCAAGAGAGGGTGTGGGCTATACCCCAAGCGGGAACAGTGCAGATTGGGGCCTTCACACACATCCTTGAATTACTTACTTCACAAATGCGTGCAGGCTTCTTCACGATGATTCCCTGCACCGTACCTATAGCTCAGCGGTAAATTCAAATTGAACTTCGGACATAATTAAGTAATATCAGGTGTGCGAGCTGGATTCGACCCTCTGCCTGAATAGAGGTCAAACCAAGCTACTCTACTACTACTAAAGCCTATTTGCGTCCCACTGCTGGGAACAGATCTCCTCTCGTCACGAGAGGGTAAGGGCTAGTCTCCACGCGGGCCCCGTGCTAATTGGGGACTTAACACACCTCTTTGAATGATTTCGCAGATGCGTGCAGGTTTCCTCACGATGTTTGTTTTCCTTCACCGAAAAGCTAAGTGGTGAATTTCGCACATAAGTAAACTTAGAGGTGCGAGCCGGAATCGAATACCCGACTCTCTGCATGAGAGGCGGCAGGGCGAACCACTAGATCACCACGGTTTTAACCAAGCTACATACCACGGCTTATTATATTCATACGGTAAATTCTCTAAAAGGCTGAAAAATGCCACAGAATATATAGTACACTAGCTTTTGCCCGCGACTTCGTCCGCGTGGAATGCAGTTATAGTGTTCCTGCGATAAACTATAATAAATTATAAACTAAAACCTTCCTCTTGAATCACTCTATCTATTAAAAAAAACCGCTTCAAAATCCGTTGCGTAGTTTTAAAGATTTAAGCAGACATATGGATATATAGGGACAGAGAAAGCGACTTTGTTTTATACTATATACCTACCTAGTGATGGAGTGATGAGTGATATAGGCAACATAACATCTACTAACTACCTAAATATTTAGTGAGATATTACTGATATACTTAGGTACTTATTTCTAAATAGGCAGAAAGTTTGTTCCAGTTTCGAATAGAGCCTTTGTGCTTTTAGGACATCCATTAAGTATATACAAACAAACAAACAAACAAATGTTTCCTGTTTGGAATATTAGTTTAGATTTATAATCGTATGTTCTATTAAAATAGAGTTTATGTCATTCGTTACGGTCTGACTTTAATGTAGTTTTGTAGGAATATCGTTAAATCCTCGTTTTTTATAGAAAATAGCTTCTGCCCGCGACTTCGCCCGCGTGGAATTCGGTTATCGCGTTCCCGCGGGAACTATACGTTTTTCCAGGATAAAAAGTAGCCTATGTGTTATTCTGATCTATAAGCTACATTACTGTAAAGTTTCATTAAAATCCGTTTAGTAGTTTTTGCGTGAAAGAGGAACAAACATCCATCCATACATCCATCCAAACAAACTTTCGCCTTTATAATATTAGTAAGGATAAGGATAAGGCTTAGCTCTCATCATTATCATTTCAGCCGAAAGACGATCACTGCCCTCTTGCGTTAAGTACAAGTTTAATAATCTGGGGCTATATTCGAAGTCTTAAATAGTCCCTGTCCCTATTTAAGACTTCGATTAGAGCCCCTGATTCCAGAATACTGTTTACTATTTATCGGTCCTCAGTCAAGATATCTAAAGACATTAGCTAAACTTGTAACACAATTTATTCATAGTACGGACGTCAAAAATAACATTGTTTTGATAAAAATTGTAGGCGTGAAGTTAATGAAGTTAATTTATAAATTATTAATTAGCTTCTGCCCGCGACTATCGCGTTCAGATATATACAGATTGACGACTTTTCATTTCTCCCTACTCTCTAACTAGCTAATAAAATATCCGTGTTGAAAAAATGAAACGTTGTCAATTGTTGTTTCAGCAATTCCCGTTCGGAACGTTTGTGCCAAAACTGCAGTTCCTGAGTGTTGTCTTGCCAAAGGAGCTGCCGCGTCTGGTCAAGATCGAAAGACTGCGGCGGAAGTTCTTGGCAGCTAACATGAGGGTAAAATAATAAGTCTTTCATCTCCGGATGTCATCTGTAAGTAGTCATTACAGAATGCAAAAAAATTGGACCACGGCCAAATAGCATGTTGCATTTCACTGCGTTTTCTTCGCGCGTGCAGTTCCATAGTTTATCTCTTAAAAGCGGCACCTTTTCAGAAAATGCTCAGAGAACTTGGCATTCAGCCGTACTGGCTGCTGCCTCCGGAGGAGTTTAATCTGGTGGACGAGGAATGGTACGGCCTGTACAGCCCCTTCCCACGACTGGACCTGGAGGTCTTTGATAACACGGACTTCGACTGCCGGTCAGTTCGTATACACATAAAATAATCTATTACTATTACTACTATTATGAGCCCGTTCTGTCCCACTGCTGGGCAAAGGCCTCCCCTCACTTTTCCCACTGCTCTCGGTCTTGCGCAGTCTCTGGCCAATTCTTTAAAAAGGAATCAATTTCATCCCGCCATCGCCGACGAGGTCTGCCTCGTCTCCAATTGGAATTGTTGGGCTTCCTTCCACTGGGTGATTACTTTACTCTGGGTGGTTTTTGGGTGGTTCTTTTTACATAGAATAATCATTCGAGAAAATTTAAAAAAACGCGCCCATTATTTGCTCACCATATCAACTTGATGTCACCTCCCCTTGCATCCATCTAGAAATTCGAAAAGAGTATATCCGCGCAAGTCTGCTTATGTTTTACTGGTGGGACCTGTTAGCTAGTAATAGTTAGTTTGACGGCAAGTTAGCGAGTAAAACAGTAGTGTTTTACTCGCTAACCTGCTGTCAAATACCAGTGTTGTTATTTTCTGGTAAGGGGGTAAGTAAGGGAGTAAGCCAGTGAAATAACTTTCATAGAGGCATTCCATCTTAGGCCTCAGGAAACGCATTCGAGATTTTATGATTCCTTATGTTCATGGGCCGCTGTAACCAGTTCTTTCCAATAACAAAAAAGACGAGGCGGCGGCCACATCGTTCCTTCTCATCATTAGGCTAAACAAATGATCGCCTATTTCAACTCTAGCTAAGTGAGCTGATTTGTGATCAGCTGAAGCATGTTCCAGGATTCCAGAGGAGTGGCTGGCCCTCGGCATTATAGAGGGCGAGCAGTACCCGTGCCCAGGGCTGGCGTTCATACCCAAAGAGGAGGGGAAAGGAAAAGTGGGAGGCGACAAGATGCATATGCTCGATAATTTGTATGAGGTAACTGCAGGCATGCCTGCCTTTAAGATGACGTTCCACTTCAGATTTATTAGGCTTTGAAGCTAAGTTCCGAAAGTGAACCGGTCCACGTGGAGCTAAGATGAATAGCTATGCGAGGGAAATGACCAGGCCACTCAAATTAGTATAAATTAAATCAACGTAGTATACGTAAATGCGCTAAACTCAATAGGAACATCAGGCTTAAAAGACATCAATGTTTAATATGTTACTTATTATGGTGTCTTATTAAGTTGTGCAGTGCATAGATTCATATATTTTAATGAGATACTTCCTCCGCAGTGGACAAACGTAGCAGCCTTTAGCTTTGACAAAAACACTCTAAAATGGGAGGTGATGGCGCTGGATGGCAGTAAACGGAAGTTCAAGTATGTAATACGATTAAATTCTATCATTGATGTATTATAATAGGTCAGTGACTGTCATTCTCTGTTTAGAAACTCCCTTGGTCATTAGTAGATTTATTTTTGCAGCATTCCCAGAATACGTCTGATGTTCAAGGCAGACGATCCCGAGACTTTTGCGCAGAGGATCAAATTTGCCGTCGATTTTCGGAACGAAGTTGAAAACAACCTTAGGTCTGTATGTATGTGACGACACCATAATACTGCTGACAAGAACGTCACACCACATTCGAAATCCACCTTTCATGGACCATTCCATCGCAAAGTCATCGATTCTGTGAGATTGCTAATTCTGCACCAAAGTGACTTTGCTAAACAAATCGTTTATAAGTATTTAAGATATAATAAATAATTATACCTTTTGTTCATCGATCGAAGCAGCATATTCCTTCCCAGATTCTATTTGTACCTGGACTGTCTGATTTTATTCGGGCTGCCGATAATGCCGCGCCACTACATGCCCTTGATTACCAAGATGGTGCTGATCCACAAACAGGCAAAGGAGGTCGACGAAGACCATTTTGAAGCTCTCAAGAATGAGGTGAGATAATTTGAAGACTCAGGTCCTCAGTAAAACCATTTCTGGTATTTTATATGGTAACTAAAGAGCTTTGCATCTTCACTTTGGTACTTTGTAATTTTTCACATCCTCAAGTAGACCAGAGTGTTCTAAGTAATTATGTTTCAGCTGTCATGTACATATACCCACATATGAAGTATATTTATCGATAGGTATAGATTACAAAACAGAAGCTAAATACGAGTAGAAGTTGATATTGATCAGATTAGTTTATTTTCAGGCTACGTTGTCTTACAAAAAAATGGAGGGTAAAATGAAGATGATATACACGATAACCAAGTACCCAGATCTTTATAACTTCATAAAGGTGCCGACTAAAGACTATGTTGCGCCTGTGCCAGATTATGGTGAGCTTACGGTTTGAAGGACCAAGTCTCTATTTTTGTTTTTATGTTTGAGAAATTACAGTGTTTGAATCAAAAAAGGGGAGAAGTTTGAAAGTCGCATCGGTGTAGAAAAAAGTTGAAAAGAGGTTATGATCCAGTAACCTCGTCGTTTGAAAGTATGGAGTCGTATGCGCGAAACCCGTAGAACCGTCTCTGTGCACCTAATAGTTTCTGAGATAAAGCTTTTCAGAATTCATAATTTTTCATAATTTCGCAATATTTAAGAAGTCACTCGAACAACTCTCGCAGGATGTATTTCCAATTACCTCTGACGGAGTGTGCTAGTGTTGCTCGTGAGAAGTCACAAATTGGAGCCACCTGTACCATTTTTATACCCTACGCTTTGGAAAGGCGACTTCGTATGCGCATAAACATTAATATTTAAACTCCCGTTTTTTTCCGGTCCCATAAAATGATAGCAGATAAAACGAATGGAGAAAGGAAACACTTTACCGAACCCGCCATAATGTGGAAAATTTTCAAGATGATAATGAATGTTTAATTTGTTTATTTCAGGTCGATATCCTTGTGTTATGGAAGACTTCCCTGGAAGGATGAAATATAATCAGTGGTATTCACTCTATGTGCTGTCCGAGGCAGTGTCATGCATACATTTGGTTGTCGATGAGTGCTTAAAGGTAATTGGCGTTGCATTTATAAAATCAACGTCGTACAGTTTTGCCAAGACTTGAAAGATTTTGGCTACAATTAACTTGACGTCATTCAGGTAGAGGGTATGCTGTTTTTCACCGCCAACTATGGAAGAAATGTTAGCTTAGCGGAATTTGATGCGGCTCAGCAACACTGTACTTCAATGGTAAGTACCAGCAGATAGGATTTTTTCAAATGTTTCATTATTCTAATTAACATTTCTTAAGGAAGATAATTTGTACATAATTGTTCGTCCACAGATGTTGAAGTATCTCAACATAACATGGTTGAACAACACTGCGCACGCTATAAGGATGTCGTTCAGAGATGTCGGAAAGGGGTTAGTATGGAATGGCACAGAAACCAAATTTAATTTAGAATCGGTACTAGATCATTAAACAGGAACCGTGTAATGTCTTGACAAAAACCTAGTCTGAAAATACTCCTGCATCGTTTCAGTAAATTATTTCATTAGATTGTCTTTTCTTCCTTTTCGCACTAAATACTTTCTTGATTGAAATTAATTTAAATTCTCTAGTTGGTATAACATCTACGAGAAGAAATGGGAATTCTATGGAATCAGCAAGTTGTGCCGGTTCCTGCAGCTAGTCCGCTTCCGTATGCAGGTAAAGAGAATACCCACTTATAAATAAAAACTTGTAGTGCAAATCCTCATACATACCCTGAAACATGAACGAACGAGATGATTGATCTAGTCTGGTATATCGTCGTCTTTGTCATTAGGTAAGCGAGATTGATTGACAGTGGAGATGGCCTGGTATATAGTTAATAGCCTGTGGTAGGTATAGTTGGAACATTCTCTTAAGAGGGTTTACTCCCAAAGCTGGCAACGTCGCAAATAGCTGTCAAATATTTCGTTGTTTTCATTAATTTATGAATATTACTGGATGAAAATATGAATTATCGCTCTATGGTTGAATAAAACATTAAGTATGGATTGCAACAATTATCCTAGGAACATGATTTTTTTAGGATTATGGAAGTACTATCTTTTGCAAACTTTCCATCGCATTTTCCATGCATTTTAATGTAATCTTATCATTTGAATGCCCAACCAACAAATATAAAACGAGATACGTCATTCAACCATAGAATAATAACTTCTTTTTTAATTCAGTGATATTGAGAAATTAATGAAAACAGCGAAACATTTGACAGCTATATGCGACGTTGCCAACTTTCGGGATAAACGCTCTTAATTCTCTCTGCAGTACGCCCTCCGCTACAGCATCGAGCAGTCCATGGCGATGTTTGTGGCCATGTGCGAGACCCCGTGCCTCTGCACGTACATTTGCGAAGACGACTGGGAGTGGGACCCCAAGGACTTGATCAACACGCCGTTCCGCTCGCCAACTAACACGTTGTTCTACTTCTACCTCATGATGTCCAACGACGGACCGTATTATACCACTGACCCGGCGCAGTTCGAGGTATTCCAACACTGATACAGACTAAACCAAATACACAAGTTATGGGTCACTCAAATATACGGATGCTGGGCGAGGGTCGGGTGCATCTCGGTGTCATCATCATGTCTACCAAAAGATGCTTGATATAAGTCTTCCCGAAAGCTCGCTACTCAGACCACTCGCATCTTTTTTTTCTTCGTGTCATTGGTATTTTGGTATAATTTTGGCAAACGAACCTGATGGTAAGTGGTCATCGGTTTTCCTGCAATCACCGGGACTGAAATGAAGTTTACTTACTGAGATTACAGTAATGATTAAATCTTTTTTTCAATAAAGATTGTTATTTTCATGAGCCCACTATATAAAATCTCTTCCATCATGAAAAATGCCTGATGCTAATGTGATTTTATGTTAAGACCGTTTAATTTCTTCTCTGGTATTTTAATTTCTCCCTTTTCTTTTCAACGCCAACGACGTACAATTAACATATTTTACTAAATTAATCAGCATCGCAGATTCAACGCCTCCGACTTATACATGCGTAATTAAATACGTATGCGTAAGATCCATAATATATTCGGACCTCAGCTAACCTTTTGTATTTGACATGGTCGTGATTCACTTATGTCACTGTATTTCCATTTAATTATAGATAGTGATACAGCGACTGTTCCGCGAGATGTTGTACCGCTGCCACTTCATCCCGCAAGTGCACCCCATGATCATGACCGGCCTGGTCTTCGATAAGGAGCTGTTCCTCACTTCTATTGGTATTACTTATATTAGTTCTACCAACAGACACAGAGGGTCACCGCGAGTGAAAAAATCAACTAGGGGCGCTAGTGACGATGGCGTTGGTTTCGGAATGGGGAGTTGTTGGTGATTTTGCGCGGTTTGACATTGACAGCTATACATCCCTCCAATCACCACTTCGAACGCAGTCTCCAACGCCAGTGGCGCTCGCTGGTGACCGAAAATACGGTGGCCTTCATTGCTCTGTCAAGACGTTGTCGGATTGTATGGTTTATTAGATTGTGCTTACAGTATTACCAACCACGCATCATTCTTGTTAGATATAAGGTGTACGCGAGTGAAACGAGCGCTAGTTTGACACACACTTTTAATTAATGATGAATCAGCTGAGAGAGGGGTGCGCACGCACACATATGCAACATTCCTCCCCTTAGTTTGAAGTTAATAATAAAACTAAATAATACAAAATACGGTAAACAAATACACGGTAATGGCTTAATTTTCACTTGACATATCTTCTGAGGGTGGTACATCTGATCGGGCATCCAAGAATTCCTCATGAAGTTGAGGGTGAGCGGTGGTTGCTACGGGCCGCGGTCGCCCTTCACTTTGTGGAGTTGAATCTTGCTCCCGTTCACCCTCCCCTCCATTTACATCCGCGGAGACTCCGTCAGCTGACGACGTCGGTTCGGGCCGAGTCGATGCAACAATTCTGACGTCATCTTTTCTGCCTCACCATTCTACTAATTTCTTTCTATTTACTTTGTTAATGTTTTACTATCGGCTTCCTTTTATTCGTTTACTTCAATTTCTTTACCAGGACTGATGGAGCCGAATGTAGTGGACTACAGAGAGCGCTTGTTAAAAGCCTATAGAAAAGCTATCATACCTCTGCTAGCTTACATGCGTCAGTACGAGTGCTACAGGGAGATCTATGTTCTGGATATTGAGGAATATGTTGAGTGAGTGTATTCTACTAGCCTGGTTCGCATCAAGAAAGATGACGAAGTCAGTATCGTTAAATTCCATACAGAATCGTCATTTTGTGCATGGTAAAAATCTCTGCAGCCATATTGGCAGTGTGCACGACGACAGCGCCAACTAGCGGATGTGAAGTCGGCGGCGCAATATGCAACTATACTCTTTGGTCGATGGATTATATACTACAACAGCCTATTTACGGCGCACTGCTGGGCACAGGCCTCCTCTCTTCACGAGAGGGTTGGGCTATAGTCTCCACGCGGGCGCAGTGCGGATTGGGGATTTCACATACATCCTGGAATTACTTCGCAGATGCGTGCAGGTTTCATCACGATGTTTTCCTTCATGGAAAAGCTCAGTGGTAAATTCACATTGAAACCACCATCCATCATCACCACGGGCCATCTAATAAGTGAATACTAAAATCTGTGGCGAAAAGGCTTGCATGTCTCTTTATCTAACCTCATAACTAGAGATAAAAACAAAAGAAGCCTCGGATGACATTACTCGCTCCATATAAGCTTAATGCAATGCAAATAAATACGCAACATTGACAGTTCACTTCACTGGTGTCCGTCAGTTTTCATATTTGCCTATGGCACACGCTGCGATCGTTTTCGTCTCCCCCACCACTGTCTTTGCACACAGCGAATAACGATAACGAGTCCCAAAACTTATTTGATGCCATAGACGTAAATAATATAGACCCGGTCTAACGTACACGTAATATGTCGCCACTTCCACGGTGTCCAATCCAAAGTTCTGTCACCGAGCGTGCGTGACAATAAGCGTTTTTAAAAACTTTTTTCGAAACTGTTTCTCAGTAACTAAAAACTCGTCTCGTTGTTGAAAAAATGTGACCCCGCTTTAGTGTCACGATACAAGTTTAACTTTGGATTGGACACCAATGAAGCGGGGAAACATGACATGTATCTACGTTAGGCCGGGTCCATACGAAGTATTATTTATGTCTATGTTTGATGCAGCCCAGGGGTGAACTTCCCACGTGGTAGTTCCTCATTAGTTTTCGTAGATACATTACATACACTGTAAGCTAACAAAGAGGTCTCCTTCAAATTTCAACATATAATTCGATCCAAAGCAGAAAACGTAAATACTAGTTTCAAAATTCTCTGGCATTCTAGAAATTTCCGCACCGAGAAGCACTCCGCATCTGAAACCCGTGAAGAAGTGCAAGTACACTACGATGCCAGGATAGACCTCATCTGGCGGCTGCCGCAGTACATTAACATAGGACCGTTTGCTCTCAACGTCGACACCTTGAAGGTTATATTAACTTCTAAGAACCCATGAAACACTATAAATTGCTGATAGACAGTAGAGTGTCAAAGTTGAAGTTATTTATTGCAAGAACAGAGTACCTATAACAGAAAAAATTTAGTGGTCGAGTCACATTTTATTCTTTATAGCTATAAATAAATAAATAAATATCTTGGGAATTTTGACACATATTGACCTAGCCCCAAACTAAGCAAAGCTTGTACTATGGATGCTAGACAACGATATAAATACTTATATAGAGAAATACATACATAATATATAAATACTAACATCCATGTTTGTACTCGAGTGAGTACAAACATTCCTGTTCATCACACAAAGTTTGCCCCGAGCGGGACTCGAACCCGCGACCATCGGAACAGAAGGCAGGGTCACTACCAACTGGACCAATCCGGCCGTCAAATAAAGATTTAACTTTTTTATTTTTTTTAACAGTAAGATTTTTGAACTAACTTCTTTCGCAGTACATGCTCGTGACAAAGCGGACAGATATCATCAGAGCCCTGTTGACAATGTGGGCAGAAGAAGTTAGGCTGGTTGTGGACGATGTCATACAAGCTTATAAGAACATCATGAGGAAACTAGGAGAGAAACCGAACTCGATAGAACATGTCTTTGAGCTCAGGGAGTGGATGGAATCCATTCCTTTTGCACTGAAGACACAGGAAGATATTATGAAGAAGGTTCACACGGTAAGACTTAGCACTTAAAAATAATGAATTAGGGCTTGTGACGTTCCACATATATACATGGTGGGTCGGAACCTATAACAAATAATTAACCCACAGTCTCGCCTATCGATTCTAAGCATATTTTATAGGTTTTAATTTTTTTAGAGTTGGTAAAAAATAATATTTTGTATGGAATTCAGGCGTCGCTCACACCATCAATCCCGTACTGGGAATACGAAAAATAAAATACTGACTCGAAAACATAAAAACCTAAAAAACATGCTTAGAATCGATAACTGATAATGTGGTTAAAATATCGTCACAACGTTTTGCTTACCCTGTATAGTGACCTCGACTTTTAGTTTCCAACTCGAAAAATAATAATGATTAAAAAAACCCTGTATAAACGATACTGAACACAAAATAACGAATTTTAGAAAATGGTCTGTATGTATGTATGTGTGTATATCCGGATTTAACTCGAAAACTACTAGACGAATTGCAACAAAATTTGGTATGGGGGTAGATTATAACACTGATCAACAAATAGGCTACTTTTTATCCCGAAAAAAAAACGCAGTTCCCGCGGAAACGCTATTTCAGAATTCCACGCGAACGGAATCGCGGGCAGAAGCTAGTGTTAAATAAATAATAATAATAAAAAAAATGTATAATAATTTATGCACAATAGTGATAGTAAATAATAATACAAAACGTCAAATTTGTATACTAGGGCTTTTTAGTCAAAAACAGTTTGTTTTGCTTCGAATCGTGTTTTACTTTTTTCCTCTTTTATGTAGTTTGATATATGGTTACAATGATCTTGTTTCAGGACTATGAAGTGCTAGATGTTTTCTACTATCCCCTGGAAAACGAGGATTTCAGAGTCTTATGGGAAGCTATCGGATGGCCTTTGGAAATTACGAAGCAGGTGAGTTAATTTTTTTATGTGATTTACTTATTCCAGTGACTAAGGAGTGCTGCTTTGCAATATACCTACTTAAGAGCACAGGCGGTAGCCATTCAGGCTGGCACCACTGGGCAGACGCGGCCTATAAAAGCACGATTTCGAACACAATTCGAAGGAAGGGTCAATGTTTGCGTGCGAGGATTTTCTATGGTGCAAGTGTCAAATTTGACAGATTTTCTATGGTGCAAGTGTCAAATTTGACAGATTTTCTATGGTGCAAGTGTCAAATTTGACAGATTTTCTATGGTACAAGTGTCAAATTTGACAGATTTTCTATGGTGCAAGTGTCAAATTTGTCAGATTTTCTATGGTGCAAGTGTCAAACTTGACAGATTTTCTATGGTGCATGTGTCAAACTTGACAGATTTTCTATGGTGCATGTGTCAAACTTGACAGATTTTCTAAGGTGCAGATGTCAAAATTGAACGATCCGTAGCCAAAACGAGGCGTTTTGTGTATAAAGGAAAATTTCTTTAGCTTAGGGTCTCTCCACTGTATCGACGCGGAATCGGCGAAGCCTATACAAAAAAGCTTTAAGCACATTAGACACGGAGCGATAATATACAGGGTGGAAAGATCGAATGCCACATAGAAGGCAACTACAGTCAGCAGCGGAAGTAGATAAGCTGTCCAGGTGTTCAAAATGACCTACACACAACCTTATTCTTAAGACGTTAAGGGCGTGTGTAGGTCATTTTGAACACCTGGACCTTATCTACTTCTGCTGCTGACTGTAGTTGCCTTCTATGTGGCATTCGATCTTTCCACCCTGTATATAAAAAATATGCCGCTATGAAACAAACCTATTACGTCATATTTTTTGTAAGTAGGCCGCAGGAAAATAATTCCTCCATTTCCGCGTAGCACTTCTCGTTGAGATAAAGTGACATCTAGTTCCATATATCCATTTTCTTAGGTGGTGGTGACGACTGACTTCCTGGAGGAAGAGCAGGAGAAGTTCTGGAAGCTCCACCAGCTGGACGAGCAGACCCTGTACGACAGGATAGACATGTTCACTGCGCAGTGCATGCAGCTCACTCTGCAGAATGACTTTACCAGGGTACGTTGATGTGGCGGTGAAAAAGGTCAAGATCATGTGAAGTTTGAGGATTGCGACTCTCGAATAAAATTGCTTGAAAGGCGAACGCATGTCTTTATCTGATATCTGTATTTCAAGGTCATTGGTCAAAGTAAGTTGAGCAGGGAAGGTCTTCTTCTTATTCTTTCCATTCTATCTTTACCAGATCTGATACGCTATAAATAGTACGTAACATACAATTTTAGCTCTTGTATTTGTCAACGATGTTTCTGCACTCTCTTGGTTTTTTTAAACCCCAGGTACACGAGATAGCAAATGACATCAAAAAGGCTTGGAAAGGTATGAAGGACTCCCAGGATTGGGGCAGGATTCTGAACCAGCGGCAAAAACTGTTCGGACAACCAGTTGTACCTTTCTCGGATCTTAACCGGCTGGTCAAGGAGTTCGAACCCTACAGGAACCTTTGGGTCACCGCTTCAGGTACAAAAAACGAGCTTTCTGTACATAAATTATTCAATTATATTGCAGTAATTAGCTTCTGCCTGCGACTTCTTTTGCGTAGAATTTGGTTAGAGCGTTCCATTTTTTTGGGATGAAAAGTAGCCTGTGTCCTTCCCCGTAGTCCGTAGTCTTCCATCAGTATAATATAGATTCGCTCTAATCCTTCCTTAGACTTCCTGAAATCGCGCGAGGTATGGTTCGACAATCCACTCATGTACGTCGACGCTGATGCCATAGAGCCCTTGATCAACGAGTTGTACAAGACGATAGTGAAATGCGTGAGAACCTTTGCCGACCTGCCCAAGGTCCAGTATGTGGCTACCACGATCAGGGTAAGTCCTAGGATCCTTTGTGGTGGGTATTTTGCGGCTGTAGAAAATACATGTGCTTTAGCTTCTGCTTAAGGAGGTTAAACCTTGAACAAAATTTAAAAAAATGTGTCAAGCAAGATTCGAACCTGCTCCATCGGCTAGCAGGGCCAGAGGGCGTGCAACCAAGTACACCATCGAGCCCTTAGGTGTCGCCAAATAGTCTATAGCTATACATCGCACCTATAATATAAAACAAGAAACTGACTGACTGACTGATCGATCGATCAACGCAGAGCCGAAACTACTGGTCGTAGAGAGCTGAAATTTGGCATGAAGGTTCCTTAGGGAACGTAGGGGAGCACTTTGCAAAATTCCCACGGGAACGGTAAAAAAACGTAATTTTACATTTTAATATTTCTGCGCATACGAAGTCCCGGGGAAAAGCTAGTTAAGGTATAAGACGTCATCTGCCGCGGCTTAAAAGCTTTTTTTGCTGGAAACCGTATTTTTCCCATTTTATTTAAGGTCTAATATCTACTAATACCGGGAATTTCGGGATGTTGTGATTTAGTCAGTATTAGGGTACTCCTTCCTGTGAAAATATCACTTGTCATGTAATTATTTAGCCATAATACCGCCTGCTCTAGGTACGCCTTTTGTGTAATGAAGTTTATGTCTGTACTGTACTGTCCCATGAATGTGTGGTGTTCAATAAAGTGTACTGTATGTTTCGAGCTTTTTCGAGCTTTCGTCCTTAGATCTACGAAGAACCTCATTAGTTACTGAGACAGATTAATGACCCTGAAAACACAAATTTTACATGAATTAATAACCAAATTTTATCCTTGCATATGAAGGAATATCCATCCTGTTTCATGTTTCTGCTGCAGGATGATATTGATGAATTCCGACCACTTATACCTGTGATACAAGCGGTGAGGAACCCGGGAATGAAGGAGAGACACTGGAACGAATTCATGGAGAAAGCCGGTTAGTGCGAAATCTATATGTATTTCTTAAGAGGGTTTATCCCTAAAGTAGGCAACGTCGCATATAGCTGTCAAGTGTGTCGCTGTTTTTATTAATTTCTCAATATTACTGAATTAAAAAAGAAGTTATCATTCTATGGTTGAATGATGCGTCTCGTTTTATATTTGTTGGTTAGGCATTCAAATGATAAGATTACATTAAAACGCATGAAAAATGCGATGCAAAGTTTTCAAAAGATAGTACTTCCATAATCCTAAAAATTTCATGTTCCTGTGATAATCGTTGTAATCCATACTTAATGTTTTATTCAACCATAGAGCAATAATTCATATTTTCATTCAGTAATATTCAGAAATTAATGAAAACAACGAAATATTTGACAGCTATTTCTGACGTTGCTAACTCTTGGAGTAAACCCTCTTAATGGGGTTTGAATTCTGTTATGATTCTGATATCAGAGATCTTAAAAACAATTTTGTGGTCGCGTTGTCATGTTCTCGTTTTGATAACATTCTTGCTTGAAGTTTTTGCATTTTTCCGCATTTGGCAAACAACCATACAGGTCACCTGAGGGTAAGTCGTAACTGTGACCCATATAAGGAATCATAAGAATATGACTACGTTGCCAATCCTGCGGACTAAGATGAACGCTTCTATGCCAATAATTTCACCGACTCTCTCTTAATCCTTTACCGGCACCATAGAGAAATGATACAAGAAGAGTGGCAGAGCCCATACTGTAGTGCGTGCACCGGAACGCGGGTTAACACTAGATCGATATCTAGCGTCCAGTGGCTGAACTCCGATTACCCGACCATTTAAAAGTTGCTACCGCTACTTGCAGCTAGATGGTGAGCTGAACGTAAAATGTATTTCTAAACAATTTACTACTAATATTATACCTAGAACTCTTTTTTTTTGAAATCTTTTTATTACACAGAGACTTCGGTTTATAAGTTGTAAACTGTTAAGTAAAAAAATATGCTTTGCGTTCGGCTCGCCATCTAGCTTCAAGTAGCGGTAGCAACTGCTAAACGGTCGGGTAATGGGGTTCAGCCACTGGACGCTAGATGTCGATCTAGTGTTAACCCGCGTTTCGGAGCACGCACTACAGTATGGGCTCTGCCACTCTTCTTGTATCATTTCTCTGTGCCGGCACACAACAGTGTGATACTTTGGTTTGGCGGCAGGTTAGGTTAGCCCTTAGTTAAGTAAGAACCCTGGATCAGGCGGCACGCCAAACCACCAGCAAAGTCTTTTCCTACCAGGTATCACGGTGACCATGAACGACAAGCAGACGTTCCAGATGTGTCTAAAACAAGGCGTGGCTGCCCACGCGGACCTCATTGCCGAGATTGGCGAGCTCGCGAGCAAGGAGTACGTGATTGAGCAGTCTCTCGACAAGATGCAGGCCGAATGGGCGACCAAGGTCATGGAGATTGCGCCTTACAAGGCTACCGGTATGACTAGTTTTATTTATTGTTTATTTAAACTTTATTACACATTAGTAAAACTAATACAAAAGGTGAACTTAATGCCATGAGGCATTCTCTGCCAGTTAAAACTTTGGACAAAGCAGAAATTGTTGTAGCAGCGCAATGAAAGCCATTAAGTAATACTTACAAAAAACAAAAACAAAAAATACATAAATATACACTCAAATATATAAACACATAGGTACATAGGAAGATGCCAAAGATAAAACAACCACCAAGATGATAAATTCTGCTTACATAGAAATGCACGAGCTTGCTTCTTAAGAGGGTTTATCCTGAAAGTTGGCAACGTCGCATATAGCTGTCAAATATTTCGCTGTTTTTATTATTTTCTCAATATTGCTGAATTAAAAAGGAAGCTATCATTCTATGGTTGAATGACGCGTCTCTTTTTATAATTGTTGGTTAGGCATTCAAATGATAAAATTACAATAAAATGCATGGAATCTGCGATGGAAAGTTTTCAAAAGATAATACTTCCATAATACTAAAAATTTCATGTTTCTATGATAACTTGTAATCCATACTTAATGTTTTATTCAACCATAGTGCGATAATTCATATTTTCATTCAGCAATATTCAGAAATTAATGAAAACCGCAAAATATTTGACAGCTATTTGCTGCCTTGCCTACTTTCGGAGTAAACCCTCTTAAACACAAAGAGCGCTTGCCTGATTTATGGCGTCTTCTAGAAAATTCCTGTCTAAGCGAGGAGTACGCGTGTACCAAGCCACTAACATCGGGTTAGCATATCCATAGGCGTACCAGGGCAAGCGTATATTCAGCATTCCGAGGGGGAGGAGACGATCACGGTTTCGGGGAATTTTGTATGGGATGACCGAGATTCAGGGGGGGGGGGGGGGTAACTGCCCCCAACGGTACGCCCATGATCATATCAGTCCGAGTTAAAGGCTAACCCCAGTTAAGTAAACCAACAATACTATGGGAAGTGAAGAGGTGTGCTCATTAATGATTCTCATGAAGATTGTGAACTCTGAAGAACTGAAAAGAGTCAATTATCTCCACAGGCACATTCATTATGAAGATAGCAGACGAGACGCTCCAACTTTTAGACGAGCATTTACTGGCAACACAGCAGCTCGGCTTCAGTCCTTTCAAAGCAGCCTTCGAGCTTCGCATACAGGAGTGGGACGATAAACTCCGCCTCACGCAGAAGGTCGTCGATGAATGGATTGAGTGTCAGAAGTTAGTCAAAAACTTGGTAATTTCGTTATCATCATGTCGGCCGAAAGACGTCTACTGTTGGACAAGGATCTCCCCCAAGGCTCGCCATCTGTGTGCTAAACTTTAGACGCATTTGATGGTAACTTGATTTGCAGTGTTTTCCGGTTTACGAAAATTCCTTATGTCGCAATTTGTCAAGATCGTAATTTCGTGGTAGCATAAGAAAAAAACAAAAATAATCTTTGATTTTATTATAGTTGCCCTTGTGAACATGTATAAAATAGTCGAGATCAATAGAGATATAGTACGATGATATGGCCAGCTCATCCAAATTAGGTACGTTTTCAATGTGTTTAGTTACATCCTTACGATCGTGTATGTACTTAGGTACACACATTTGTTGGTAGTCTTGATGAAGCTTTATATTTATTTCACAAATACATTGAAGCGTTTTTAATTTTATACTGGCCCACATGTAATAAAATAATGAAATAGTGATAATAGATTATCACTATTTCATTACGGATTCAGGGATCTTGAATAAAGAAAATTTGATTCCCTTTTTAATAGAGAATGGATGTACTTGGAGCCCATCTTCACATCCGAGGATATTTCGCGCCAGCTGCCCCTGGAAGCGAAGAAGTACAACACCATGGAGAGGATCTGGCGGCGCATCATGTCTACGGCTGCTGCATGCCCCAAGGTTTGGAGACACCGATTACTTATTTAGGAGACCTTGGATCTTGTTCGAGAGAAAATTTAAATTCAATAGTCCAACTACCTATTCAGTAAATTGGTCACATTTGATTTTGTTTATTCAGCAACAGAACATCACAGTAAGAACCAAAGAAAAATGGTAATATTTTACGGTCTCGAGCAGGATTCGATGCATCTCCAACAGCTATCCGATCCAGAGGGCGTGGAACCAATTTACCAACTACACCATAGCAGCCTTACTTGAGGTCGCCAAAAATAGACAACCTTACGGTTCTTTGGTTTAATTTCGTCAGGCAGTGGCTTCTTACATATTGAATTTTAAAAATAATAAATCTTCCAGCTTTTCGATGGAGGGGATCTCCCTAAGTTTGCGTATATATAAGACGTATGTGTGAATTATTTTATGCTGAGTATAAGCTTTTGAATACTTACCAAAGATGCATGAAATTGTAGAAGAAGAACACATGTAACTGTAGTGTGTGTCTCCAGTAGAAGTTACCACATAACCGGTTATAAAGAAAGACTAACAAAAGCCAGTATAAGGTTGGCATTCAGTATTCTGTTTGTCTACCAGAAGCTTATAAGCGTCATAGCGTATTTTCACGAGGTGGTAATGCAGAGTTAAGGCTAGGAGGTTTTGGAAATTGTGCCTTTCATTTCAGATCATGGTGATCTGTCCAGACAGTCGCCTCCTAGACAGCCTGATTGAGGCTCGGCACCTCCTCGCGGTGGTGTCTCGCGGCCTCAACGAGTACATGGAGCTGAAGCGGCTCCGGTTCCCTCGCTTCTTCTTCTTGAGCGACGACGAGCTGTTGGAGATCCTCTCCCAGTCTCGTAACCCGAAGGCTGTCACGCCCCACCTTAGGAAGTGCTTCGAGAACATTGCCAAGGTTAGCAATTCAAATGTTTAGGCTAATGGCAGAAAACGGAAACAAACCTTATAATGTCCGTCTGTCTATCCGTCCGTATGCTACAGCGATTTGAGACTATTGGCACTGTTGAAATCAATTATGTAAGTAGATGTGTTCTATGAACCGATGCAAAAATGCAGTACGATTTTGAGAGGAAATATTAAGGGCGGCACTCCATTCATGTAACACACATGTAACTGAAGGATGACAATAAGAGGGCATATAGTCATAAGTAAGAGTCATCTTTGGACAGGTCTTTGTAAATGATATGGGGGTTTCTAAATGGCATTTTTTACTTAAGCCAATAAGTCCGTCTTCGTAATTTTGGAGTACGGCTATTGGACGGTTTTTTAAGTAGGTAACTTGAAAACTTTCATGTGACTAATGATATACTATTTTTACTTCATTAGGTCACATTTGAGGCTGATCTCAAGATCACTCAGATGCATTCGAGCGAAGGTGAAATAGTCGATCTGAAATATAGGTTCTACCCATCTTCCAATGTCGAACAGTGGCTGCTTCTGCTTGAGGATACAATGAGACATACCAGTAAGTAATAATATCTCTCTTCCATATTGTGACCTATGTTATTTTATGTGTCGTGTGTTTGGGGCGATTTTTTTTTCTCTTGGTAAATGATGACGACAGGAATAAAAAGATTTATTTGTATCATTGTCCGTAACTTTATCGAGAAATGTCAATTTCATATAAGGTATAAGCTAAAAAACAATTCTGGTTATTAAACGAGCACTCAGGCCACCTAGGTGGTACCTAAGTGGCCCATAGACATAAGGATTCATAAGATTACAAAATATTACCAACCCCCTCATTAAGATTGAACGCGTGCGTCCGATTGAAGTGCGTATAATTTCACTGGCTCACTTATTATAAAAGAAGAATAGTCGTTAAATACGTGAATGCAGCGGACTTTGATTCCAACTCCTCAATTATTCCCTAAATACAGTACGGCTGACTCTAGTAGCGGGTCTGGATGAGCTTTGGGTGCTACCGCGTTCCGAGTGGGTGCTGCGCTGGCCGGGGCAGGTGGTGATCGCAGGGTCGCAGACAGCTTGGACTGCCGGGGTCGAAGAGGCCATCAGCGAGTACAGAATGGCAGAATTCTGTGACGACAACTTGAGGATGGTATGATGATTCTGCACCTGCTTTATTTATTACCCCTGTGTAACATTTTTAGTTTAAGATAATCTGATCTAGCCTAGACTCTAGGCTAAGATGGAACAGCAGGAGTGGATGGACATGGGGGTCCCTCTAAGGTATCTCTTATCTATCCAGTTTGAAGGACCACTTAAGAATGATCATTGAAATGATCGATCTCAACCCAATAAGTAAAAAAGCAACTGAACCTTGGTCATTAAATTCCATACGATTCTCCAATACAGACATTTTTTATTTCAGTTAGACAGCCTACGAGCTCTAGTAAAAGGAGAGCTGACGTATTTCCAACGCGAAGTTCTGTGTGCTCTCATAGTGATTGAGGTACACGCACGCGATGTCACGCGCATGCTTGTCGACGAAAATGTGAAAAATGTCACCGACTTCCAGTGGATATGCCAGCTGAGGTCAGTAGAGTAGCTTCACACCTGCTTATCGTTATCCGGAATATTTAGGTAGGTCTTCATACCATATTTAAAGAAGGTAATTTTCGGTATGTAATTCAGTCTTTGGTTTTGATCTCCCTCAACTCAACTTTCTAACGTTCTACCTCAACAGGTACTACCAAATAGTGAAACCACCCTACGTATTCGAAGAAGGCGAGTCCACGGAAATAATCCAAGACGAAACATATCTGAACACTGCTCCCTACTACCACCAGTTCAGCCAAAACCACGAGGATGTGCGAGCCCTTAACTCGAGCTTTGTATATGCCAACGAATATTTGGGGAACAGGTTGGTGCCTTAATTTTGTTCAAAATATTATTTTTGTAGTTTGGTTTTTATGTAATTGGTAAGCAAATAAACACACAGGCCAATCGACGGTCACTGAGGTGGTCGCTAAAAAAATGTTTTTTTTTGTAGTCAGCTGCTTATGATTTTAGGCGTCATTGGAATTTGTGAAAGGAGGCCTTCTATAATTGTGTTGGTTCTCAAGCAATAAGTCAAGGAAACTCTAGTAAATTAATATCTGATCTGACGTGTAAAAGTGAACTTTGAATATTGAAAATTCTAGTGATCGTTAGCCACTAAGTTTTCTTTTTAATCTTCGCCAACTATTGCCCTTTACTTGAGCCCCATTATCTTGTAAAGACTCCTGAACTCCTGATCCTCACTGATCTAAGTATTCTTTGTTTTTAGTGGACGACTTGTGATCACTCCTTTGACTGACCGTTGCTATCTAACACTGATGTGTGCGATGCATCTGAAGTTCGGAGGAGCGCCCGCAGGGCCCGCTGGCACTGGAAAGACCGAGACGACCAAGGTAAGGTCTTTTCTCTCTGAAGCAAGCCTTGTAGTTTTGTGAGGTGGCCTACGGCCTCTCATGCAAAAGGGCAAATGTTGACCTCTCAGCATAAGTATTATAATTTGCCATTGAACTTTCCAGTGAAAGAAAATACCAAAGATGTGAGATGACCTGCCCGGACCGAATATTAAGGCGCTAGTCCCACCATGGGCGAGGAAACGATTAGCTAGATCGACTGTTTTCTCGCTCACGAAACGAACAAAAGATTAGATCGTATGTCAGTAAAAGACACAATATACACATCGCTGGCTATTCACACTGTCTTATGTGTCCTTTTATTTACACATGGTCTATATTTTTTCTACCTTTCTTGGGCAAGAAAATAGTAGATAGCTCATCGTCGGCGGTGACACTAGTGCCTTACGATTAATAAAACGTCATCCCATCTTTCAGGACCTGGCTAAGGCGTTGGCTGTCCAGTGCGTAGTTTTCAACTGCTCTGATCAGCTCGACTACATGGCTATGGGGAAATTCTTCAAAGGTTTAGCGGCGTGAGTTTATCCAAATAATACCAATTCAAAGCAAATAGTTTGTTGGTTACCAGGTCAGTGAGGATTCCGATGATTGATTTTGAGATTATTTACAGATCTGGTGCTTGGGCGTGCTTTGATGAATTCAATCGAATCGATATTGAAGTATTGTCAGTCGTGGCCCAACAGGTAAAAAATAAATCTGTCATTATCATTATCACCCCAGTGTCATACACAGCAGCAGTTTATATGTGCTTATAATTTCAGGTTGTTACGATCCAGAAAGCCCAAGTAGCTCGCCTAGAGAAGTTCATGTTTGAGGGAGTGGAACTTCCTCTAAAGATGTCCTGTTCTGTTTTCATCACCATGAACCCTGGTTATGCTGGTAAAATCACAATTCTGATCACCGTTCAGTTACTGGCCTTATTATCATCACCGTTCATTTACCATTCACGAAAATTCATTTTGAATTTCAATTCAACTTGAACTCAGCTAACTTGCTAATCATGTACATGATAACCATGAACCAGAATCGATCGACGTCGCACGTATATTATAAACATCTCATTGGAAAATACAATCACACATTCTTAGTATCATAATTTAGCTGAATGGAACCTCAGCCGAGTTCTGATAGAGCTTTCTAAGAATTGTCTCTTTGGGAAAAGTTAAATTTTTCATAACCTCTATTGTTTATACTAATCTACAGTTATCTAACAAGCCCCCATTAATGTTAAGATTCGTTATTTTAGGGCGTACGGAGTTGCCGGACAACTTGAAGGCCCTGTTTCGTCCTATTTCCATGATGGTCCCCGACTATGCCCTGATCGCCGAGATCTCTCTCTTCTCCTTCGGGTTCTACGAAGCGAAGATCCTTGCTGGAAAGATCACTACTACTTTCAGATTGAGTTCTGAACAGCTGTCGTCACAGGTCAGAATTCGCATGAAGTACTCACAAGGTGAAACCTCGTAGCAGCAAAGACTACTGACGTCATCAATGTCATCATTATGTGTCATCATGAAAAAATATTAAAAATATTATATTTGCGCTTTATAATATTTTCAATTATTTAACGGTGTGTGCGTAAACTGTTTTTAGAGTTACTCGGGTGGGCAGCATCGAAAGTACTTTCCTGAAAGCGTGAGAAGTTAAAATTAAGTACTTAGACAAGTTTTGACTAGAAATGATGATGACGACGACGACGATGATGATGATGATGATGATGATAGTGATGATGATAATGATGGTAGGTAGTATTGAAA
The DNA here is from genome assembly GCA_963971205.1 of Aethes cnicana. Taxonomy (NCBI): domain Eukaryota; kingdom Metazoa; phylum Arthropoda; class Insecta; order Lepidoptera; family Tortricidae; genus Aethes; species Aethes cnicana. The sequence goes on along the minus strand of OZ020289.1, from coordinate 5,927,523 downwards.
AAAAAAAATACACAGTAATTTCATGTTCCTTTACCATAAATGTTTTCCATCAGGATCACTACGATTTCGGGATGCGAGCTGTGAAGACGGTGATCACTGTAGCCGGTAACCTGATACGTCAGATGCCGAACGGGGACGAACGACAGATCGTCTTGCGGTCTTTGAGAGACGTCAACGTGCCGAAGTTCTTGGTCGATGATCTGCTTCTGTTTAATGGTAAAATTCCCTCATCAGCGGCCATTACGTTAACGATCTCAATGACAAGTTGATATTCAGGTACATAATGTGAGACCAGAAAGTTAAATTAGGCCACTTGTAATCGAGATTATCAAACCAATGGCCAATCATATAATTAACTCGCTGTAGGTAAGCCGTGGTGGCCTAGTGATTCGACCTACCGCCTCTCATGCAGAGGGTCGGGGGTTCGATTCTGGCTCGCACCTCTAAGTTTACTTATGTGCGAAATTCAATTTGAATTTACCACTGAGCTTTTCGGTGATGGAAAACATCGTGAGGAAACCTGCACGCATCTGCGAAGTTATTCAAATATGTGTGTGAAGTCCCTAATCCGCACTGGGCCCACGTGGAGACTATAGCCCAAACCCTCTCGTGATGAGAGGAGGTCTGTGCCCAGCAGTGGGATGCAAATAGGCTGTAGTAGTAGTAGTAGGTGATTGTATCGTGTGTATACGTATTCGTTTTGGTCGATACCTAATTGTATCTGTACTTAAATGCAGACAATTTAAAGCCGTCGGTTTTGATACGATTTAGCTACATTGAGTGTCTCTTTCCAAAGTTCTCTAAGTTCACCTTACAATGATAATTGCAAAAGCAACATTGATCAGTTGCTATTTCTAGAACAATTTTTGGGATACTTTTTGAGGAATTTTAATACAAGTTTATTTTATCTAATGGTTTCTTACAGGTATTATATCAGATCTATTTCCTCGCGTCGAAATACCAATCGTAGACTACGGAATCATGGAGCAGTCTATCAGGAATATACTAATCAAGAGAGGATACGATGACTTATATTGTAAGTATAACCTTTCATATTGTATGCTTATCTTCATCACTTGCTGTTTTTGATTATACATTTTCGTTAAATCGAGTACCTAGTTTTTTTTGTCAAATGTATGATATTTTTCAGCTTTCGTCTTCAAAATTATCCAGCTGTATGAGACGACAGTGGTGCGCCACGGGCTCATGCTGGTGGGGCCCGCTGGAGGAGGAAAAACGAAGGTGTCAAAACTGTGTTACCTTTATTTGGTTTATACTTTCTGGTGTAACATTTATTTTCCTGTTCGAATATATTTTGTGGTCACTAATATTAGGTTCTGCCTGTGTCAAAACTTCATCAATTTTTGTCACAGGAAAGACCATATTTATTTATTGTCATCACAAAGAGACTCCATTTTGAGTTCATCTGCTGTCACCACGTTGTCCGAAAGAGATGCCAGCAAGACACCAGACTACCACATGTTTCAGTCGCATCACGAATGTTCATTGTTCTCAGTGCTACGAAATCCTACGCGATGCGCTGACCGCCATCAAAGGCAAACTAGCCCCGGATGGGTTCCCTTTCACGCCGGTCCACACATTCGTCCTCAACCCGAAGTCCATCACTATGGGACAGCTGTACGGAGAGTTTGATCTGCAGACTCATGAATGGTGAGTGCTTTATGACTCCGTTAATAACTATTTGCACAACTGGAGCCTTAATTTCTCCAGTCACACCCGCGACACTCCATACAAACCTAACCTAACTCCGAACGTAAATTGGACACTAAAATATAATTTAGCCTATTATCACTTTCATTTGTCTTTTTCGATTCGATTGTGTTCTCTTTCGAGAACTCAACAGTATGCTTAACATTATCCGCACTGTACGAGTATTTTGTTCCGTGTCAACTTGTTTCCAGGACTGACGGTATACTATCGAGCCTGGTGCGAGCCGGCATCGCGGTAGAAGACATGGACAAACGCTGGTACGTGTTCGACGGACCTGTGGACGCGGTGTGGATCGAAAACATGAACACTGTGAGTCTTCGTCATTAAGTTTTCAATAGAAGGTCTTTCTCATGAGACATGTCCCGACCTCAAAGAATCTTTCCATCGACAAACTGACTAGATGCTGCCTTCGACTTTCTAACTTCGATTTTAAGAGATATCTGAAAAAAAAAGAATAGTCCAATGTTCTTCCCAGAGTCTCAACTCTCAAACATCTATAACAAATGTCATCAAAAGCAACAGTTTAAAGGAAATCTGAAAGGTCACACTAAAATACTACAGGTACTAGACGACAACAAGAAGCTGTGTCTCTCTAGCGGAGAGATCATGAAGATGACTGACCGCCAGCGCATGATCTTCGAGGTGGCCGACTTGGCCGTGGCTTCTCCCGCCACCGTGTCAAGATGTGGAATGGTGTATTTGGACACGCAAGTGGTGGGCTTGCCGCCTTTGGTCAATGCTTGGATGAGGAGCAACTTGCCACCGGTAAGACCAAGATGTTTACGAACCGACGTGATCTTGCCGTGGCGTCTAAGGCCACCGTGTTCAGATTTGGGATGGTATATCTGGAAACCCAATGGGTCGGCCTGCCGCCTTTGATTAGCTGGGACTTGTTACCGGTTAAAATAAGCCATTTTCATGAAGGTATGCTGTTGATTTCCATCTGAATTCTTACCGGTCAACCAAACTATTAATCGTATATTTACCTCAAAGATGAAACCAATTTAACATGTTTCAAATTCATCAGATCGCCGATTCGATTCGCAAGATATTGCCGCCCCTGATCACGACGTACTTGTACCCCTGTCTGGAGCTGCTGCGGTCGAAGCTGACCGAAATCGTGACGTCCATCGACTGTTCTCTGGTGCTCAAGTTTCTGGAGCTGCTGGACTACAGGCTTCGGCCGTTGACCGGGAAAGACGATAGACCACCGCCGGCGCCGGCGTTCCTTGCTCTTATGCGTAAGTTTTCGGTATTAATCAATCAATCAATCAATGTTTTTATTCTAGAACCAGGTTCCATAACTATTACAAACATATAGGTATTAAAATAAGCTACATACACAAAATAACACTATATTAAAACTAATGGAGGTCTGATTAAACGTGGAGCGACCGGTTTGTGGTAGCCTCTCCATTTCTCATGAAGAGGGCTGGCGTCCCATTCCCTCACAATGCTGATAAGTGCGTTGGTGGAATCGTTAATAGCCTTGCTGGCGTTAGCGCTCCTCAGTCGCAGCAGCGCAGGCCGAACATGGCGCGCCAGGCGTCATTGTACTGCACTAGCATATCGCTCCCCGCCGCCACGCTATACTTGGACCATAGCTTCACTGTGTACACCCGGTGCAGTAGCTCAGGAACAACTGTTTTTTAACAGCGTCACTGCATTTAGCATATCTAGTGTACAGTAAATTGCAAGGTCGGCAACGCACTGGTAGCTCTTTTTGAGCTGCTGGTGTCCATGCGCTGCGGTGACTACTTAACATCAGGTGGCCCGCATGCTCGTTTTTCAACTTTAGGTATAAAAAAAACTTGGGTAGCATATTTTCCTTCGCCGCAATAGATCGCCTTTGCCTATCGACATCCTTATCTTATTAAGAGGGACCATGCCTGTTCAATGCAAAATTTACCTGCCTCTCCTGGATCTGAAGCTCAGTATGCGCTTGCGCATGCCCCCTAGGTGAGAAGCTGGTTACGCCCATGGGTATATTGGGACTTCTCTTCTCTTATCCTAAATTAAGGATAGGCATATCTCTCAATATAAGCGTGACGGGATTCCACTCTTAGAATTAGCATTGTTGGTAGGTTCCAAATAACGTTGTAGTAAACTTCGTGATTTAATCTCTCAGAAAGAGTGAAACTGGTGAATTATCTTGTAGATTCCTATGGAGTATGTCGTACACCATTTTTATAGACGAACTTGAACCCAGCGGACTTCGTACCGCCTTAGATTTTTTTTTGGGGTGGGTATGAGACATAACTTACATCCTATTCTCAGACCTACTGAACACACACACCAAATTTCATAAGAATCGGTCGAGCCGTTTCGGAGGAATTTGGTTACAAACACTGTGACACGAGAATTTTATATATAATGAGTAAAAAAAGATTTCTTATTTCTTTAAGAAGAGGTTCTTGATGACCAAAACTGTGTCTTATTTGCTGACGATATTTCAGTACTTTTTCCATGTTCAGATGCAAATGAAGCAGAAAATAAATTAAACTTGATATTCCAAAACTTATCAACATGTCTAGACCAACTAAACCTAAAACTAAATGTTAAAAAAACAAAATTGATACAATTTCGACCCTACCAAAAGACCCCCCTAGAAATAAATTATGAATATAATAATGAAAAACTAGATAACGTAAATACAGCAACCCTTTTAGGCATTGAAATCGATTCGAATATAAATTGGAAACAACATATACAAACACTTATTACAAAAATTTCTAAATTTACGTATGCTTTATTACAATTGAAAAAAACAACTGATTTGAAAACAGCTCTATCGACCTACTATGCTTTTGTCCACTCGCGGCTGAGTTATGGGGTGATTTTGTGGGGAAATAGTACGGATTCAAGGCATGTTTTTGTTATGCAAAAGAAATGTCTTAGGATTCTTGCAAATATCGACCAACGAGACACATGTAAACCTTATTTTGTTAAGTATAAAGTCCTTACATTAACGTCCATATATATCCTAGAGGCTTGTAAATTTATTAGGAAAAATATGCATCTGTACTCCCCATTAAAAAATGTTATAAAGCGGCATGACCGTAACAAACACCAATTAAAATTGCCATTTTCAAAATATAAATTATACACGTCTGGCCCACACTCAATGTTAATTAAAATAAACAATAGGATACCAAACGAATTAAAAACGATACAAAGTGATAAACTTTTCAATAAAAAGTTGAAAAGTATCTTAATAAGTAAAAGTTATTATGACCTAGAGGATTACTTCAAAGATGTATTAATTTGAATATGTAAAATTTGACTACTTATATGCTATTGTGTACATACCTAATTTAATTTTAGCTCTTGATGCATGGAAATAGTATTTTCTCAAACATGCTCGGAAATGATCGTGTTACTTTCAAAAAAGAAGACGCGAGGCTGTCCATTGCCGGCCTTGGCCAACAAAAACATTATTGTCGTGTGTGTCTTTTTTTAATTGGCTTGCTATTTGAGACACCTGTAGAAACTGACAAATACATGGAGGTAATAAGTACAACTTCCATGGCCAAATCATCCACGATCATGGAAGTAGTAAATACTGATGTGGGGTAAGTGTGCCTACATTTATTTCGCCCCTATGCCTTGTAAACAGCCAACTACTAGTTGAGTAATTGGCTGGTTTCGATATAATAGGTTTCGATATATTTATGTTAGGCGCACTTACCCCATACTGGCGCACTTGCCCCGAAACTGACAAATCCATGGAGGTAATAAGTACAACTTCCATGGCCAAATCATCCACGATCATGGAAGTAGTAAATACTGATGTGGGGTAAGTGCGCCTAAATTTATTTCGCCCCTATGCCTTATAAACAGCCAAGTCAGCCAACTACTAGTTGAGTAATATTTATAGGTTTCGATATATTTATGTTAGGCGCACATACCCCATCCTGGCGCACTTGCCCCGACTGACCTTACGTATTTCCTCGCTGTTTGAGAAAAGCATTATATATACCTCGGCCGCAATTGCGATTGCCGGACTCGTACTAATAGAAGGCTTCGCTTCGCTTAGCCTTCTAACTGACTCGTCCGGCAATGCGCTACTTGGCGGCCTCTGCAATAATGTACTATTAATCGTAAAAACTTTCAATGTTGTAGCCCTAATTTGTAGTGCCCTTACAGGGTTTCATATGAGTGACTTTTGTTTTATATAACACCTGATAATGACCATGTGATCACAATAAAGAATTGAATTGAATTGAATTGAAAAGTTAGTCTTTAAATGACTGGTTTATCTTAAAAACAATTAATTTTTAGCGCGACTAGCCCCCTTGTGGGTGGTATGGTCGGTTATTTGGTCGGTGGGGGCCACGTGCGACCACAACGGGCGTGCCGTGTTCTCGACCTTCATGCGTCAGCTGATGGACCAGAATGGCATGAAGCCGCTGTTCCCCAGCGAGGGAAGAGTCTATGACTACACGTGAGTAGTTATTTTTAAGGAATTGGTTGGCAAAGTAGGGTATAGGCCACCTGATGGTGAGTGGTCACTGCAGCCCAAGGACATAAGGAATCATAAGATTGCAAATGCGTTACCAAATACCAACCCTGAGGAATATTTGTAGGTCAGTTTATGTTGGAAATAAAGAAAAAAAAAATTTCAACGATTGGTACGCTGGTAGAATCAGCAACCCAGGCAATAAGACACGGGTTCTCAAAGTTTAACTGATCCTTCCCTTCCAGCATGCATGATGGAGGTTTCACCGACTTCACGGAGGACGGTGAGCCGGCCAACCCCTACTGGTACAACTGGATGGCGAACCGGGAACCGTACGAGGTCGATCCTGAGTGGCAGTTTGCTGGTAACTTTGGAAACTGAATTTCTCTGTTATGCTCCATATGAATAATTTATAATGTCATGAGTGAGTAGGTACTTACCACCTTACCAACCCTGAGGACTAGGCCCGAGTTTTTCTATAAGTAGGAACAGTGATAGGTAACCGGTTTACACCACTGTAGTTTACTCACTGTACCTATCGACTTCGCTAAACACATGGCTATAATGTTAATCGGTCTTAAGGCGCGTGGTAAGGTGAAATACCACATTTTAGTCGCGTTTAAGGGCCTAAAACTAAAAATTGGCCCAAGATATAGGTCTCGAAAAAATATGTATGAAGAATTGATATGTCCTTTTTAATCTGAGCTGCGGAAATTGCGATATGTCTAGGTCGTCCTTGCAGAAAAAAATCAAGTAAGGCATTTTCAACCTTTTAAATCGCTACTGCTGAATATCTAGACTATGATTTTACACGGGCTGTCCAGAAAATGAAACATTATCCAGTTTTTCATAATCTGAGCTGTGGATATTGTAAAATTCAATTCAATTCAATTCAATTCAATTCAATCATTTATTCAGCAAATTGGCCACATAGGGGCACTTTTACACGTCAGAAAAGAATTTACTAGCGCTTCCTAGACCCATTGCTTGAGAAGAAGCGCCGCAACAAACTCAAGCAGAAGGCCTTTTTTCAAAATTTACACATAGTTATAACATTTACATTACATGTATAAAATATACATATCGGTACGTACTACAATTACATTGAAGGGATGTATAGTCCCTAACTTAAACTTAAAAGCTAAGATCTTAGAGATGTATAGTCTCCAAGGGTCCAGAAAAAAAAAATTATGGAGATGGCCTCCATTGTCAAATAAATATAAATTCCATAGATGTCGACAGTCTCAAAATGGCAATAAATAATGAAATACATCATGTATAAAAGAGTTCATTAATACATGTCAATAAGAACATGATGAGGTCTCTCGCTTAAAATGTTTGACTTAGTAATATATTTAAAGCTAATGATTATTTTTAAACGTCCTTGCAAGCATGAACAGACCGGACCCCACAGACAGCACCCGTTCACGAGCGTGACGCGTATCTCAGCCATCGCCTCCCTCAACCATTTCTTAGGGAAGGTGGCGAAATAATGATTACTTTGGTCAAAAACCGTAAATAACTACAATTTCCGTCATAAAAGTTGCGGTGGGTACGTGCGCGGACAATGCTTGTATACGTACCGACCGCAACTTTTGAAGAGCACATATCAATTCTCAAGTGTATTTTTTCGAGACCTATATTTCGGCCTAATTTTTAGTTTTATATCTTTAAACGTGCCCAAATTGGGTTTTTCACCTTACTACGCACCTTAAGAGCGAACACCTCTATGCCAGTAAATTCTGTACTCAGTAAAGAGTTTCATTCAAGAGTTGCCTTTGTTACTTGTTCTATATACATGTTTTCTTTTTATATTTTGTATGTCGTGTGTTTGTCGCGAATAAATACTTCTTCTTCTTCTTCATTCAGATATCGAGGTGCCTACGCTCGACAACGTCCGTAGCGCGGCCATTTTGGGCTTCAAGATCAGCAACTATAACCACGTGATCTGCGTCGGGCCCACCGGCACCGGAAAAACAGTCACTATCACTTCGAAACTGTCGAGAGGATTGCACAAGAAGTTCATTTGCGAGTTCATCGTCTTCTCGGCCAGGACGTCTTCCAATCAGACACAGGTTTGCAAGAGTAACGAGTAAGCTCGCAGTTTCTCTACTTTAAACAAATAAAATAGTTAATGTCACCCTAGTACTATCAGCATAGGGCATCGCACATCCATCGCACACAGTACAAAACCTCGTTCTGCTGATTTCGTGTGAAGCCTAGTGAAGCTGCGCTACAGAAAAATGATGTACTTATTCCTTATTCACAACTAGCTTTTTTAGCCAGCGACGTGTCGCGACTTCGCCCTCGTCAATTTCGATTATCGCGGGAACTGCGTTTTTCTAGGATAAAAACTATCCTCTGAGACTCGAATTGTCTCCATACCTTTCATGTAAATCGGCCCAGCGGTTTAAACGTGTACAGACATAGTACTTTTGCATTTTTTACATTATTAGATTGGATTGTAGGACGTGATCGACAGCAAGTTGGACCGCCGACGGCGCGGCGTATTCGGCCCGCCGCCGACCAAGCGGCAGGTCTTCTTCATAGACGACCTCAATATGCCAGCGCTGGAGGTATACGGCGCCCAGCCGCCCATTGAGCTCATCAGGCAGTTCATGGACTTCTCTGGTGAGTCAGATATTATTGCCAGTCGTAGTCAATATTTTCTTTTCCATTTATGAATTTGGCTGCCGTTTGCACTACATATTTTATGTGAACTAAACAAATCTAGTACTCATTTACAACATATAATTTTGGTAGCCATCTGGGAGGACCCTGCATCGGGTCATATCCTACCACCACCAGCAATTACAAATTGTAATTCGTAATTTCAGGTTGGTACGATCGGCTAAACATTGGTGAGTTCCGTACCCTAGTGGACATTAGCATCGTGGCCGCCATGGGCCCGCCTGGTGGAGGCCGCAACCCCGTCACTATGCGACTCATGCGACATTTCCACTATATCACCTTCACCGAGATGGAGTATGCTAGCAAGGTAATGTGCAAGAGAACTGGCTGCCTACCTAAGTAAGGTAATCAGATTGTTTTGTTGCAGCCAGTTCAGTTTAGCCCTAAGGCTAAATTACGAATCCCACGGAGCGGATCGAATCAAATCGCATCTTCCACCGAATTCGATCCCATACGGCCGAATTCGGCGGAAGACGGTCGCGTCAGTAGAAGTTCGGTTACCAGATGTAATGTCTATTTGCACTGCGATACGGCTGCCGGCCATATGCTCCGGTCGAGCTCCGCAAATATTGTGAATACGCCATCATGTCATCAACATAGCACATTTCTTTTCAGTACGCCATATTCAGTGTAATATTGAGCTCTTGGACGCGGAACTTGAATAAAGTCACTGTGCGCGAAGCGCCGTTTTTGAAGGCCTCCATAGATATCTTCAACTCGTTGGTCGTTGAGATGTTGCCGACCCCGACCAAGTCTCACTACACCTTCAATTTGAGGGATCTGAGTAAAGTCTTCCAGGGAATACTGATGATGGATCCTAACGCTGTAAAGGTATTTATTGAAATTAATAAATAAGAACAGCTTTCACATTATAATTGGTGTGATTAGATTAGGTTAGGGTCATACGCCAATCCCTCATCACAAGCGATGGATAGATATTCTTGTCTTGTTCAGTAAATGTCCGTCCTTTTCGCTCTTTACTTGACAGGGTTGAGTATTTTTTTGTCATGTGTAGGGTTGTGTACTTAATTGTTTTGACGATGTTCATCATCATCATCATCATCATGACGATGATCGTGACGATGTTGCTAAGCAGTAAATAGACATGATTGCTGAAGGATTGTTTCTTTAACAGGAAGAAGACGACGTCATAAGGCTGTGGTATCATGAGCATCAGCGGGTATACCAAGATCGGTTGGTTTGTCCTGAGGATCGGGAGTGGTTTATCAAGTAAGTTTTTATAACCTCCCAACAATGTCCTGCTAATTGACGCAAAGCTTAAACCTCCAGTTTGACCACTAGCACCGCCACGACAGCTTATTTACGACCCACAGATGGGCACAGGTCTTCTCTCATGTTGTTTAGGTTATTTATTTTATTTTATTTTATTCGGAAAGCTGACTGCCTTAAAGAAAACATATGGTTATGGTCCCCACGTGCATAGTCCGGTTTAACACGTTGGCGTCATTTATTATTTTGGTTGTCATTATTTGCTTTGCTTCCACTTATATTATTACATTAATTGAGCTTCATGGACTTCTAAATTGTCAAGAATGGTTTGGTAAGTGTTGACTTTATATGAAGTAATATTATCTTGTAGATATAATTAATTTTGGTATTTCAGTTTACTAAAAAAGAAGATTCGGACTGATTTCGGCAAGAAGCCGCCTGACATTCTGAGTGGCAGGCTGATGTTGTTTGGAGACTTCATGGACATGGGGGCTGACGATAGGAAATACATCGAAATCACTAACCAGGAGGAGGTGAGGCATAAGACCCATAAGAAAAACGTTATTTATTTAGCAAACAGGTTGAAATAATCTGAATAAATGAGAAAAGTTTGTTGTCTGTTTTCTTGCGGCTCATTTTGAATGCCAATGCAATCACCGAGACAACTGGTACTTATTTTGTATGAAAATTAATCTTTGGTGCGCTATTTGTCATCACCCTAACCTAACCTTGTTGTATTTGGGATCGCAAAAGAAGTGGCATTGACAACGATAGCAGGCACTGGGCCTTTGCCCTTGAATAGCAATTTAAATAAGTTCACGCAAAATGATATGAGACGCCGTAATGAAGCTTCGTACAAAAATACAGTCTCTTCCGTTAAATTCCCAGATGGTCTTTGAATGTAGCTTGGTTAGAAAACTCTCAATTGATGTCCCCGCAGCTTGACGAGGTCCTAGGCCAGTACCTGGACGACTATAACTTGGCGACCACTGCTCCCCTCGACCTGGTGCTGTTCGATGATGCAGTGGCTCACTTGTGTCGCGTGTCTCGCATCATGAGACAGCCCATGGCTAACGCACTGCTGCTGGGTATGGGAGGCTCTGGTGAGTTCTCCTTATTCCTTCGCCTGATGCTCCATCAGATAAACCTGTCATTCAAAAATGAATGTAAATTGTAAACTATATTCACGACACTCTGAAGTGAGAAGAAAAGGCCGTGTCACATACTTGAAGTCATTAACGGAATCTGTAAGGCAAGGCACGACGTAAAGTAATATGGTGAGCGGATAAGGAATAATACTGGTATTCTTTATCAACGGCAATAATACTTTTTTCACCTCACTGGCTCGAAAGTGGTCGTTTTGCAGCTTGATATCCGAGCGCAAAAGTTGTTTTTATCCGCTAGCGTGGAAAGTGTTTTTGAAATTCGAACGACGCATGACACCACTGTCACAATAAAAAAACAACGATACGTTCTGAAACGCAATTCGTCGTGAGAGTTTTATTAAAATAAATGTTCAATTTACTTAATATCATCATTAATAAAATTATATTAATAATACACCGTTTCAGATGTATTTCATTATTTCACTAAGTTTTATCACAAAAATACTTAAATATGTGTATATTTTAACTGTATTCAATGAATAATTGAATCTTGAAGTACGAGTAAGAGTGATTTGGAACGCAACCTCCGGAAAAAAAAACATTAAAAAAAAAAAAGGTTTTAGATTGCTGGTTTTGTAATTTAGAATACCTATACGAAGTAATAAAGCAAATATGAGCGATTCTAGCGATGACGATACGAATTTAACTCCTCCAGAGTTAGCACAAACTGTACGTGACGCCGAACTAAGTCTTCTTCCCGAACAATCGCGCGTGAGGTGAAAAATTTTGTGTTGCGCTCAGCAGCAAAGTCGTTTGCTGTCTCGTGCCTTGAAACCCTCGTTACACTCAGGATTCTATATTTGAACCACTCGCTTCGCTCGTGGTTCAACCCTAGAATCCTTCGTTCACTCGGGTCTCAATCACGCACTCACAGCAAACAACAACTTTGCAGCCTTGCATAACAAATAACTATTTAATACTTAGTTGCTCAAAAAATAACCATTTCGATACCTGGTTACCGTGCAAAAAGTTGGTCATTTCTAAACGAGCGCTTTGTTTTTTGTCACCTAGTGAGCGCGCGTAAAAGTTTCATGTGCTTTTTGACTTTTGAACTTAAGGGGGTTTACTCCGAAAGTTGGCAACGTCGCAAATAGCTGTCAAATATTTCGCTGTTTTCGTTAATATCTGAATATTACTGAATGAAAACATAAATTATCGCTCTATGGTTGAATAAAACATCAAGTATGGATTGCAACAATTATAATAGGAACACGAAATTTTAAGGATTATGGAAGTATTATCTTTTGAAAACTTTCCATGGCATTTTCCATGCATTTCAATGTAATCTTATCATTTGAATGCCTAACCATCAAATATAAAATGAGACGCGTCATTCAACCATAGAATGATAACTTCTTTTTTAATTCAATAATATTGAGAAATTAATGAAAACAGGGAAACATTTGACAGCTATATGCGACGTTGCCAACTTTCAGGATAAACCCACTTAATCCTGTTCGTTATGATAAAGTAAACACTTTTTAGTATTTTGCGTAAATTTGACATAAAACGATGAAATTTTCTCACTGGCATCAAAATATACTATTTTGTCGTCTAACCAAAATCCAATGATTCCAGGTCGCCAGTCGCTGTCCCGGCTAGCGGCGTTCATGGCCGAGCTGACGTGCATGCAGATAGAGATCACGAAGGCGTACGGCCAGTCGGAATGGCGAGACGACCTGAAACAGACCATGATGAAGGCTGGCGCCGATAATAGAGGCATCGTGTTCCTCTTCTCTGATGCACAGGTATTGAAGAACTTGAACGTTTTTTTCCGTTCCCGTGGGGATTTCGCAAAATTCTCTCTTAGTGCTTTCCTACGTTCCTTAAGGAACCTGCATGCCAAATTTCAGCTCTCTACGACCAGAAGTTTCGACTCTGCGTTGATCGATCAGTCAATCAGTCAGTCAGTCAGTCCGTTTCTTGTCTTATAGATAGGAGACCGTTGTAAGTGGCGGGTCTTGGTGGAGGCCTACGTGACGTCAGATAGATGGACTCGTGAAGGCAGACGATAGATAAAAATAAATGTATGTTGTCAGACGATGGGAATTGATAGAAAGTCTATTGCGGTAGAGCCGGTTACGAGTGCTGTCATTTTAAACAAAATTATTTATTGACTTTACGTCACCAGACATCACATGAGAGCCTTTTATAATGTGTAAGCTAAGTATGCTGTTAATTATGCGTGATTTGTAAATCTGCAATTGGCTTGCGTTGGGTAATTCAAAATGGCTCTAAAAGAGCAACAGAATCACAGAGTGACGTTCTCAAGGATTTTTCATTATATTCAGGGTTTAAACTCAAAATTCACATTAATCTTGACCTTTACACTGTTGTAGATAAAAATGGAATCCTTCCTCGAAGATATCAACAACATCCTCAGTTCTGGGGACGTGCCAAACATCTACGAGGCCGAAGACTTGGACAAGATCTACATGGCCGTCCGTCACGCCGTCATGGAGATGAACCTCGCGGCTACTAAAACCAACCTGTTTGGCTGCTACCAGAGGCGGGTCCGGAGTAATCTGCATATAGTCATCGTGATGAGTCCTGTGGGCGAGGTAAGGATCAGAAATGAAATTCTAAACTGCATCGCTTTGTTACAAATTCCGCTTTTGCTATTTGTAGATCTCTATAAATTTCTCTTGCTTGTTTTGTTTGTTATGCATATGCTTGTTGCTGTCTGATTACGTACGTCTGGTGACGTATTTGAATAGCGCAGTAACAGCTCTTGGGCCTTTGAATTGCTCTTGAAACTCTAAGTCTCTTCCCCCTTCCTCTAATGAGAAGGAGCCGGTCGAGCAAATACCAACTAAAAACGCTCCGGCGTCTACCCGCGTTGCCGTTATGAGGGCGCCATAGGATCGCGAACATTCTACCACAACACCCCCTTGCGACTCCGGTTTATGTTAACCGGGGCTCCCGCGCCTGAGGAGGGGCAGAGTTGCAAACGCATTAACCCTCCCCCCCTAGATGTTTAGTTGGGCTGTGCAATGTGGGTCCCCAACCCATTGGCCCTACTGAGGGAGAAGGCGGCCTGCAGCTGTAAACTGCGGCTCTATCTGCCACGGTGCGGATGCGCATTGACGTTATCTTCGCGGGTCCGTTCCGCTGCCTCCTTGTGCGACATGACTTCGTCGCAAAAGGAGGCGACCGCCTTCCATTTATCATCACTTTGTAGCATGGCGTTCACTACACTTTGAAGTGATAGATTGTTTGTTTCAAATCCTCTGATTAAGTTCCCTCTTTCTAAGTCCAACCTCCTCCATGCTTCCAGCGTGTGGTTGGCCGTGTCATTGTCATTGTTGCACTCATGGCAGGTCGAGCGCTCTTCTCTCCCAATCCTGTGCAGGTAATGACCGAATGTCCTGTCATTGCCTGCGTCAGCCGGTATGTTAGCACTCCATGCCTCCTCTGGAGCCAAGACTCTTGAGAGGGGATGATGGCTTCTAAGGACCTCGTGTCATAGGAGACCTCGAGGTCCTCCTTCCAGTTTTTCATGTTTCTTGCTCTGGGCTCCTCGTCTTAGTTTTTATTTTCCTTTCTGCCCCCTGCGGCTTAGGTGGGAGACGTCACGTTGGTTTCGGTCTCACTCGCCGAAGAGTCGGTTGAAAAACTTCGTGTGTTGTGTTCGAAGGTATCCCAGAATTTTCCTACCGTTGCTTCGTTAGCAGGTGGGGTATCCGAGTCAGAACGATGCAGGTTTCACGGATTTCGGCTGTTTGCTTGCACTACTCGTTAGACTTGGTGGTGGCTGTGCTTGTACGTCTCGAAGAGCATACCTCTGGACATTTCCTTGCTGAACAGATGGAGCCTCACTATGAGCATCGACTGCTCGTTCATCTGCAGCTACTTCTACGTCCACCACCATAAAATCGGTAGCCATTCCCAGACCAGTCGAGGCGAAACCATTGGGGTACGAGGGGCAGCCCGTGTCTTATGACTCTCCAGCGTTGCTGGTACCCTCCTGGGGTATTACACTTTTTAGATCACTCATTTTTCGTGCCGGTCACACTGGCTTCTCTTTTTTAGAGGGGTGAGCTCCCCTTCTAAGGTTTCCGTTCTCAAGTTTAGTTTCGGAGTCCTGCTATGCCAAGAAGGTCGAAAGTATTGGTGGACTACCGCTAAATCGTCGAGCTCCTGATCGGAAGCTATATAGGTATCCGTTATGGGTTTGCAAGGGTCGTGTTTACGAAAGCCAGCAACTGGCTGGCTTATGTGGCAGTTGTTGCCCCTCCCCCCCCCCAGAGTACGAGGGGCTGCCATACGTAAAGGATGGGCGAGATTCTCCCTTTCGGGTACCCGCCTGGGGAAACGTTTTACAATTGCTGTACATTATTTGCCACCGATGCTTCACATCGTCGTCTCTTTTTTCCCCAGGGGTGAGCTCCCCTACCAGCATCTCCTTTTCCGTCGTGTGGATTTTTTTTAAAAGGTTTAAAGAAATTTTAGAGGTTTTCTCCTCGCGGCCTCCGAAGCAGCCCTCGCCTCCAACACCATCGGGTCGCGATTGCGAGTCGACCGGCAGTCCAGCATGAAGCCAGACACGCCGCCCTGACTAACAGAATCCCCTTACCCCAAGACCCTTTCCCCAAGATTACTTCATCCTTACTCAACCTTCCGTATGCCGTGGCTTGGATCCGTCCTAAAAGTTTGATAAGCATTTTGCATATTTCACTCTTTCATACAAATATAGAACTTTGGGTGCGAGGTTAAGTTACTACAATACGTAGGTTCAAGAAAGTCTTTTTTTCTTTGTAAATCAATACCTATAATACCTGTGATAGGGCTAAGGCGACTTTAACCCGTGCCAGTTTCCACTTTTCCTTGCCATTGCCCGTTGTGCTAAACACAGTAACCATTCCCCCTCAAGATATTCCGCGCCCGCCTCCGCCAATTCCCCTCGTTGGTGAACTGCTGCACCATTGACTGGTTCAGCGAATGGCCGAAGACCGCCCTTGAGTCCGTGGCGCGACACTTCTTCGAAAACATGCCTGAGTTGACGACCACCGAGGAAATATACACCGCTATGGTGGTGAGTTCAAAATTAAATGTCCTTTTCATCTGGTTATTTCTTAGGGCTCGATTAAATATGCTGACATACATAGTGACACGCTCTGGTGAATAAGGAGTTAGACAATCAATTAAAATATAATTGAATGTTTAAACATTGATCTTGTAGACATCCTTATTCGGATAAACCTGATTGCTTAGGTACCTAATTTTCCATTCTATACATCCTTTTCCGTTTCCCATCATCTTTCATACACCATTTTCCCTAGTCCGTCTGCTGCTTCGCCCACCAAAGCGTGGTGGACGCGAGCGCCAAGTTCCTCCAACAGCTGAACCGACTCAACTACGTGACGCCGATGTCTTACATGGAGATGTTGGGGGCATACGCTGAAATGTTCAAGAAGAAACAGGCTGCCATCTTGAAAGAGTCAAACGCTCTGAAGACCGGTTAGCATTTTCCTCTTTTATCTTTATAAAGTGTGTTCACCATTGCTTGTGCTATCATGTAAACAAATGATGATGATGATGATGATGATGATGATGATGATGATGATGATGATGATGATGATGATGATGATGATGATGATGATGATGATGATGATGATGATGATGATGATGATGATGATGATGATGTTGATGGTGATGATGATGATGATGATGATGATGAGTAAGTAGGTGGACTAAACGTGGCTCAGCTTCGTTTTTATTTCGAACATAGGGAAGGTAGTATAAATAATAAAATTGTACAATAATTATGGATTTTATAAAATACTCATGTACATCTTGAAAATGACAGCAACATGGATTACTTATATTTATTGTCGATAAAATATTTTGCTACATCACTTTATTGTTCGTGCCCCGAGTTAGCTCACGTTTGATAATAACCAAGGCTACATCCATATCCAGGTCTAAACAAGTTGAACCAAACGGAGGTGGAAGTGAAACAGCTGCAGATAGAGCTGGCCGATCTGAAGCCGCTTATGGAGAAAGCCGCAGACGAGACCAGGAAGGTCATAGACCAGATCGCCATAGACACGGTTAGTTCATCCATACTAATATTATAAATACGACATACAGACAGACAACTCTGTCTGTCTGTTACCACTTCACGCTTAAACCGCTGGACCGATTTACATGAAATCTGGCAGGGAGGTAGTTGGAGTCCCGGGAAAGGACGTAGGCTATTTTCCCATCCCGGAGAAACGATTAGTTCCCGCGGGAACAGTATAACACAATTCCACGCGAGCAAAGTCACGGTCAGAAGCTCGTAGAAAATATATCACCATTATCACCACAATTGCCAAACCGCTTTTTGACGTAAGTACAGTCACATATGTACTGGCGATGTACCACCATAAGGGCTAGAATCGCTTGCACGAGTCTTGCTCGAAGGCGAACGGGCATGTAACTATACTTAGGTATGTTCGTTAATTTTTCCTGTCATTTGAGGAATGAAGTGCCGGCTTTATTGAATTTTCCCACGAATATTACCGATGAGTTCATTCATAGTATAGTTTGTAAGTAGATTGTGATTATTTTCAGGCTATAGCAGAAGACGCCCGCATCAAAGTAGAGAAGGAGCAGGCAGTAGCCGAGAAAATGGCCAAAGAGACAACAGCTATGGCAGAAGACGCTCAGCGCGATTTGGGTAAATTTCTGCTTTCTGAAGTTGATACTGTAATGTAACTGTAATCTAATTAAAGAAAAACGTCTAATGCTGAAGCGATGGCTTATCACAAGGTTTGCCGACTTCTGCAAGAATAAAAACGTTTCATTGCATTTCTGTGATGTTCGCCAAGCTTCTCTTCATTTTGTTAGAGTTAAACCGACGGCGCGGCTGTTTTATCAAAAGATGGTGGGTGCTGTTTGTTAAAGGATGTAATAAAATATATTCGAGACTGGCAAGGCAACGTATCATCACTATGATGCCTCTGATGCATGGTCTAAGAAAACAAGGTCTGCCGATCCGGGTGACGTGTCACCCATACGTCAAAGTCGAGTTGCCACTTTATTGCAATAAAACCAAAATGAAGGAAATATTTTCTGCAGTTATAATGCAAAATAAATTATTTGTGCATTACGATTGTCATTTATTTTTAATGTAACACTCACTGGTTACATGGGGGTAGGGGATTATTTTAATGCACCATTTGCAACACACAGCAGTGTGAATGACGTAAGGGGAAACACCCACACTACTACAGAATACCGGACTGCCATACCTGGCGAAGTATATTATTGTATCATGTCTCTGATTTAAAAAATGTATATAAGCGTCAGTTACCACTATCAATCAGCGCCGTTTTCCTGTTTGTAAGTGTAATCAAATAAATGTATATAAAACTCTTTCGTTATTGACTGACTGATGACAAATGCACTAAAAATGGAAGCTAAAATTTGGCATGTAGTTTGGGGATTGTAGGGGAGCACTAAGAGAAATTCCTACGGGAACGGGAAAAAATTGGACCTATGGCGGGGGACCGCGAGTATAATGTAAATAAATCGTTTTAGACGAAGCCATGCCCGCCCTTCGCGCCGCTGAGAAAGCCCTTCAAGAGTTGAATCGTAATGACGTCGTGGAGGTGAAAGCCATGAAAAAACCACCGGCTGGGGTGCTGCTGGTCATCGAGTCCCTGTGCATGGTGTTTGACATCAAACCCATTAAGGTAACCTTACGCAGTCTATACGCTGAACACGATACTATTGTTTACTAAATAATTAGAAACTTGGAACATTAATGTTACTATTGCTACTGACAAATCCCATATTTTATCAAAACCGAATAGTGGTAAGTCCGAGAAGAATTAACAAACAGTAGCAACAAGCTTGTTTAGTGAATTATAGCTTTTGCCCATAGATTAGTACTCATGCATAGCTATTCGACGGCCGGATTGGTCCAGTTGGTAGTGACCCTGCCTTCTGTTCCGATGGTCGCGGGTTCGAGTCGCGCTCGGGGCAAACTTTGTGTGATGAACAGTAATCTTTGTACTCGAGTCATGGATGTTAGTATTTATATATGTATGTAGTTCTCTATATTATAAGTATTTATATCGTTGTCTAGCACCCATAGTACAAGCTTTGCTTAGTTTGGGGCTAGGTCAATATGTGTGAAATGTCCCAAGATATTTATTTATTTATTTTATTAAAAAACAGGATTCTCTTAAATCCCTCTTGATCCGAGCTGAAGTTGCTTCATGATTAGGAACCGGGAGCCAGCTTCGGAGAGAAGGTCCTGAACTACTGGAAGCCAGGGTCACAGCTTCTTAACGACCCGACGGCTTTCCTAGACTCGCTGATGAAGTTCGACAAGGAATCCATCACCGAGGACATGATAAAGAAGCTGAAGCGGTTCATCGTCAGCCCGGACTACGATCCTGCCAAAATTTTGAAGGTACGAGTTAGACTATTGTACTGATCAAGCGCAGTGAGGTTTCCGAGTTGTGAGAAAACCGTGTTGTATTAAACATGGAGGACAGAAAAAAGGATCACATAATTTAGAGAAAATACAACGTCTATAGGTCTAAATATCAAAACCAAATATCAAGGCTTCTCTCTCTCTCTCTCTCCCTATTATTTCCTTACTGCTGAGGATTATGACTCTGGTCAGACATCATCTATGATGTTCCTGCAAGTGCAGTTATCTACGGCCCTCCGCGTTACGCATCATACCTGCATATTTTCTGTATTGTAAGTCCTGATCGTAGGTGTCGAAGGCGTGTCAATCGCTCTGCATGTGGGTGCACGCGATGTACAAGTTTTACCACGTGAACAAAGGCGTGGCGCCCAAGAAGGCAGCCCTGGAACAGGCGACCCGGGAACTGGCTGCGGTTGAGGGTATGTCATTCAATTTGTAGTTGAACATTATTTTATTACATTTTTAAAATCGTTGTCACTTTATTTACATTGTTGGACTTGTTGACACTTGTGCTATTAGATCAAAGTTTTAGAATTCATTAAAAAAAATCAAATAGGTACTTACCTAATTATTTTCCTGGCTACGAGTACTAGTTAACTTACAGTACTCGATATTTCTTATTACTAAGCGCATTATAAACACTGTTAACTTTTTAAACAGCCGTACTAGCAAACGCAAAAGCCAAAATGCAAGCATTGCTTGAGGGCATTGCAAAGTTGAACGCGTATTTGCAAGAAAAGGAAGAAGAAAAAAAGAAGATGGAGGACGATATTAACGCGTGCTTGGCCAGAATGGACAGAGCTAACAGGTATCAGACAATGAATGTATTGCTGAAACTTTACCGGTTTTTTAAAATCAGCCTAGGATTCAGTAGAGTAGATACTTGTTCCTACTTTATCAGTTATCACTAACATTGTTTCCAGCCCAATATTACTTTACTAGCAGTTTGAGCGCGACTTCGTCCCGCGTAGACTTATATAAAATTTGCGTACCGGATGATACTATACATACTATACAGTTATAGTTATAGAAGTGTTGAAAAAATTGGTTTGTTCCGTAGAAAACCCGTTCCCGTGGATATATCGGGATTAAAAGTCTCAAACTATCTATACAAAATTTCATCCAAATCGGTGCAGTCATCCACGGCGTGAACGAAGGACAATCAAACAAACAAACACACTTTATCATTTATAATGTTAGTATGGATGGTATGGATTGGCTATCTTTTATTATATATTCGCTCTTGCCCGCAACTTTTATCGCGTGGAATTCATTTAGAATGGAAGCACTTATATCAAAGAAAAATACTCAGTGATTTATAATTTTGTTTCTAGATTGCTAAATGGACTGTCCAGCGAAAGAGTCCGATGGATCAAGACCATTGCAGAATTAGACGTAGCTATCGTTAATCTCATTGGAGATATACTTTTGAGTGCATGTAAGCATACCTACTGTTCAGTTCTTAAATACTATTCATACCATTTTAATTTTCCGATGGTAGGACTTATGCAGGGTCCGCCGGCATGGTTAACATAACATCATCTTATGATTCGTTATGTCCATCCATAGAATAGGCCACAAAATCAGAGACGTGAAATTACGATCTTCTAGCAGCTATTTGAGCGTTAATTTTTTCACACAAAAAGATGGAGTGACGACCTCGTGAAGATCGCGGGAAATTGGTAGAAGCGAGTAGCACAGGGCCGGTCTGAATGACGAGCCTTGGGGGGGGGGGGGGGGGGAGGCCTATGACCAGATGTGGACGTCTTGGCTAAAATGATGTTGTAATGATGATGATGATGATGGGGACGGTGATGATGATGATGATAACGTTTTCACAGGCGCTGTGGGTTACGTGACCCCATTCACAGACGAGTTTAGAAGGGAGCTCATCGCAGCTTGGATGGAACACATTGAGGTTGTCTCCCTGTTTAAACAGTTGTCAAACTATCTAAGTTTACAATTGCAGAGCAGTAACAGTGTCAATTTTTCATTAACAGTTAGTACAAGTGCCTCATACAGATGGAGCTACTCCTCTATCTACGCTAGGGGACGCTGTACAAATCAGGTATAAATATACATACAGGGTCCAGCAAAACGTTGTGACGATATTTTAACCACAGTATCAGTTATCGATTCTAAGCATGTTTCTTAGGTTTTTTAATTTTTTCGAGTAAGTAAAAAAAATATTTCGATTTTTTACCAACTCAAAAAAATATTTAAAAAAACATGGTTAAATTCGACTGATACTCTGGTTAAAATATCGTCACAACGTTTTGCTGGACCCTGTATAGATGAACGTGTAGAGAAAAAATTGCGTAGGTAATGTAATTGTTTCGTCAAGATATATCCCTATTCCTTTTGTCACTAAATTGTGATCTTACCTTATGTCTAAGAGACAAATGCTAAAAGAAGAAGCATCTAAGTATTATTTTTCTTAAAGTGCCGACTTTGCTTTTCTAAGTTCAGTGACCATTGTGGCTACTTAAATCTTTAACACAGCAAATTCTGAATTCAACGTTGACGTTGGTTCTAAAATGTCTTCCTGTCATTGCTTACAATCTTGAACCACTCCATGTACTACATCTTACGTAACAGTTACTGTGCTGGCTTAGCGAACCATAATGGAAGAAGCATCTAAGTATTATTTTTATTAAAGTGCCGACTTTGCTTTTCTAAGTTCAGTGACCATTGTGGCTACTTAAATCTTTAACACAGCAAATTCTGAATTCAACGTTGACGTTGGTGCTAAAATGTCTTCCTGTCATTGCTTACAATCTTGAACCACTCCATGTACTACATCTTACGTAACAGTTACTGTACTGGCTTAGCGAACCATAATGGATATTAGCTTACCACAAAAGAGCGCCACGATTCTCTCTTATTTCCACCCTAGACCCGGATCCGGTAGGATGTATCCTATAGCCACGAAACGCCTCGCCATAGAGAATCTGTCAAACTTCAACAATCCGTAGCCAAAACGAGGCGTTTTGTGGGTATAGAACCGGGCGTTAGTCTATAGCTGAATTGAAAGACCCCCGTTTGCCTAGAACGTGGCAGATGTACGGGCTGCCCAGAGATCCGCTGTCGGTGGAGTCGGCGGTGCTGATGTCCAACTCGCGCCGCTGGCCGCTCATCATCGACCCCCAGACGCAGGCCAACAAGTGGATCAGAGCTATGGTGAGCTGCTGTCGTATTGTCTGGTCACTGGTTTGTGATGCCGAAGGTTTAGGTTGAATATATGCGCAAATAGTATTGAGTCGAACCCGAGGATGACCGTTTCACCAACCAAGTGGCTAAACGCAATGAGCCTGCAGTATTACTTTGAACTGATACCAATATAAATAATGTTTTAGCTTGCTTGTATTTATAACGCTTTGGTGATGTCATTGGTTCATGGTTGACGAAAGATGTCCAGCATGATGCTTGTTGAATTGATGATGAATGATTTTGATAAAATAATCCATATGAAGAACAACCATCCAAGGAAGATGACTGCAGCCCTACACCCGTATTAAATTCGGATCTGATTATATTCTATGAGCAAATTAATGCCACTTTTTGGTAATCTCTATTAGTCATCTTCTTTGTTTTATATCTTTGCTCGAGACTTTGCTGGGCTACCGGTCCTCATTACTATATATCTTTGTTAAAAACGTCTTTATTTTATAAATGTGGATTATTCTCTTCAAATTCTAACTTTATCTACTCTTTCAATTCAGGGTAAAATAGAAGGTCTTGTTGTCTGCAAGCCGAACGACAGGGACTTGCTTAGGAACTTCGAGTCGGCACTTCGCTTTGGTAAACCGATTTTGTTGGAAAACGTTGGGCAGGAACTCGACCCAGCTTTGGATCCGGTATTGAAGGTAAACTATCTAAATATTGCAATAGACACTTGAGAGTCTAAACTAACCACCACCACCGCAAGTGCCTATTTACGTCCCCCTTCAGGTGTTATCCTGAAGGGGGACTTTTCTCATTATGAAAGGTTTTGGGCTATAGTCCTCACGCGTGCCTATGCGTGCGTGTGCTGATGTTGTCCTTCATTGAGATGCTCATTGGTATTTTTTAATGGAAACTTAACAAGTACACCTTTAAACAGTTTATGATTATTATTTCCCTTTGCCAGCGTCAATACTTCCGGCAAGCCGGTCAGCTGGTGCTCAAACTGGGCGACTCGTTGATTCCATTCATGAAAGGGTTCAGATTGTACATCACGACCAAACTGCCCAACCCTCGTTACACGCCCGAGACTTCGGTCAAGGTGCAGATTGTCAACTTCGCGCTGGTGCCGAGGTTAGTACAGAATGGAACACGATGACACACTATAAAGTAAACTTTGAGATCATCATCAAGACTAAATACTGCTGGATATAGGTTCCCCCAAGGTTAGCCACACAGATCGATCCTAAAGAGTTCCTAAAGACCAATCGAAACTTGAATCTGTCTGTACCTAAATTAATTGTACATGTATTGTCTCTGATATAAGCTATAACGATAGTAAACGATAGCAAGCACAGGTTACCGTATAATGTAGCGACGTGGGTCATTAGCAGTTAGTGTTACACATACAACATAGATTATTGTTACCGAATGAATACGCAGTATCACTGTAAACTTATTATTTTGTAATTCTTAAAGCCTAAAAACGTCCACCCAAGACTCAGACCTACCCTGTTAGACTCGCATCAACCGATTCTAGAACGTATACTATTCAGCAAATTGGTTATATGCGTACATTGACAACTCGGTTATGAATCTAGCAGAGCGCTTCGGAAAGCCCCGACTAACCTAACCTAACATATCTTTCTTGAGAAAAGACCGTTTATGTTAAAAAAACATTCTCCACCATTCTAAATCATCATTTTTGCTAGTGGTAGGTCCGTCCGGGGTGGTACTACCGTCTTTCCCCGCTAACCTGCCGCCAAATAGCAGTGCTCGCACTGTTGTGTTCCGATAGGGGGTTAAGGCAGCCGGTGAAATTTCAGGCACAGAGGCATTCCATCTTAGGCCTCAGGGTAGGCAACGCATTCGAGATCTTATGGTTTCTTAATGGGGGATCATAGGATTTCGGTGTCCATGGGCCGCAGTGACCACTTAAAAAATGCTTCTTCCGTAACAGTGGCCTAGCGGAGCAGCTACTATCCATAGTGGTGGCTCAAGAACGACCCGACCTAGAAGAGCTCAGAGGTCAGCTAATCGTGTCGAGAGCCCAAATGGCGTCACAGTTGGCCGAAATGCAGTCCGACATTCTGTACGGATTGTCCAACAGCGTCGGGTCGCCGGTAGATGATGTGCCGTTGATCTTGACGCTAGAAGCCATAAAGATCAAGAGTGTTGAAATCATGGTCAGTTTCCTTTTGTCTCTGTATGTAGGAAGCCTTCGTCTCAATACAGCCGAAGTTCAGAAAACATAGCTCATTAAATGCTATGATTGGTCGATGGATTTTACAACAGTTTGACGCTCATATGCGGTGATAGTCAGTGAATCTTACAATAGTTTAGCGGTTTCAGTGTTAAGCGATGGAGGCTTTTGGATTTGCATACATTTGGCATCGACGAAATGGAAAAGTCCATATCCATACTAATATAATAAATGCGAAAGTAACTCTGTCTGTCTGTTACCTCTTCACGCTTTAACCGATGGACCGATTTGGATGAAATTTGATATGGAGATATTTGAAGTCTCGGGAAAGGACAAAGGCTGTTTTTTTATTCTTTCTGACGATCTCAATGTGAAATTCTCTTATTTCTCTCTTCTCTTCTCTTTGACATGTAAAATATGCTGTAATTTGATATTGAGAAAAAAATGTCTATGTCTATACCGGAAAAACGCATAGTTCCCGCGGGAACGCGATAACCGAATTCCACGCGGCCGAAGTCGCGGGAAGAAGCTAGTTTCTAATATATAATAATTAATATTATATAATAATTAGAGGTATAATATGGATTGATTATTGATAACACAGCTATCAAATACTCTCGATGATAATCTTCTCGTGATCGCCCTTCTATAGGTACTACTCGTATTCTGCTTGAAAAATATTTACAATTTCATTTTTAACACGCTTTTTTATATTAGACTAGCTGACCCCGCGGACTTCGTACCGCCTTAAACCTCACGGAGCCCGAGACCTTTCCAACGAATGCAAAACCGTGGAAATCGGTTCGTGCGTTCTGGAGTTATAGCGTCAGGGAGGAAAACCCGACTTATTTTTATATAGTAGATTATTAGGTCGACCTGTATGTAACTATGTAATGGAATCTTGCAAGTTAAATTTGACCCACTTTCCGATTTCCGATTGAGCTGAAATTTTGCACGAATATGTAAATCGCGTGACAATGCAATATTATGATGACGTGGAGCTGACCTGATGATGGAGCTGGAAGGTGGCCATAGGAACTCCGTAATAAAACTACATACACCCATCGAATTTGGGCTCGTTTGATTCGTCTTGAAAGGTAGATGAAGGATTTACAAAGAAAAGTAAAATCAATAAGTTTATTAAAAATTCAATTTTTGAAAAACTTATTGATTTTATTCTTAAAAGTTCATAAGAATGGTCGAGTCTCTCTACCTACAAATCGATCTACATAATCACGCTTCTATGAAATGACAAATAGATAAAAGTGGAAGACATGGAACGCACGACTCTAGAGATCGACGAGGCGCGCGGAGGGTACGTGCCGGTGGCCAACCGTGGTCAGATCCTGTTCTTCTGCCTCTCTGGCATGTCATACGTGGACCCCATGTATCAGTACTCCTTGGAGTGGTTCGTCAAACTCTTTATCAGGGCCATGGCTGAAACTGAACCCAATGGTAAGGGCACTGCATCATTTGTCTGCATTTGTAACGTCAGCTAGTTGAATTAAAATAAAGGAGTGATCTAAGCTGATATCCATATCCATATTATGATATTACTAGCTGACCCCGCGGACTTCGTACCGCCCTAGTTTTTTTTACTTACGTCCTATTCTCAGACCTACTGAACATACACACCAAATTTCATAAGAATCGGTCGAGCCGTTTCGGAGGAGTTTGGTTACAGACATAAAGGCAGGATAACATGTTTGATTGCAAATATTTTATGAAAGCAATATTAACACCAGGTCTCGACCCTTATCGTATTACCTTACATTTTAACCTTTTTAAAATTTTCTATTACATGAAAGTAATTTTAACTTCCATAAACATAATATTCTTAATGCAAATTAGCTTAGTTAACTTAACGTTAATGTTACTTCACTTTGTTTTTAATTTATCTGCTCAAACTTCTAATTTCCCAGAGGACATAATTGAACGGGTGGAAATAATCATAGAGCACTTCACGTTTTTGCTCTACGTGAACGTGTGCCGAAGCCTGTTTGAGAGGCACAAGCTTCTGTTCGCTTTCCTACTCTGTGCCCGTATTCTATTGGACAAGGGCGTCATACGCCATACGGAGTTTCATTTTCTGCTCAACGGTGGGAAAATTGAAGAGGTAAAGTCTACATTTTCTTCTTCTCTAGTTACTGAGTTATTTTTCAGCGCGTGAATGATTATAAACCATTATTTAAAGAATAAATCTCGTCAGAGGGTATACTGAACCAGAGGTTTTGAAAGCACTACCATTGCACTCCATCATTAACTTATTAGTGAAGGTCGAGGAAGCTACGGATTAGATGATGCAAGGAAAGAGGAAATTACACAAAAAATACTCATCGACCTGCTGTTTAGGAAATGCCGAACCCAGAACCGAAATGGATATCAGAGCGAATGTGGCTGGACATGCAGCAGCTAGCATCCGTTCCAACTATGAAGTTCTTCGTTGACGACTTCCCGAACCAAGTGAAGCATTTCAGGACCTTCTACGATGCCATGAACCCGCACAAGTAAGTATCTACATTGTAAATTCTGCATTACTTCCGCCTTTGATAAATAGTAGTAGGAAATGTTGAACCTGGCCGAACATAATCGGTGAGTTGACACATTTTCTTTCGATTTTAGGTATTTTTAGGCGTAGAACATCTAGATTGTTTTTATTTAGTCTTTTGATAACTCTTGTGAAGCTAGGATCTCTGAACTGAATACAATGCAATGAATTCAACCAAAGTTTTATTATTTATTAATTAGGGAAATGATGGCTGTGTTAGGGCCAGTCAGCGTGTTTTAGCTTTCTTTATCAGCTAGACATTATCCTGCGAATTTGCAAGTCTCCGTGTCTTCGCTTTATACTGCTGTGCTGATCTCCGTGCCTACAGCATCTACACGAGCTAGCATCAACCCCCTTCTACAGTATCAATATTATAAATACTATCAATAGGTCCCCAATCCGCACTGGGCCCGCGTGGGGACTATAGCCCAAACCCTCTCGTGATGAGAGGAGGCCTATGCCCAGCAGTGGGACGCAAGGAGGCTGTAGTAGTAGTAGTAGTAGTAGTAGTAGGTTCAGGAAACATTGTGTAAATTCTTGTAATTTTCAGACTGGCATATCCAAAGCCTTTGGACACTCAGCTGGATATGTTCCAGAAACTATTGGTCCTCAAATGTCTGAGGCCGGACAAACTCGTTCCAGGGCTCCAGGTGAATATTGAAGTGAAGACTAGTTTGACATTTAAATATTATGAGTAGTTTGGTGAGTATTAAATATAAATCATACCCTGATGGAGCAATTTTGCTTGGTTCCAGGATTACGTGGTGATGGGGCTGGGAGGACGATTCGTGGAGCCGCAACCGGCAGATCTGGCCGCCCTTTACGGCGAGTCTGATCCAATGGCGCCCATCATCTTCGTGCTGTCCACTGGGACGGACCCTGCTGCTGGTAAGCAGTACAGCTATATCAAAGGATCTTAATCTTGATTAGACCCTGCAATTTTATTGTATTGATATCACTATACATAACTTGTTCATCGTGTTATCCAAAACCGTCCACGTCGAATATATATCTCCCTCAAATTTCACCACGCAGGCCATCTTACGCAATATCCGGCAGATTCTCGAGTCACTCCATGTTGTCAGAGACATTGACGCCATTTGAGAACTTATTGATCCCATCGCCAATATTTTTAGTGTTCTTATTTTACCGAACATCTACACATACATATAAGTAGCATACACTGCCAGTTTCATTCGGCCCTTATTTTACAGTTTGAATCTCATAAGACATCCTTAAATCTAGGATTACCGTTTTACCAGATTTGCTCAAGTTTGCCGACAAGATGAAGATGGGCAAACGTTTTGAGAGCATTTCTCTGGGGCAGGGCCAAGGGCCACTCGCTGAGAACATGATGAGGATTGGCTGCGACTTCGGCAACTGGGTCTTCTTCCAGGTAACCTATGATTGTCTCCAAATTCAAGGCTAAGATGTCGTGGAAACGGTCTATGCCATTTAAGTGGTTTGAATGTCATGTGCTTGATTGTTTGATTGGGAAGAGGAAATTACCTTCCAAAGATAAGGTAAACAGATATGAGGGTACAAAAATACGATGAAACGCTTCGAGTAAAGGTAGGTTTCGGATATGTGAATAGTGTAGAGATGGCCAAAACGGTTTGAGAATGATTTTGCTAAATGATAACGATCCTCATAATTTTCGCAGGTCAGGTAAATCTGACTTTTGTAAACAAAAGGATTTGTAAACAATGTAACTCAAAATTACGATTTGTTACATCGAAAAGAAACTGATCATTAACATGTAACGGTTATGACAGCGATAGATGTGACCGAATTTCATATTAAGTAGGTGGAGAACCCACAAAGCTGATTGAAGTGTCACTCCCCAGAACTGTCACTTGTCGCCATCTTGGATGCCGGTCCTGGAACTGAACGTGGAACACATCTCACCTGACTTGGTGCATAAAGATTTTCGCCTCTGGCTCACTGCTATGCCTTCACCGCACTTTCCAGTTGCCTTGCTCCAAAATGGTAAGCAAATCAGCTTAATCAGCTGGATAGATTATAAATGGTGTAACTGTGAAAGACTGTACTCTAAGGAATAAAAGCAGTGATATGCTACTGTATATTTACTTCCTATTATTAAATCTTGTTTTGATTCCATTCCAGCAGAAGAAGATTCAAAACTTGATGATGCCATCATAGTATTACCGGAATTCGTATATAATGGAATTCCCATTTCAGTTTTTCTAGCTTTATAACCTTAATATTGTCCACGCTTGTTGATAAAATGATGTATTTTATCAATTAAGTTTTGGTTTTATTTAAAGGTGTGGAGGGGATGGTGACGAAGCCTGTACTTTATTAATTTGTTTTTTTTTTTACGAAGTGTGTTGCGGATTTGTTTTCTGTGGGTTTGACGAAGCTTGTCGCAGATCAGATACTGCTTTTGTATTTCAATAATTAAATGATTTTTACATCACCCTTGGCCGTAAAGTGGGATTTTCTGCCCGCTACGCGGAGAGAAAATCTCACTTCTTGGCCAAGGCAAGATGTAAAACTTTTGACAAACCACGGGCGGTAATTCGTAAAGCCCCAGATCGCATATTTATGTCCCTCACCTTCGGTTCGGGCCACAGAAACCTGCGATCTGGGACATTTACGAATTCACCACCCTAGGTCTGTAATGTACTACAACAATGCAAATCCTATAGACATTTTTTTCTTTAAACTTACAGGCTACAAGATGACGGTGGAGCCCCCTAGAGGGATAAAAGCGAATTTGCTCAAGGCTTACATGAATCAAGTGCCCGACTTCACAGACTTTTTCAACTCTGCTGATCCCAAAGTGCCCAATTTTAAGGTTAATATTTTGGTCATACGAGTTTTCCAAATGTTATTTTGTCAAGTGACCAAATGTTTACGTAGACATACTGTACCAAACTCATCTTTCATACCAGTCGTACCATCGTTATCTGCCTAAACCCCATTTCTTTCTCCAGTGGCTCCTATTCTCTCTCTGCCTGTTTCACGGCGTGGTGCTTGAGCGCCGAAAATTCGGTCCGCTCGGCTTCAACATCCCGTACGAGTTTACGGACGGAGACCTTAGGATCTGCATATCTCAGCTTCACATGTTCCTACTTGAATACCACGAGGTTCCTCTAAGGGTAAGTTGTCGTTTCTTTAAAAAGGTGCTCATTTGAACACCTACTGATACCATCGATGTTTTTATATTGTCATGACATATGACAAAGGCGCTGTTCCTTTAAGAAAGTCATCGTTTTTGATTACTTTATTAAATTTAGTTTCAATAAAAGGGGAACTATAGTAATAAGTTTGACATATGATGTATCATATTTTTGTGTATCTGTGTCACAACAAGGGATGAACCTATTTAAAGTTCTTTTTTGTTTGACATTTGGTTCAAGCGTTTGAAGATGATCAGCTCTTTTCTGATGGTTGAAGGTAGTATTAGTTCCGTTTAGTCAACTCAAGGGTTCTCAAATTCGGTTCCAGATGTTAACTTACGTGGCGGGCCACATCAACTACGGTGGTCGCGTCACCGACGACTGGGATCGCCGCTGCCTGCTGTGCCTGCTCGGAGACTACTACTGCACCGCGGTGCTGTCCGACCGGTACTTCTTCGATGAGAGCGGCGCCTACAAACAGGTCTGTATGGTTATCATTAGGTACCACTACGATATGTTAGGACCATTGCCTGTTAACTCGATCTGTGTACACATAAATCTGCAGAAATCTCATCTCAAAGCCGAAAGCCGTCTACTACTTACTGGAAAAATAAGTATTTATGTCACCTCCAGGACACAAACCGGGCCTGATCCTGCGCCATTCATATTCAGCCAATTCCAGCGACAGCGATAGTTTTATGATTGAAACTCTCTTCGTAACACGATCCTTTATCCCTCTGAACCCTCAAAATTCAAAATGCAATCATTAATTCAGCAAATTGGCCATATAGGGGCACTTTTACACGTCAGAAAAAGAATTTACCAGCGCTTCCTAGACCCATTGCTTGAGAACAAGAGCCGCAACAAACTCAAGCAGGCCTTTTTTCAAAATTTACACAAGTAGTTACAAAATTTACATTACATGTATAAAATATACATATAGGTACGTACTAAAATTACATTGAAGGGATGTATAGTCCCTATCATCATCATCATCATCATTTCAGCCGAAAGACGTCCACTACTGGACATAGGCCTCCCCCAAGGCTCGCCACTCAGACCGGTCCTGTGCTACTTGCTTAAACTTAAGTTTGCTTAACTTAGTCCCTAACTTAAACTTAAATCTAAGATCTTAGTATAGTCTTCAAGGGTCCAGAAAAAATATATTATGGAGATGGCCTCCATTGTCAAATAAATATAAATTCCATAGATGTCGACAGTCTCAAAACGTCAATAAATAATGAAATACATCGTGTATAAAAGAGTTCATTAATCAACATGTCAACAAGAACATGATGAGGTCTCTCGCTTAAAATGTTTGACTTAGTAATATATTTAAAGCTAATGATTATTTTTAAACGTCCTTGCAAGCATGAACAGACAGCACCCGTTCACGAGCGTTACGCGTATCTCAGCCTCGGGACTCTTACTCTGACCTTCCAGTGATGGGAGGAGTCCTGTGACCAGGATTCGGATTGTGAAACGATTTTTTTCGGCATTGGTTGGAAAACAGGCACACCGGCCATCTAAACGCATAAACATAAGATTTCGAACGCGTTCCCAACCCGAAGACTGAAGTTGAATAGCTCTATGCTAGTAATTTCACCAGCTCTCTTACCCCTTACCGTTACACAGCAGTGCGAGGGACTGTTTGGCGGCAGGATATAGCGGGTAAGATGGTCCTACCAGCAGTATACGAGTATATAACGGGTTGTCCTCCCACAGCAACACGTGTCAACGAGTATCGAAGACTACACCAAGTATATTCGTTCTTTGCCCCTCAACGACGACCCGTCACTCTTCGGTCTCCACAGCAACGCGAATATCAGCTACGCTATGTCTGAAACCAACACCTGCCTATGTATGTTGTTAACTTATTATATGAATATTATTTTTTATACGTGAAATTACAACGCACCAGATTAGTACATAGTCAAACGACTACTCTTATTTGTTTTACAAACAAGCCAAGTAGAACTATTTCATAGACCAATGATGTGCGAGGATGCGTTGCGAGGGATGTGTTTGTCATGAACCAATTGAAACACTTCATTTACCTATCATCGCACCGCTGAGCTGTTTCCACCAGAGCTGAGCTGAGCGAGAATAGGTAAATGAAGTGTTTCTATTGGTTCATGACAAACACATACCTCGCAACGCATCCTCGCACATCGCACATCTCTGGTGGAAACGCAGCCTTATAAGCTTGCTTCCTCTAAAATGTGTCTTCTTAAGCAGTTTGTATCTGGCCTTTAGATTTGAGAGTGAAAACATGAAAGCATTAAAGACTTTGGTAGTAGAAGTAATTACAGGCCAGTTAAATTACAAATCCTGCCTGTTATCATTTTAGACTGCAAGTCAAAAATGTCATGTTTTCGAAGAATTGTGCTTTAAAAGGTTTCCTTATTTTTCAGTAACTCTTCGCAATTTACAACCCAAAGAGGCTTCAGGCGGGGGAGGCTTGTCGGCGGAGGAGATGACAGAACGAGCAGCGAACGAAATTTTGGGCGTCCTGCCTAGTCCTCTGGACATCAAGCACATTTCAGTCACGTAAGTTGAAATTGAAGGTTCAAAGGATGAAAACAGACTTGCTCCAAGGTCTGGTACGTAAATGTACGTCCTTCAACATCATGTTTAGCTATTGATGTCTTTTGATATTATATTATGGTGTTTAATGCTGTCATGTTGGCATAGCTCCGTTGCTGTCATTATTTACTTCATTTGGAATAGCTGTCAACTTGACGTTTCGTTTATAAGTAATTGTATTCATTCATTCATTCATTTATTTATTTTACTTAATTTTAGGTACATGAAGATCTTAATAATTTAGGTGTAAATGTTCACTAAAATTTACCATTGCAGGCATGTAAAATTAACTTAAAATAAAGTAAAATTGAAATTAGTATCTACTTAGGTATAATCTAGAAATTCTTGAACACTATAGAAACATCGCTCTATCAGCATGTTTTTTACATAACGACGAAATTTTCCAAAAGTTTGCTCTTTTATTGAGGCTGGGAGTTTATTAAAGATCTTAATACACATAATATGGCTATTTTTTGCAACTACTGACAATTTTGAGAGAGGTATATACAATTTTTTTCGGTACTGCGAGCGCACGGGATTTATAAACATATTTTTCGTTTCCTCAAAAAGTTCTTGGTGTTTGTAAACAAATATACAGGCATCAAATACATAAATACTAGGAAGCGTTAAAATATTAAATTTCTTAAAGTAAGGTCTACACGAATCTGTACGTTTTAGTCCAAATATTGCTCGTATACATTTTTTCTGCATTAAAAATACGTTGTCTATTTTTGTTGACCTACCCCACAATGTAATTCCATACCTTAAAATAGAGTTTACATAGCCATAATATGCAGTAATGGCGGCTTCTTTCGAAAGGGTCAAACTTATTTTCCTTAAAGCGTAAACAAAACGATTAATCCTTGAGCAAATGTCGGTTACATGATCAGTCCAATTGCAAAATCTATCCAGAATTACACCTAGAAATTTAATGCTTTTGACCTCATTTATTCTCTCTCCCTTGTGACTTAGGCTTATGGTTTGTGCTCTGCCCCTATTTGTATGAAATTGTATTAATTTTGTTTTGTCTAGGTTAACTTTAAGATTATTCAATTCTAGCCATTTGATGATACTCTCTAATGCGTGATTGATTTCTGATTCATATGTTAGCATATTGCTACCTTTGACAACTACAGTTGTGTCGTCCGCGAAAAGAAAACATTGATGTGAGATCGAGTTAGGCAAATCGTTAATGTACAGAAGAAATAGAAGAGGTCCCAAAATACTACCCTGTGGTACACCGAAATTATTTGCTATGTAATTTGACCTATATTTAACAATACATTTAGTGTCATGATTATATCGTGAGATTTCAACGCATTGGGTCCTATTTGATAGGTAGGAAGAGATCCAGTCATAGGCAGGGCCTCGAATGCCGTATCGATAAATCTTTGCCATAAGCCGGTTATGACTTACGAAGTCGAAGGCCCTGCTCATGTCTAAAAATAGAGCAGATACTGGCACTTTTTCATTTAAACAGTCAGTTATAGTTTTAATCAATTGAAATATAGTTAGTGATGTACATCTATTCTTTCGGAAGCCATTTTGTTCTTCTCTAAATAAGTTATTGGTATTAATAAATTTAATTAGTCTGTGAAACACTACTTTTTCGTATATTTTTGAAAAAATTGGAATCAATGTAACTGGTCTATAGTTGTTCATTGATTGTCTATTGCCTTTTTTATACAGAGGCTTCACTATCGATTTCTTTAGGACATCAGGAAAGGAACCCTGAAGTAAAGAAAGATTTATTGCGTGACATAAGGGTGCAGATATCACATCAATACTCATCTTGATGGCATCCGTGGTGATATCATCATAACCGACAGCTTTAGAGTTATTAAGCGAATTAACGAATCTTTTTAGCTCACCAACACTTACAGGAGAAAAGAATAAACTATGTTCTAATTGGGGTATAGATTCATTAATTCCCGTTAAATCCAAATTTGCATTACAATTATCTTTAACAATATTGATGAAAAAGTCGTTAAACGTATTTGAAATCGATTGAGGGTCATTACAAACGGTATTTTTGTTAGTCACGATTTGTTCAATGCTTGAATCTTGAGGATTATTAGTAGTAAAGGTTTTTATTACGTTCCATGATGCTTTACACTTATTTCTAGATTTTCTGATATATGACAAATGGTCAATTTTTCGAGAATAATTTAGACAGTTTTTAAGTACTGATGAGTATTTAGAATATACAGATTTCATCTGAGGACACTTATTGGACCTACAGTTCAAATACAATTTTCTCTTGTTAAAACAACATTTACGTAGTCCTCTTGTTAGCCATTTACCATTCCGATTAACATTTTTAACTCTTACTCTAATCACAGGAAAACATAATTCATAGAGCAAACGGTACAGGTCATAAAAAGTTGAAAAAGCTGAATCACAGTTGTTTTGTTCATAAACTTCACTATAAGAGAGGGATGATAAACTTTCTATGAATTTCACACGATTTTCCTCCGAAAAATCTCTCCTGAATTGATACCACCACCTAGTTGCTTTATAAATCTGATTCTTGACGGGAAAGTGATAAGTCTGGGCAGTGTGATCGGAAAGTCCCAGGTCAAGAATAGTTGGATGGCCGTTTTCTATATTGGAGGCAATTTGATCAATACATGTACTTGAGTGCGAGCTGATCCGAGTTGGCTTCTCGATGTGTGCCTTCAACTTATAGCTTTCTAGAATTTGTTTTAGTGCAATTGAACTTTTGGTTTCTTTCAGCAAATCTATATTCAAGTCACCACACAGAATTATCTTTTTATTACGTTTTTTACTTAACACTTGTAAAGTGTCCTCCAATTTTTGCAAAAAGATCTCTATATTTGAGGATGGGGTCCTATATATACAAAGTATACAAATTCCATGTCTTATTAGTTCAATTCCACAACATTCAAATACACAGTCAGAAGCATTTTTAGCCATATCTGGTAGGGTTTTAAATTCTAGATTATTTCTCGTCAAAATAGCCACTCCACCTCTTTTTTTGTCGACTCTTGAGTATGTTGTGGCTAGATTAAAATTGGGCATCCTTAAGTTGGTTTCTGTACCCTTTTGCATAAATGTCTCACTTAGACATATTACACTTATTGGCATCCCATTTTCTCGTCGTTCATTTAAGACACAACACAACTCTTCTGATTTACCTAATGCGCCGGTAATATTTTGATGAAATATTACTAAAATATTATCTTTAGGAGCAATATGAGTTGTTTCCGTGTCAACGAAAAAAACCACTATTGGTATTTTTCAAGCTATAAGTAGAGCCGCTGCCGCTGTTTCTCCTGTCGCCAATAGAGAAGTAGTCTAGAATAGTCTTTTGACTATTTCTTTTGATTTCAGTAATATGGTTCCTCTGTCTCGCAACAGTTTTTAACTCTATTCTGGAATATATGAATTCACTTATGTTATTTAGAATATTCTTCATTCCGTGAATATTAAGCCGCCCCGTATTTGTTGAAAACATGTCGAGAGTTAAGTCCAGATTAGAATCAAAAGAGTAGTGATTCTGATGGATGCTTTTGTCACTCCGTAGGAGTGTATTAAAAGTTTCGATTCGAAAATTGTAGATTGGACTACCACAGATGTAAGTTGGAAGAGTCACGATGATATTTGTGTTTTTGATGGATTCCAAGGATCGACTTATATGATTTACTAAAGCTTTGTAGTCTTCATTTTCATGGAAGTCTATTTCACCAACTAAAATAACACAGTAGTCGTCCTTCGTTCTGTTCCTGAGATGGTTCTGCAGATTATTGAGAAGTACTGTGATGCCTCCTCCTGGTAAAATGTGATGACAGTATTCAAAGTTTTCTTCTATTGTAGGCGTGTTTTTTAATGTGCTCAGAATTTTACTTTGATTGTTGCTGCTTATGATAAGTAGTTTCCTTACGACCTGTTTATTCTTGTAGTTGGTATATTTAGTTGCGGCATCTATATTGCTTGACAATGAATGGGCCGCTTCTTCAGAGGTTTTCGATTTTTTTTTATTTAATAGAGCTGGGGTGAGAATGGAAGTTTTTCTGTTGTCAGTTACAGTTGTCGCGGAAGTTTTACCAAACAAAGTATTAGGCTTAAGACGATCGTTTGAATTATAATTATTTTCACTCGTCATTGATTGGCTCGCTAGAGCAAGTGGAGGAATATCTTGGCACTCATGTGTCCTACACGTAACATTTTTTCCTTTCTTTGCGCTATTGTTAGGTGTCGATTTACATATACGGGTGAGTTTTTCAATTTTTAGGTCCCGCTCTTCTAGTTGTCTTTTTAAGTTGAAGTTTTCTGTAAGAATGTTCTCAACCTCCTTTTCAGCAGACTTTAGTCTGTTCTCTAGCGAATAAATTTTGTTCCTCAGATCTTCGATTCCAGAGCCATCATGACCAGATAGCTGGGGACAGCTCCTGTTAAATGAATTGTTCGGGTTGTTTAGAATTTCACTATCTATTTCTTCGTCAATGTCTATAGAATTTTCCCCATCGCTTATTTCTCTTTTGCTATCTATATATTTGTTTGCCATACATTTCTCCTCGTTTTCGGTACCAATGTCCCTAATTGTAATTACATCGTTTTCTACTGTATTTTCTATGTCTATGTTCTTCATGAGAATTCCTACATCACTCTTTGTATCGTAGTCTTCTTCATTTTCTAAATCATCTTCCATATCCGATAATCCTTCAAACGAATTTTTAGTATCGACATTTGCTATGTAAATGTCACTCTGCATGTCATCATCCTGAAATTCTTCTAAGTTACGCTTTCCATCAATCGGACTGGAACTTGATATTAGTTCATTATGTTCGCTCTCAATTACCATTTTTTTAGAAGTTATAGAACTATCCGTTATGGTGGTAGGCAATGTTTTTGGTTTCTTTTTTGTAGCAAAAGCGTTGAGACATATGCTACATTTCCATTTCTTTTTCATTTCTGTACGCATGGAGTTAAGAAAACGTTGCATTGAGACATTTGTACAAGGAACATGATACGACTTTATGCAAATTGAGCAAGTTAAATATTCTGTATTCGCTATAATTCTTTTACATTTATTACAATCCTCATTTAATCCTGGCGCATTGTTTTTTAGCTTTTGATGACTCATTTTATATTTGTAAACCTTTCTTTCGTTTTAATTCTGGTATTTTGTGGTCCGGTAACGTTGATAGTAATGACCTCTAGCGGAAAATGGTTTACAACTGAATACGTAACTGTCGATTATCATATGTAATAGCTAGCGTGTTTTCATGTGAGTGCAGAAGTCAGTTAAGCATTTGTCCAGATAACCGATAGCAGATGGCGCTGCTTACGGACGGACGGTGCGTGAACTATCACGAATCCGGAGGTAGGCTTTTTAATCGTGACCTCAAATAGCTTTATCATACGCCATTGTTTTCAATCTGGCAACACAGGATTTTATGTCAACTGTCACGCGTCCAATCAGCTGTTTTGTTTATATTAAGTGAATCTGTGCAATTTGACGTCTGTAAAAATTAAAAAATAAAATCTCTCTTCCTCCGGCGCTTCAACCGAACACTTGTGGTTTCAATCAAAATCTGCATTTACCCGAACCTTACCTCAAATATTTGGTCACTTCGAACCTCATTACGAAGATCTACGCGTTAGTCGTGGCTGCGCATGTTCGCCTCGCCCGATCGTCGAGATTTGCCGCGGATTTTGGTTTTAGTTTTCACGACCACCTTTGTGTTACAACATGGCGAAGGAAGAGCCGGCTAAGAACGATTTGAGCACGCTGTTGAACAAGCGGAAATTCCTCAAAGGACGCGTTACTCACTTGTCGAATTCCATTAGCCGTGCGGCCGATGATGAGCTGCCGTTTCACGTCAACCGTTTGCGTGAGTTATTATCCAAAATCGAGGAAGTCAACATGAGCGTGGAAATGGTCGACGAGGCGGAGCAGGAGGAGGGCCTACAGCTGGAGACGCGCTGCGCCGAGTTGTTGCTGGCGCTGCAGCGGCGCGTGGACGAGGCGGCGCGCGCGCGGGTCGCCGAGCGCGCCGAGGTCACCGAGCGCGTGGTGGTGTCGGGCTCGCGTAATGCTTCGAGTGCTGCTGCTCTTCTCCCGAAGATTTCGCTTCCAACATTCAGTGGAGGTTATGATGAGTGGCTTAGTTTTAAGGATATGTTTAAGAGCCTGGTACATGACAATTGTGAGTTGGATGACATTAACAAATTCTATTATTAGGTCCTTACATATGAAATTGGCGTTTCATATGGCAGAAATGAAAACGATTTTTTTTTATGAAACTATTTTTTTATTTAGTCAAAGTATGTACCATGGCTATCTATGCACTTTTGCCATCTCGAAGGTAGTTCATTGATTCCTTTACTAAAAAAAGTGTGTGAGCGAGAATCAATAAAATCTTTGAAGGCCGTTTGGACAGCCTCGTGAGAATTGAATTTTTTTCCTTGCATGAAGTTGTCCAAATTCCGAAAAAAATGGTAATCAGTTGGAGCAAGGTCCGGGGAGTATGGTGGGTGTCGAAGACATTCCAGTCGCAGCTCCCGTAGTTTTGCGGCCGTCAAACGTGCCGTATGTGGTCGAGCGTTGTCCTGAAGCAGCAGTGGGCTAGATCGATTGACCAGTCTGGGTTGTTTAATGGCTAGCTTTTCCATCATCGTTTGCAATTGTTGACAATACACATCAGCCGTGATTGTTTGCCCAGATCTTAAGAAACTGTAATGGATGACACCGGCACTAGTCCACCAGACACTTACCAGTACCTTTTTCTGAGTCAACTTTCGTTTCGGGCAGAATTTGGCTGGTTCACCTGGGTTCAACCATTGTGAAGAACGTTTCCGGTTGTCGTACAAGATCCATTTTTCATCACAAGTAACGATACGATTCAAAATGCCTTCATTATTGTGCCGGTTGAGAAGTGAAACGCAACACTCGACGCGTGTTTCTTTGTTTGCGTCGCTCAATTCATGCGGTACCCATTTTTCAAGTTTTTTCACTTTTCCAATTTGTTTCAAGTGAATCAAAATGGTTTTATCACTCACACCGAAGCCTGCCGCTAACTCTGACGTGGTTTGCGATGGATCTGCTTCCACAATTGCTTTTAATTCTTCGTTATCAACTTGTGTCTCCGGCCGTCCACGAGGCTTGTTCTGTAGGTCAAAATTTCCAGAACGGAAACGTTGGAACCAATAACGTACCGTATTTTCTTTTGCAGTAGCTTCCCCATACGCATTGTTAATCCTACGAGCCGTTTCTGCAGCACTAGTGCCGAGGTGAAACTCATATTCGTAAATATAGCGATATTTTAAGTTCTCCATATTGTGAACAGAACGATGTGAAAGATAAACAAATGACGCGATAACAAATAAATTTCGTAATTCGAACACAGAAATACATGGTCTTAAATTTGAAATAAATTTGAATTTGGAATTCCTAGCCGAACGCCACATATTTTGAATCAAAGTTGCCAGTTCGCCAAACGCCAATTTCATATGTAAGGACCTAATATTTGAAATCTTGCTTAAAGGGGGAGGCCGCTTTACTGGTGTCTAACATTGGTCACACTTCTGCAAATTACAGTAAAGCATGGGATGTTCTAATGCAACGTTACAATAACAAAATTCTAATAATCAACAAGCACATTCACAATATAATGAATCTGAACAAAGTCTCTCGGAATTATAATTTAAGGAATTTGATAAATGATTTTCAAGCAGCTTTCAACTCACTGTTGGCGCTAGAGGTGCCTGATCTGTGCGACATGCTTCTCATTCATATCCTCAGCTCAAAACTGGACTACAGCTCGCTAAGGGACTTCGAGTTGAGTCGTAATTCCAACGAATTTCCCACCGTTAAATATTTTTTACAGCACATCCAGCATAGGTGCCAGGCCTTAGAAATGGTTTCACCGGTGGAGTCTGCCAAGCCAGCCTTGACTCCACATCGGTCTATTAGTAATCTAATTACCAACAAGCAGGATAAAAAAGGTAAGCTGTGTGGTTTTTGCAATGGACAGCACTATATCAACAGATGTTTTAAATTTTTAAAATTGAGTGTCAATGATAGAAAAAAATTTGTTGATAAATTTAACCTGTGTTCGCTTTGTTTGCACTCAAATCATTCTGTTGCAAATTGCAGTCATGTGTTTTTGTGTAAAGTTTGCCAGCAGAAACATCACACCTTGCTTCACCAAAAAGATTTATCTGTGGTTTCAAATAATTTAATGGTTTACAGCCATGAAGAGGAAGCTGAGCATTTGGCAGACCAGCGGGTTCAGCCGACGCCAGCGCCTTGTCCGCGTTTGGTAGACTCCGAAGTCGTGCCGCAGCAGACGTTAAACCTGTGCACTGCAGTAGAAGAGAAGTGTGAAGTCTCACTTCTGCCTACTGCCTTGTGTTACATCATCGATGATTCTGGTGAGATCCATTTTTGTCGAATTTTATTAGATAGTGGTAGTCAAAAGAACTACATAACAGAGGATTTTGTCTCTAAAATCAAATGTAAGAGAACCCCTGTGAACTTTACTGTCTCTGGTGTCGGATGTAAATCCACTCCTGTTGATTCAAAAATAAAATTGCAAATTTCAAGTCGGGACTTTAAATACAAGTTCAATACTGACTTTTGTGTACTGAACAAAATTACTGAGTCACTGCCAAGCACTGACTTTCCCAAAAACTTAATCAAATGGCCGGGTCATGTCAATTTAGCTGATCCAGATTTCAATGTGTCTCGGAAAGTAGATGCAATATTAGGTATCAATGATTTCCGCCTCCGTGTCCGTGTGGTGCCGGCAAAGAATTGCACCACCCCCTCTCTTCCCGTGGGTGTCGTAAGAGGCGACTAAGGGATAAACCGGAGGATGGGCAGCAGCGTCCTCCGAGAACTACCTTCATCAAACTGCGGTCGCCAACCGCCTGCAAGCGTGGCGACTATGGCAATCCCCCCAAGGGATCTATATACTTGGACCAAAAAAGTGCCACAAGCAATGCCCAGACCCCCAGTCCCCGGCGGCCCCGCTATTCCTGGCTCCGGTAGCGGCCATGGTAACGGCGGGGCAGGGGGTGCTAAAGTTAATCCCGGCAGAGACCCGGCTACCAAAAACGACGACCCTTGGCCCTGGCAACATATAACTTGCCGTACACTGCGGACCGACGAAAAGGTACTGGACTGAGGAAGAATTGAGCAGGTTACGTTGGGGAATCGTAGGGTTATCAGAAGTCCGGAGAGAGGGGGAGGACATGATAACCCTGAAGTCCGGTAACCTGTTCTATTTCCGGGAGGGCGACCAACAGTCCCAGGGGAGGCTGCTCGGGTTTATCGTCCACAAGTCCCTCGCAAACAATGTGGTGAAGATCGAGAGTGTGTCGATCCAGGGTAGCGTGCCCTTGTACTCAGAATAACACA
>OZ020289.1:5761494-5884582 GCA_963971205.1 Aethes cnicana | reverse complement strand
GCACCCACTTACACCGAACCCGTGCGCATGCATCCCTCACTTGCCCGCGTCGACGCGTAGGACCGTGCTGT
The DNA here is from genome assembly GCA_963971205.1 of Aethes cnicana. NCBI lineage: Eukaryota > Metazoa > Arthropoda > Insecta > Lepidoptera > Tortricidae > Aethes > Aethes cnicana. Next base: position 5,884,511 of record OZ020289.1, on the reverse strand, counting down.
ACACCGACGAAGCAGGTCGGGGGCTCGGTGGAGTCCTGAGCAAGTATGTGAACCAGAGGGTTTTTAACAACTGTTTGCCAGGCACCACGATGGATCACCTAATATCGTGTATTTTAGGCGAGAAATTCGACCAGCAGACTACTTTGATAGTATTTCTGGGAAACAGTTTAGGTTTTACGAAATCGGATTATATAAAATTGACCGAAACCCTCACTAAAATTAGCGAAGGTGACATAGGGAATATCATTGTTTGTGCAAGTTTATTCTCTCATAAAATATCAACAAAAATTAATAGAAACATTGAATATTTCAATTCAATCTTGTACAGGACGGCATTATACAGAGAAAAAATCTCATTTTTTGATACAAATAAATTTGTTAAAGGCTGCGTTCTCAGTAGTAAACATAGCTACGTACCTAATAAGTACCTGAACGAGTGTGCTAAATTGTTAGCATATAATATTTTAGACCCCGTTATAATTGATATAACGAGTGATAGTAGTAAGTCGGACTCAACGTTAAGTTTTATTAGCGTTGGGTCCAAAGCCAAGATGTCAGCTGATTTAAACTGACAGTCTCGACAACTCCCGCGGCGGCCTCCGATCGCGGAGACAGCTCTGGGGGCATCACTTTGCCCAAAAAACATGTACTTAATATAGTTCATCAAAATATACAGGGTTTCACCTGTAAAGAACATGAAATAGGTCTATTTATAGAAAATGATATCCATGTATTATGCATAACCGAACATTGGCTTAAAAATCATGAAAATATGTTTAACTTTAATAACCATTCGATCGTGAGCTCCTTTTATAGACAATCTTGTAGTCGCGGAGGATCTTTGATAATGGTCAGAAACAACCTTAAGTGTAAAGAACGCCTAGACGTCGTGAATATGTCAATTGAACGACAGATTGAACTTTCGTGTGTTGAGTTAGCGAAATTTATAATTGTATGCGTATACAGACCCCCATCAGCGGATTATAAATCTTTTGATAAAGTTATGGAAGAAGTTCTCAGTTTACTTTTTTGTACTAATAAAGGCCTTATAGTTTGTGGTGACTTTAATGTTAATTTACTAGATAAGTCACCAATGTCTCTTAACTTGTTGAGTACTTTCAAATCTTTCAACCTAGTTAACTTATTCCACGAGCCAACTAGAATTACGGCAACTACAGCAACTTGTATAGATAATATATTTACGAATGCGACCCCTCAACATAAATCGATAATTAATAACTTGAATTCAGATCACTGCGGTCAACAGGCATCATTTGTAAGCAAAATTGATAAAATTTCACGTGATATAACATGCAGGCCTATCTCGGAACGTCGTTTGGAAAAGTTTAGCTGTATTATTACCAAACGGTTAAAATACTTAATATTGAAGCAACAGGACGATCCAGACACACTGGGTTTATCATTGTTTAACTGCATCAAGAAGGAATTTGACTCTTGTTTTAATCTCATCACTGTAAAAAGTAAAGATAAGGTTATATTTAGTGATTGGGCTACAGCCGACATTCATGAGAAAAGATACCATCTTTACGAGTTATACGCTAAACGAACAATAAATCAAAGCCCAGAATTTCTAGAGTATGTTAAGAACTATTCAAAAAACTTTAAACAGATATGTGTAGCTGCTAAAGCTGAGTACTTATCCAAAAAGATATCAAATTCAAACGATAAAATAAAAACCGTCTGGAAGGTTATTAACACTGAAACAGGAAAAACCAAACCCAGAGACCCACATTACAGCCTAAAAATTAAAGATACCGCACTCAATTCTGATATTGACGTAGCTAATGAATTTGAACGTTTCTTCACTAATATACCATTAGAAACTACTAGATCTTTAAAGTCATCTCCTGATGATGCTGCAGTTATATTAAGAACAAATCTAGAAGAATGCACTGTACCTTTTAAGTTTACATATATCACCCCAAACATTGTGATTAAAACATTTCGATCACTCAATCTAAAAAAAACTGAGGATCTTTGGGGCCTTTCAGTCAAAGTGCTGCAATCTATCATAGAACCTATTGCAATTCCGCTTGCTACATTATTTAATAGTTGCGTTGACGCTGGAGTATTTCCTGATGTGATGAAACATAGTAAAATCATTCCTTTGTTTAAATCAGGGAAAAAAACAGACCCCACAAATTATAGACCTATTTCAATACTGCCGGCTCTTAGCAAAGTTTTTGAGAAACTTATTCTGAACCAACTAATGTCACATTTTAATCTGAATAAGCTATTTCACAGCAGCCAATTTGGCTTCACCAAAGGTCGCTGTACTGCAGACGCTGGCACTACTTTAGTAAAATACATTTTTGATGCCTGGGAGCAGTCCCAAGACGCCATTGGTGTCTTCTGTGACTTATCTAAGGCTTTTGATTGCGTCAGTCATATTAATTTGTTGAATAAGTTACGCTTTTACGGGATAAGAGATCATGCTCTTGACCTTATCTCGTCATATCTTTCCAATAGAACACAGCGAGTGGATATTAACAGAACACAGTCGTCCGGATCACCTGTTGCTATAGGTGTGCCGCAAGGTTCAATTTTAGGCCCGTTTTTATTTCTGGTCTATATAAATGATTTGCCCTGTATTGTGCAAGAGAGGCATAAAATAGTTCTATTCGCAGATGACACCTCACTCATTTTTAAAGTAGATAGGAAGAAAAATAACATAGATGAGGTTAACAATGTACTTTCTACAGTTGTTAACTGGTTTACAGCTAACAATCTACTTTTGAATTCTAAGAAAACTAAATGCATGAGGTTTTCACTCTCTAATGCACCACGTGTAGACGATATCCAGGTTAAATTAAAAAATGAAACGTTAGAATTTGAGGGGAAAACAATCTTCCTAGGCTTTACTCTAGACTCAAAACTGCGTTGGAACGAACATATCTCTTCCTTAGCAGGTAGACTTAGTTCTGCAGCATATGCAGTAAGGCGTATTAGGCAGCTCACTGACGTCGAGACGGCCAGGTTAGTCTATTATAGTTATTTCCATAGTGTCATGTCTTACGGAATTATACTTTGGGGGAGAGCAGCTGACATTCAAACCATCTTTGTGTTGCAAAAGCGGGCTGTACGTGCAATATATCAACTTGGGTCTCGGGTCTCCCTTAGAGAAAAATTCAAGGAGATAAACATTCTTACCGTTGCGTCACTATACATATTTGAAAATATCATGTATGCTCGTAAGAACTTGCACGACTTTAAGCATAACAGTGATGTTCACAATTTTAACACTAGGAATAAGGATAAACTTTTTGTTACTGGTTACCGTCTTCGTAAAGTGAGCTCTTCGTTTGTTGGGAACTGTATACGATTTTATAACAAATTGCCTTCTGATGTTGCTAATATGCCATTTAAAAAGTTCAAGTCGTTCATTAAGTGCCGCCTTTTAAAGAAGGCATATTATTCGGTGAATGACTTTTTAGATGATAAGAATCCTTTTAAGCCAACTGTTTAGGTTATTATTATTGACTAGTAACATGATATGTGTCTCGCTGGGCAAATATTAACTCTTTTTTTTTTTTTTTCTTTCACTACCAAATTTGTCCAGCAGCTGGAGCATGTCATGCTCGCTTTAAGGTCCTTGCTTACAGCGGCGTCGTTGATCGGGTCGCCACCTTCCCTAAGAAATGGTTGAGGGAGGCGATGGCTGAGATACGCGTCACGCTCGTGAACGGGTGCTGTCTGTGGGGTCCGGTCTGTTCATGCTTGCAAGGACGTTTAAAAATAATCATTAGCTTTAAATATATTACTAAGTCAAACATTTTAAGCGAGAGACCTCATCATGTTCTTATTGACATGTATTAATGAACTCTTTTATACATGATGTATTTCATTATTTATTGACATTTTGAGACTGTCGACATCTATGGAATTTATATTTATTTGACAATGGAGGCCATCTCCATAATATTTTTTTTTTTCTGGACCCTTGGAGACTATACATCTCTAAGATCTTAGATTTAAGTTTAAGTTAGGGACTATACATCCCTTCAATGTAATTGTAGTACGTACCGATATGTATATTTTATACATGTAATGTAAATGTTATAACTATGTGTAAATTTTGAAAAAAGGCCTTCTGCTTGAGTTTGTTGCGGCGCTTCTTCTCAAGCAATGGGTCTAGGAAGCGCTAGTAAATTCTTTTCTGACGTGTAAAAGTGCCCCTATGTGGCCAATTTGCTGAATAAATGATTGAATTGAATTGAATTGAATTGAATTGTCTCAGTGATCAATTCGGTTAAGTCCGGGAGCGATCACCGTATGGTACGAGGCACATTGAATATCCAAGTGAAGCTTGAGAGATCTCGATTGATAAAGTCTACGCTCCGCCCGGCACCGACCCAGCTCCAAAACCCCGAGAGCTTTCAGCTCGAACTCCAAAACCGTTTTGCTTGCCTAGAAAGCGACGTGGACGATTATAACGACGGGTTTGTGGAAGCTGTCCATACGGTTGGGTCCAAGTTCTTCAAGACCCGCCGTACAAGAACTAAGAAAATCTCAGACTCAACCCTAAAGCTCATGGAGGTGAGGCGTGAGATGATTCTGCAGTCTTCAGGTGACGCTAGTCATTATCGGCAGCTCAATAGGCAGATCTCGAAGTCTCTGAAGCGTGATATACGCCGATTCAATACCAACATTATTGAAAAGGCTATTGAGCGTAACAGAGGCTCGAAGGTGTTTGCCAAAGATCTGTCTATTGGCCAAAGCCAATTGACAAAGCTGAAGACCGAAGACGGCAGGATCGTTTCATCCAAACCGGAGCTGTTGGGAGAAGTCGAGAAGTTCTATGGGCAGTTATACACGACAATCCGAACACCCGTCGCTGATCCAGCTAAAGACCCTAGAGCTAGATTAACCCGACACTATACCGAAGATATCCCGGACGTCAGCCTGTACGAGATTAGTATGGCTCTCAAACAGCTTAAGAACGGCAAATCCCCTGGTGACGACGGAATTACAGCCGAACTCCTGAAGGCGGGTGGTAAACCAGTCCTTAAGGCCCTTCAGACGCTGTTTAATTCCGTCATTCATGAAGGGAGAACGCCGCGAGCATGGAACAGAAGTGTGGTGGTGCTCTTCTTCAAAAAAGGTGATAACACCTTGTTGAAGAATTATAGACCCATCTCACTTCTGAGCCATGTTTACAAGCTGTTTTCGAGAGTCATTACGAACCGTCTCGCGCGCAGGTTTGACGAATTCCAGCCTCCCGAACAAGCCGGTTTCCGAAAGGGCTATAGTACCGTAGACCACATACATGCGTTGCGGCAGGTTGTACAGAAGACCGAAGAGTATAACCTCCCCCTTTGCCTTGCATTTGTGGACTACGAGAAAGCCTTCGATTCGATCGAGACTTGGGCTGTGCTGCAGTCTCTCCAGAGGTGCCAAGTTGACTACCGGTACATCGAAGTGTTGAAGTGTTTGTACGAAAATGCCACCATGTCCGTCCGACTACAGGACCAGACCACGAAGCCTATTCCACTGCAGCGGGGAGTCAGACAAGGAGATGTGATCTCTCCGAAGCTGTTCACCGCTGCATTGGAGGATGCTTTCAAGGTGCTGGACTGGAAAGGTCGAGGCATCAATGTTAATGGCGAGTACATCTCTCACCTTCGATTTGCCGACGATATTGTAGTCATGGCTGAGACCATGGAGGACCTCAGTATTATGCTCGCTGACCTCAGCAGAGTTTCCGATCGAGTTGGTCTTAAAATGAACATGGACAAGACGAAAATTATGTCTAATGTCCATGTTGTGCCAACTCCCGTAATAATCGGAGGCTCTGCGCTCGAAGTTGTTGACCATTATGTATACCTGGGACAAACAGTCCAGTTAGGTAGGTCCAACTTCGAGAAAGAGGTCAATCGTCGAATCCGACTCGGCTGGGCAGCGTTCGGGAAGCTTCGCAGTGTCTTTTCGTCCAAATTACCGCAGTGTCTCAAGTCGAAAGTCTTCGACCAGTGTGTGTTGCCAGTGATGACTTATGGTTCCGAGACGTGGGCGCTTACGATGGGCCTCATAAGAAGGCTCAAAGTCACTCAGAGGGCAATGGAGAGGGCTATGCTCGGGGTTTCTCTGCGTGATAGAATCAGAAATGAGGATATCCGCAGTAGAACTAGGGTCACCGACATAGCCCGAAGAATTGCGAGCCTTAAGTGGCAGTGGGCGGGGCACATTGCTCGCAGGACTGATGGCCGATGGGGCCGGAAAGTTCTCGAGTGGCGCCCGCGAACCGGGAGACGAGCTGTCGGTAGGCCTCCAACAAGATGGAGCGACGACCTCGTGAAGGTTGCGGGAAACCGGTGGAAGCAAGTAGCACAGGACCGGTCTGAGTGGCGAGCCTTGGGGGAGGCCTATGTCCAGCAGTGGACGTCTTTCGGCTGAAATGATGATGATGATGATGATTTCCGCCTATGTCTCAAGAGTGGTCAGTTGAATTTGGGCTCTAATGTTCCTGGGCTGCTAAATACAGCTTTTGGTTGGATTTTCTGTGGCAATCTGGTTCTAACCAGAAATCAGCTGGTCAAAATTCCAGATAATTCTGTGTGCCAATTTTCACAGGATGACTTGACCAAATTTTGGTCAATGGAAGAACTGCCTACACAGCGCGTTCTGTCCTGCGACGACGCGGCGTGCGAGCGGCTATACGAGCAGTCGGTCTCGCGCGACGACGCCGGCAGGTATGAAGTCGACCTGCCTGTCAAAGAAGAGCTGCTGCCTAAATTAGGTAACTCTTTTAATATGGCCTTACGCTGTCTTCTGAGCTTAGAAAAAAAGCTCCAAGGAAATCCTGATTTGTACAAGAAATACTCTGATTTTATTCATGAGTTTGTTGAACTTGGACACGGTCATTGGGTCAATGACTTTCCAAATGAAACTCAGCCTGAGTTTTACATGCCACATTTAGCTGTAATCAGGGAGAATGCTGTAACAACTCAATTAAGAGTGGTCTTCAACGCCTCAGCACGTTCGTCGTCTGGTCTGAGCCTCAATGACATTTTGTATGTTGGGCCAGTAGTTCAGGCAAATTTGTTCGAAATTTTGATGAGATTTCGCGTAAATAAATTCGCATTTATATGTGACATGACAAAAATGTATCGTCAAGTAAATATTAAAAAATTTCAGTCGCTGCAACGCATTCTGTGGCGCGACCGAAGCGGCGACCTGAAATGCCTTCAGCTGAGCACCGTTACTTACGGCACGGGACCCGCTAGCTACCTTGCGACTCGTACGCTTCTGAAATTGGTAGAAGACGAAGGTAAAAATTTCCCTTTGGCCTCTAAAGTAATATTGGAAAACACGTATTGTGATGATATCTTGGCTGGATCAGACACAGTTGAGAAAACTGTTGAGACTATGTTGGAGGTACAAAGTCTCCTTGGCAAAGGCCAGTTTGAGCTTCGTAAATGGTACTCCAACAGTCCTGCTGCTTTGGATAGCATTCCTCAAGAAAAGCATACCAAATGCACATTCAGTTTTGACAACAACCAGGATGCTGCGGTCAAAACGTTAGGTTTAAAATGGGATCCCACAAATGATCGCCTGTCTGTGTCATGTCCAGATAGCTTTTCCAATACAGTAGGTACTAAAAGGCAGGTGCTGGCTGATATAGCTAAAATCTTCGACCCTCAAGGGTTTGTAGCCCCGGTGACTGTATTTGCAAAAATAATTATGCAGTCCATATGGAAGGCTAAAATTGATTGGGATGACTATATTCCTGATACTATTCTTCAAGTGTGGCGTGCTTTTTGCCAAAATCTTCCATTGTTGAACACTGTTTCAGTTCCCAGGTTGATGGTACATCCTGAACGCTGTAAGTTGGAGCTCCATGGGTTCTCTGATGCATCAACCAAGGCTCTGGGTTGTGTGGTGTACGCGCGTTGTCTTCTACCCAATAATCAGTATACAGTCCACTTTATCGCAGGGAAGTCGCGCGTAGCCCCAATAAAAACAGTGACGCTTGCTAGATTGGAATTGTGTTCAGCTTATATGCTCGCCCAGCTGATCAACAATATTGCAAAAATATTGGATGTTGATTTAAATGAAGTCTATTGTTGGTCTGACGCCATGATTACACTGTCTTGGATAAGGGCAGATCCATCTCGTTGGCAAGTTTTTGTAGCAAATAGGGTTGTTCAAGTACAGGAGCTAACATTAAAAGAAAATTGGAGATATGTCAAAACTGATAGCAATCCTGCTGATGCCGTGTCCAGAGGTCAGATGCCCCAAGAATTGATTAATAACACCTTGTGGTTCCAGGGTCCCAATTGGCTCACACTAGACAACAAGGAATGGCCAGAGCAGCCCCAGCCGTGTCCTGCAGTGACTGAAGAAGCGAGGCGTGTGAAGGAGTTTCACGTCGCCTTGTCTGCACAGGATGTGCCGGAGTCCTATTGGTCTAGTGTTTTCAAAAGGTTTTCAAAATGGTGGCGTCTGGTTCGTGCATTCGCTTATATGTATCGTTTCTTACATAATTGCAGAAATCCTCACAATAAACTTATAGGGTTTATGACTGCCAAGGAGCTAAAAGAGGCAACTTGTAAAATTGTTCTCCTCATACAAAAAGAAGAATTTCAAAAAGAGTTTCAGATTCTGACTTCAGCAAGAGATGGTGATCACTGCAAGTTCACTGCAAATCACATTAAATATCTCAACATTTTCATAGATGAAAATGGTTGTTTACGTGTTGGTGGTAGGTTAAAGCATTCTTGTATTCCCCGGGATAATAAAAACCCATTGTTGCTGCCCGCCAAACATCACGTAACAGACTTGGTTATATTACAGGAACACGAGCGCCTGCTGCACGCAGCCATTGGGACGACGTTGTCCAGCTTAAGGTCTCGTTTCTGGCCGCTCGACGCGCGTAACAGGTTACGAATGCTCGTTCACAAATGTTTAAAATGTTTCAGATTTCAAGGGAAACCATTGTCACACATAATGGCCGACCTGCCGAAGTACAGAGTGACCCCCGCCAGGCCCTTCCTGCTGTCTGGTCTTGATTTTGCAGGCCCTATAGAGGTAAAAGAATGGCGCTCCAGAAAACCGGTGATTCACAAAGGGTATGTCTGCATATTTATCTGCATGTCGACTAAGGCCATGGACCTTCAACTTGTTAGCGACTTGACAGCCAAAGAGTTCTTAAACGCTCTTAAGCGGTTCATTTCCCGCCGCGGTAAATGTTTACAGATTTTTAGCGATAATGGCACTAATTTTCAAGGCGCTAACAACGAGTTGAAAGCTGCTTATGATCTGTTCAATAAAAATAGGCAAAAACTGTCTGAATTTGCTAGTATCGAAGGTTTTGAATGGAACTTCATACCCCCCTCCACCCCTCACTGGGGTTCGATATGGGAAAGCGGAGTAAAAATGGTCAAGCACCATTTAAGGCGCACCTTGGGTAACAGTGTGTTGTCATACGAGCACATGAACACTTTGCTCATAGAAATAGAGGCTATTTTGAACAGCCGTCCCATTTCGCCTTTAAGTGAAGATGCCAATGATGACCAATGTTTAACACCAGCGCATTTTCTTATAGGTGACCGGTTGACATCTTTTCCAGAAGATAATGTGTCTGACATTCCTGACAACAGATTAAAAATTTACCAGCTAATTACCAAATTGAAACAAAGCTTCTGGAAACGATGGAGAACTGACTATCTCAATTCCCTTCAAGTAAGATATAAGTGGTATCAACACAGAAATAATATTGCTTTAAACAGCCTTGTACTCCTCAAGGAAGATAATTTACCTCCACTGTCATGGCCATTAGGTAGAATTGTTCAATTGTTTCATGGCAAGGATAACAATGTAAGAGCTGTCGCTATTAAAATTAAAAATGGTGTCTATACTAGGCCTATCACTAAAGTTGTACCTTTACCAATGTAATTATATTTCAGTTGTTTGGTCAAGTACCATTTGCGCTCTCAGTGCCAATACAATGGCAGTTCTGCCTCCCGTAGGCCGCGACGCTTAGGGCTGGTGTACAATCACCCTAGGATGCCAAGGGAATAGTAATTTAAGTTTAATCTAAGTTTAAATTTTGCAAATGCATACATACCTCACCTCGTGTATAATAGTTGTATGCATATATATAACATGTTTGTAACTAGAAGTTATGTTACTTATATTCTTGTTTAACTGTAATTACTTGCCTAATTTTAACAATATGTTAAGATGTAGCTCGCACTCCCGTAGGCCGCGATGCATAGGGATAGCATAAGCACCTATGATGCCAAGGGAATTGGCTGTAAATTACTTATGTAAGTAAGTAGTAATAAGACCATTTAGTTTTAAGGTTTATTTATATGCAAATAATGTTACAATGTGTATAAAATTGTGTAAGCTCTAGACCTGACGGTCTCCATTCCACTGCAGTGTAATAGTTTAAATTTTTAAATTTCTTAAATTAGATTTTATTTTCATATTCGGGAATTATAATGTTCATATTTAGCAACAATGCCTATATTGTTCATGTATACTTTCAACTGATTTTTTCATTCTAACTCAATGTTTATTTTCATTGTAATTTCTTTATGTAAAGTGCCAACCCTAGTTATTCATGTTTAAGCTTCATGTTCACAGCACATACGTACTTAGTAAATCTGTTTATTGTAATTTGAATTTTTTGGGACTTAGGGTTTCTTCTATTGTTTTTCAAAGAGGCGGGAGTATGTTTAATGCTGTCATGTTGGCATAGCTCCGTTGCTGTCATTATTTACTTCATTTGGAATAGCTGTCAACTTGACGTTTCGTTTATAAGTAATTGTAAGTGAATCTGTGCAATTTGACGTCTGTAAAAATTAAAAAATAAAATCTCTCTTCCTCCGGCGCTTCAACCGAACACTTGTGGTTTCAATCAAAATCTGCATTTACCCGAACCTTACCTCAAATATATGGTGATAATGAACTTACAGGAACTTGTTATCTATTTTAATTTTAAGTAAGCACATTGTTTTGTTTTATAACAGGTATCCCGTATCGTACAAGGAATCTCTAAACACGGTGTTGATTCAAGAAGCGATTCGATACAACCGGTTACTTGGCGTTATCAATAATTCATTGAAGTAAGTAATTTGCTAAAACAAAAGCTTTCTTACTCTATTACTGTATTCCAAAATAGTCATGACCGTTTCGTCCTTGTACGTCTCTGTAATCTTAACTTATAATATGATAAATGTCTGTTTTACGGCAGGGATCTGCTTAAGGCGCTGAAGGGTCTGGTGGTGATGTCAGAAGCGCTCGAGAGCATGTCTCGAAGCCTCTCTCTAAACTCCGTACCGACAATGTGGAGCTCAAAAGCGTATCCTTCTTTAAAGCCACTCGGTAAGTACGAAAATAACGCACAAAAGCTGTTTTTACGATAGGTTCCTTGAGAGAAAACTCAGAAGAAGATAAGTAAACAGTCGATGAGCTCAAAGTGACCTTTCACATGCTCTTCCCTAATTAAAGGAGCGTGCACTGCATCAACAATAAATATCTTGAAATGTATGTTGTTATAATTGTATATTGTTTCACATGACGAAGGTCATATTAGTCACACAAATCCTAACCTAAGGAGCAGTGTGACTTTTTACATTTCTCTTTCCAGCGGCATGGGTGAAAGACCTCTGTCTTCGCGTGAAGTTCATGCAGGACTGGTCCGACACCGGCATTCCCAAGGTGTTCTGGATCTCCGGGTTTTACTTCCCTCAGGCCTTCCTGACGGGCGCTCTTCAGAACTATGCTAGGAAGCATGTCATTGCTATCGACACTGTTGGCTACCAGTTTGAGGTAGGTGCTTCTTAGCATCATGTAGACTTAGAGATTATTTATGCCTTTGCGAAAGTAACGTTGGTATGACCAAAAGGGCTGTTGGTTTTTTTGGCGATGGTGGTGGGTCTTTTTCTTTAAAGGGTCAAAAAACAATCAGCGAATCATATTAGAGTTTAGATAAAAGTTGTTCTCGTGAATTATTTTCTTTGTAATTCAAAATATATTTGTCTATGCATTATTTTTAACAGTTTCTCAGGCGAGGCTATATAAGCGAATTCGTTTCAATAACTTTTTTCGACGTTATGCGTGAATGTCTTTTCTTTTTCTGGGTTCAGGCGCTCGCGGGCCCGCCAGCCAAGAAACCTGATGATGGCTGCTGCGTCCGAGGGTTGTACTTGGAGGGGGCTCGATGGAATATGGGAGACATGTCTCTTGAAGAAAGTCGACCCAAAGAGTTGTACACAGGTAACTTTAATTCTATCGGTCAGCTGGCTCTAGTACCTCTTGAGGTAATACTTGTATTCTATTGGCTTTTTTGTCGACAATACGCTGGAACGACGAAACGCTGTCTTCGTCCAAAACAATCATCACAATCACAAGTCCAAATTGTGCATTTGTGGAATTTGAACTGGCAAGTAGTTGCTTGACTCATTGATAGCCCTTGGACAGTTATAAGAATATAAGTACAGTTGGTCGACGTCTTTGACCTCGTAAAAATGCAGCCCACAGTCTCGAGTTGCATACGCCACCGTACTTTGTAGTTCGCTTTGTAGGACGAATTTATTTAATCATGTGGCATATGAGTCGCTTAATCATTAATTATAAAACAATGTCTAGATTCTTAGCCCATAGAATACGAATGTAGTACGAATGCTCCATCAAGATGACTTCGTCGATCGACTGTGTGGTTAGTCTGTTGAACTGTTAATGTAACTTTTCACAATCAATTGTTATTTTGGTCAAAGACAATCAAAATATTCTTCAGAAATGGCCATAATCTTCATGAAGCCCGAAGTGAACCACAAGCTGCAGCAGGGTCTGTACGAGTGTCCGACGTACAAGACGCTGCTGCGCGCGGGAACATTGTCGACCACGGGCCATTCCACCAACTACGTGATGACCATCGAGCTGGTCACCCACAAGCCGCAGTCGCACTGGATCAAGCGCGGCGTCGCCCTCTTCTGCGCACTCGACTACTAGATCTATTGTTTCAATAAACTCTATTTTTTGAATTTGTTCTTTTCATTCCTGGTGTTGATGTTACTGATAAATCTGATAATAATGACTCTGGTACTTATAATGATGATAATGGTGACGACGACGATGACGATGATGATGATAATGATAACGAGATGAAGAGTATGATGTAGATGACTTTGATGGTAATAAGTAGTGATGATGATGGTGATTAATATGGTAGTGGTAATTGATGACTTAAGGTTTATTATGCATTGATGTTGATATAAGTAATAGTGACGATTGGTGGTGCTAATAATGATTTTGATGTTGATGATGATGGCGATGTTTGAAGGATACTATCTCACTCCAACGCGCACGTGATGACCATCGAGCTAGTCAGTCACCCATAAGCCACAGTCGCACTGGACGGCGTCGCCCTCTTCTGCGCACTCGATTACTAGATATATTGTTTCAATATACTCTGTATTTTTGTGTGTTGTTTTCTTAAATGAATGAAAATAATGATGATGATGATGATGATGATGATGATGATGATGATGATGATGATGATGATGATGATGATGATGACGATGACGATGATGATGATGATGATGATGATGATGATGATGACGATGATGATGATGATGATGATGATGATGATGACGATGATGATGATGATGATGACGACGATGATCATGATGATTACTATTATGGTGATCATGACGATGACGATGAAAATGATGAATATACCGACGAAGACTACTACAATGGTAGTGGTGATGATTATGGTGATGGCGACGACCAAGAGGATAACGATTATGGTGATGCTGGTGACATGTTGGTACTATTTCTCTTGACAACCGGTCACTCCACCAGCAACGTGAGTTCTGTCGATAATGATGATGACTATCAAGCTGGGGTTATTTAACCGTTATCGCTTGATTTAGTAACAGACTTTCACATTTATAAACACAGTTAGTAGGAAAAATATAAAAAAAGTCTTTCGTTTCACAGACTGGTTTTAGATCTGATTTGTCTATCCGTAGGAAGGACGCTCGACACTAAACGAATTAGAACTCGTCGTAGAAAAACGCTGCTTTATTTCTGTGTACTGCAGTCGCTTTAATTTAATATTCCAGTCATGGCAAACAGATTTAAAACTGTATTTTAAGTCTATCTACCTAATAATTTTCCGAGGATGTCCCATTTTCTGTAAGTATTGAACAGATTTTTTTAAAAAAGAACATAGTTCAATAAGAAAAATACTCCCATACTTACACAAATCAAATTGAATAAACGCTACGTATAAACCTAGAAAGTTTGTTTAGAATCAGTAGTAGAATCGATCGATTGCACCATGTATTTTATTTCTCCCTATCTAACCGTTATAAATTTAACTAGGTACATACCTATGCTTCATTTTAAACAACACCGAGTAACTGCAAAGTATCAAACGAATGTTAGTACTATAGTGGCACACCCCAAAATTCAGTAATGGGCGTCAAATGGTGTTAACGCATTCACTGCCACTTCTGTTTTACGAACTTTCGCCAGGTGCCACATCTGTCATTAAGGGAACATTGCAACGCACATGTGCGTTCAAGGCACTGCGGGAGTCAGCAAAACGCATATATGCGTCGGTGGCAGTGAATGCGTTAAAAGCATGAAAATCGGTACGATTGATCTTCAGTTCATATAAATGAACTAGCTTTTCCTCGCAACTTCGTATGCGCAGAAATATTAAAATGAAAAATCCCGTTTTTTTCCGTTCCCGTGGGAATTTCGGGACATCCTCTCTTAGTGCTCTCCTACGTTCCCTAAGGAACCTGCATGCCAAATTCAGCTCTCTACGATTAGTAGTTTCGGCTCTGCGCTGATCGATCAGTCAGTCAGTCAGTCAGTTTCTTGTTTTATATACCTATATAGAAGATTTGAGTCGTAGCACCAAAATTTTAAAAATAAAAGACCGTCTTACGTCGTCTTTTTTTGTATGGAAAAAACATCTTTGTTCTGAAACCTGTCGTGTGTGGTATCAAATGAAAGGATTGGAGCCGGTTCTAAATATATATCACATCGTTACTTTTCATTCACGTGTTTTAAATTAAAATAAAAATCATTTTCAAAACATAGCAAGTTTGGGCTACTCCGGATACCTACTCATTAATGAACTCTTTTATACATGATGTATTTCATTATTTATTGACATTTTGAGACTGTCGACATCTATGGAATTTATATTTATTTGACAATGGAGGCCATCTCCATAATTTTTTAATTTTTTAATTTTTTTTCTGGACCCTTGGAGACTATACATCTCTAAGATCTTAGATTTAAGTTTAAGTTAGGGACTATACATCCCTTCAATGTAATTTTAGTACGTACCTATATGTATATTTTATACATGTAGGTAATGTAAATTTTGTAAATTTTGAAAAAAGGCCTTTTGCTTGAGTTTGTTGCGGCGCTTCTTCTCAAGCAATGGGTCTAGGAAGCGCTGGTAAATTCTTTTTCTGACGTGTAAAAGTGCCGCTATGTGGCCAATTTGCTGAATAAATGATTGAATTGAATTGAATTGACTTATACCTACTTTGCGGCGCTTCAGTGTATTCAGATGAAATATTTAAGGCGTCGTTTAAATTTACAGTCATAGCTTTTACATCACCCTTGGCCATAAAGTGGGATTTTCTGCCTGCTACGCGGAGATAAAATCTCACTTCTTGGCCAAGGCAGGACGTAAAACTTTTGACAAACCACGGACGGTAATTCGTAAAACCCCAGGTCGCATATTTATGGCTCTCACCTTCGGTTCGGGCCACAGAAACCTGCGATCTGGGACATTTACGAATTCACCACCCTAGGTCTGTAATGTACTATTATACGAGTATATTAAACGTTTCGAGTATTATAGCTCACCAAAGGAAGACACTAATTGCGCTCATAGGGGAAATAATACATGTGTAAGCGAATTTTGGAATAGTTGTAGGTGAAGGTGCCTTAAACAACATACTAAAAGTACTGATGGGGGGGAGCGCCGCTAACGTGTGGGGGGGGGAGGGGGTCCAAAGGTCCCTTTTTTTGGTTTTTCGTAAATATCTCGTAAACAATAACCCGCAACAAAAAATTTTCTAAGACATAAATAATTTACATTAAATTACGTATTACATTAAATACAAAACGATATACACACTTTTTTGCTAGTGTAAATATTGAAATAGATAATGAAGGGGAAAGTTAACGATAAACGATTTTACGCGTGGGTTCGGGATTTGGTCCGCTGTACCCTGATTCTTTTTAGATAAGCGCTCATACTTGACACAGTTGTACTTTGGATAATTCTGAGTGGATTCATACTGAGGGCCACCGCGGGACACCGCTCGGTTGGTGGGGGGAGAAGGGGAAACTTTGCTTCCGCCGCGCTTCAGTTAGACCTGTATATTTCCAAAAATTGTAGGAGTTAAGAGATGCTGTTTATTGCGAAATGATCCTTACTAAATGCTTCATCAAATCTAATCCACAATTATTCATTTTTATTGGTGGTCTTTCTTAACTTTAGTTCGATATTACAAAATTCTATATTTAACAATTTCTTTTAGTAAGTTTGATATCAAAAATGTATGGTGGTGTGCAGTGCCACTTTTTCAAAAGTTGGCGCATGTAATGCAGATTTGAACATGGTATAACAATACTGTCTACTTTAAATAATAAAGAAAATATTGAGAATATTGAGAATATTAACCAACTACTCTGATATTTTCTAATTATCATGGGCCATTTAAATTGTTAATTTCAAGGAATTTCATTTATAATTGAATCCAGTTTATCACATTTAAAGAATAAAAATTGAATTAGTCCACTTTATTAACAGAAAATGCTGTTTGAGGTAAGATGTCCATACTAATATTATAAATGCGAAAGTAACTCTGTCTGTCTGTCTGTCTGTCTGTCTGTCTGTTACCTCTTCACGCTAAAACGGCTTGACCGATTGACTTGAACTTTGGTATAGATATAGTTAGAGGCCCGAGGAAGGACATAGGATAGTTTTTATCCTGGATTTCTACCCTTAACGGGATGAAATCCGGGATACCACGATAAGTTATGCACTTAAGCAGTAGTAGCAATTACGTGTATTATAATGTTTGCTATTCCAATTTCTGCAGGCGTTTGAATGTTCGGAAGAAATCCATATTATCCATATTAATATTATAAATGGAGTCCCGGGAAAGGACATAGGGTACTTTTTATCCCGGAAAAGCGCATAGTTCCCGCGGGAGCGCGATAACCGAATTCCACGCGGGCGAAGTCGCGGGCAGAAGCTAGTTTTTATATAAGGCAGTCATTAACTTCAATTAAGAGCTTCAAAAGCGATAAATCTAGCGGTCGATTGAGTTCCTGGTTGACTGGGCACACGTGGTATGTCTCGTTTAAAACTACTGGACCAATTTTGATGAAATTTGGTTTGAGAATAGTTGGAGTTCAGAAAAATAAAAAGTAGCCAATGTCCTTTCTCGGAACTCCAACTATTTTCATACCAAATATTCATACCTTAAACAGCATTTTCTGTTAATCAAGTGGACTAATTCAACATTATTTCTTTAAATGTGATAAACTGGCTTCAATTTTAAATGAAATTCCTTGAAATTAACAATTTAAATGGCCCATGATAAATAGAAAAATTCAGAGTAGTTGGTTAATATTCTCAATATTTTCTTTATTATTTAAAGTAGACAGTATTGTTATACCATGTTCAAATCTGCATTACATGCGCCAACTTTTGAAAAAGTGGCACTGCACATCACCATACATTTTTATATCAAACTTACTAAAAGAAATTGTTAAATTTAGAAATTTGTAATATCGATCTAAAGTTAAGAAAAACCACCAATAAAAATGAAAAATTGTGAATTAGATTTGATGAAGCATTTAGTAAGGATCATTTCGCAATAAACAGCATCTCTTAACTCCTACAATTTTTGGAAATATATAGGTCTAACTGAAGCGCGGCGGAAGCAAAGTTTCCCCCTCACCCCCCACCAACCGAGTGGTGTCCCGCGGTGGCCCTTGGAATGAATCCACTCAGAATTATCCAAAGGACAACTGTGTCAAGTATGAGCCCTTATCTAAAAAGAATCAGGGTACAACGAACCAAATCCAGAACCTACGCGTAAAATCGTTTATCGTTAACTTTCCCCTTTATTATCTATTTCAATATTTACACTAGCAAAAAAGTGTGTATATCTTTTTGTAGAAAATTTAATGTAAATTATTTAAGTCTTAGAACATTTTTTGTTGTGAGTTATCGTTTACGAGATATTTACGAAAAACCAAAAAAGGGACCTTTGGACCCCCCCCCACACGTTAGCGGCGCTCCCCCCCATCAGTACTTTTAGTATGTTGTTTAAGGCACCTTCACCTACAACTATTCCAAAATTCGCTTACACATGTATTACTTCCCCTAAGTTTTGCTTCCTTTGGTGGGCTATTAGGTACGTAAGCGAAATGCTCGTGTAGTACCTATGTACGAGTACTTACTTGCATCTTTATGATAGTTTTATCTATTAAATTCACATTTAAATTATACTATACAGCCAGGCTAATTGCCTCTCCAGGAAAATGAGCAGAAGCCCCTGTTGGTCAAAATTAAAAGTCGCCCACAAAGAATTGCAATTACATTATTTTAATAAGGTCCGTTTGTTTTCCACGTAGATAATGAAGCCATTTTTAGGCTGTTCAAACTTGAATAAGTTTGAAACAAGTGGCCTTTGATGGTGTCATTTACAACATAGTCATCAGAGCTTTTTTTGAAGATCTTTAGAGAAGTTTTTAATTGTGCGCGTCAAGGGTATCGATACCTTATTTTTTGTAGTTAAATGGACTAGAAAAGTGTCACATAAATATTATAAACTTACTAGCTTTTCTCCGCAACTTCGTATGCGCAGAAATATTTAAATGAAAAATCCCATTTTTTTCCGTTCCCGTGGGAATTTCGAGAAATCCTCTCTTAGTGTTCCCTGCGTTCCCTAAGGAACCTGCATGCCAAATTTCAGCTCTCTACGACCAGTAGTTTCGGCTCTGCGTTGATCGATCAGTCAGTCAGTCAGTTTCTTGTTTTATATATACATGGTGGGTCAAAAAATATGGCAAATAATTAACCCACAGTATCGGCTATCGATTCTAAGTATATTGTATAGGTCTTTAATTTTTTTCGAGTTGGTAAAAAAAAAAAATGTATATGGGATTGGTTGTGTGAGCGACGCCTGAATCCTATACAATTTTTTTTTTTACCAACTCGAAAAAAATTAAAGACCTATACAATATACTTAGAATCGATAGCCGATACGGTGGGTTACTTATTTGCCATATTTTCTGACCCACCGTGTATAGATTAAACTTATCATAAAACATGTCCTGGTTCAGTCTGTCTGTTCGCGATAAACTCAAAAATAATTCAATTTTAAATTCGTCGTGACTTAAAACATCTTAAGAACAGTTGGAGCGTGAAACTCCGTTTCAATTAACAGGTTCCTGCAAAAATTCAAAGGGTCTCGGTATAATTGGATTTCGACCACGAGTTAATTAGTTAACCCTAATTTTGAAGTTCTTGGCACAGTTTGGAGCTCCATCTGCTGGCTGAACTTAGTAAAATGTTCATCATAAACCTATTTATATTTAAATGCTAATCTAAAAATCTTATAACTTGCTCCAGATTGAGTTTACAGTTTAAATACTTATAGTGATTATACGTAGAGAAATACTTAGATATAGGTAACGTAGCTCGAGTAAAATTAGCTGAAATGAGTTTTTCCAGATGTCACACCTATCTGGATCGATTTTTCGCCCCCTAAACATCTTTAGAGCCGTTTTCATGATCTTGAATACCAAACTAAATATACTTTAATATTGAAGGACTCATGGCCGATGGGGCCAGAAAGTCCTGGAGTGGCGTCCGCGAACCGGTAGACGAGCTGTCGGTAGGCCTCCAACAAGATGGAGTGGCGAACTTGTAAAGGTCGCGGGAACGCGGTGGATGCGAGTGGCACAGGACCGGTCTGAGTGGCGCGCCTTGGGGGAGGCCTATGTCCAGTAGTGGACGTCTATCGGCTGAAATGATGATTGAAGGATAATAAACAATTTAATATCCATGACTCGAGGACAATTTATCGTGTTCATTAAACGAAGTTTGCCCCTAAAGTGATTGGAACCCGTATCCACAATTTAAAACATGTGGTGACCCCCGGTCTTCATAGCTTTAAAGTACCTGCAAGGTCTGTGACCGGCTGCCATTAAAACTGAACAAAATCAGAAAAATCAAATAGAAAAGCGCAAAGTCTGTACAACTTTACACACTTCTAATTAATCCCTTCATTCAAGCGTCTACAGCTCACCCTCTCCCTTCAGTCAAAGGAGGGATTTCTACTATCCTGAAAGGATGTCTTGGTACAGCGAGTTGAGAGCCTTTGACGCAATTCTTTACGTAGAAATTATTGGAAGATCAATATACCAGAATTTATATTAAGTAGTTAAGCCGATTCATAGAAATGCCAATTGGTGGTAAACATGGCATAGCTATAGAGCTATGCCATGTTTACCTATTTTAACGTTTTTTTTTGTTTCATTTATTTTTTCATCCAAAAAACGCTTTATTAATAATGTGAACGGTTTCAGCCTATTATTTTAGTTTCGTAGCCTAGTGGTTTGAGCAGGCAGAGGTCGGGGGCTCGAATCCGGCTCGCAACTGTGAGTTTACTTATGTGCGAAATTCAATTTGAATTTACCACTGAGCTTTTCGGCGAAGGAAAACATTTTGAGTTCCTGAGGAAACCTGCAGGCAACTACGAAGTCAAGTCACCGATCCGCACTGTACCTGCTTAGGGACTATCGCTCAGACACTCGTGATGAGAGGAGGCTTGTGCCCAGCAGTGGGCACACGTAAATAAGCTGTTGTGTTTGTAGTGGTGAAATGTTTATAGTAATAACTATTCCTCAAGAACTCAAAATGTTTTCCTTCACCGAAGGAAAACATTTCATAAGTAATTACTAATTAGGTAGGTGTAGACGTCACCGAACGTGATTATAACCACAATTTGCGCTGCAAAGTGGTTTTAGCATCATCAATTAATATTCAAGTAGTAACGGCTAATCGGATTTGCACCGGAACTGTGACCACCCTACATTTGAACTGAAATGCGGGGTAAGTAGGTACTGAACTGGGAAAATCATTATATGTTGAAATTGAAACTAATGCCTATGACGTAACGATCCTCACATGTTATAAAACAAAGTTCCATATGACATATGTCTGTAGGTTATGCTACTCGTATACATGCCATAAATCAGGAGAGATTCTGATGCCTATTTCAAGATTGCGTCGCGATCTTCTACTATCTAAAGTCTCGCCCTCCAAAATTCAAAACGCTTCAATGCATTTAAAAAGCACCACCAACAGTCTCAACACATGTATGCGTGCTGAGACAGCCATCAACTATGCGTTGAGAGTGTTGGTGGTGCTTTTTAAATAATAATAAAAAATTGAAGCGTTTTGAAATGTAAAGGCGCGGGACTTTAGATAGTAGAATATATCTCTATATCTCTACCCTCCATAATTGCGTAATTACTTGGATTTTTTTCTATCGTTTCTAAAATATATTTTTTTTTGGTGTTTTTAAATATCAATACAAAATGTTCATAAATAATAATAACATTTACTACTCATTCCGTTTCTATTCTGGTTTCCCCATTACTGGTACGATATCTGGCGATATATTTAGAAGAGTATATATTATATATTTACTTATACGCGTAACATGTCCTTCGCAATTTATCCCCTATCAATATTTGCAAATTGACTTGTCACAAGCAAAAACGCAAAATATAATCCTATCGTCATTATGTCGAATTCTGCGGTTCCACGTTTCTCCGATTTTATACGTAGTTAGGTATAAATGAGACGCCGACAGCATATCTTTCAAACTGGCTTCCGCCCGCGGCTTCGTCCGCGTGGAATTCGGTAATAGCGTTCCCGCGGGAACTATGCGTTTGTTTTACAGGATAAAAAGTAGCCTATGTCCTTTCCCGGGACCCCAACTATCTTCATGTCAAATTTCATCTCGGTAGGTCCAGCGGTTGAGGCGTGAAGACAGACAGAGTTACGTTGAGAATAGGCCTGTGCCCAGCAGTGTGGGACGTTAAATAGGCTGTACTTGTACTGTCATGTAAATCAGTTAATTAGATAGAAATGTTAATTTTTCCATTGCACCATAAATGCTATCAATAATTTTATGGTGTAGATCACTGATCAAGCCGTGCGTGGCCTAGAGAGAGGTTCGACCTACCGCCTCTCATGCAGAGGTTCGGGGGTTCGATTCCAGCTCGCACCTCAAAGTTTACTTATGTGCGAAATTCATTTTGAATTTATCACTGAGCTTTTCAGGTGAAGGAAAAAATTGTGAGGAAACCTGCACGCATCTGCGAAGTAAATAAATAGATAAATAAAAATAAATAAATTTATTCAGTAAGTAAGTTTACAATATTACATTAAATACACTAGGCGTTATATCTTAATTTACTGACATAGGTATGATAAAATAATCTAAATGCGGCGAAAACATTACCTACTTCTGTGGCTGAGCTAGGAAAATCCTGTGTTTCAGGCAGAAGAAGGACTTAAATAGCTTATAATAAACATTAGTTAATGCTAGCGTTTAATATTATAAGCTATTTAAGTCCTTCTTCTGCCGGAAATACAGGATTTTCCTAGATAATTAATTCAAAGATGTGTGTGAAGTGCCGAATCTGCACTGGGCCACAACAGCCTATTTACGGCCCACTGCTGGGCACAGGCCTCCTCTCATCACGAGAGGGTTTGGGCTATAGTCCCCACGCGGGCCCAGTGCGGATTGGGGACTTCACACACATCTTTGAATTACTTCGCAGATGCGTGCAGGTTTCCTCACGATGTTTTCCTTCACCGAAAAGCTCAGTGGTAAATTCAAATTGAATTTCGCACATAAGTAAGTTCAGAGGTGCGAGCCGGAATCGAACCCCCGACCCTCTGCATGAGAGGCGGTAGGTCGAACCACTAGGCCACCACGGCTTCCCGCTCTCTTCGGCTTTGCTCGGTGAAAAACGAATTTTCCCAGATATAAGACCTAACTAGATCGATTTCTCACCCCCGTAAGCCCCTACCTATATATTCTAAATTTCATCGAAATCGTTAGAGCCGTTTTTGTATTCTTTAATAAAATAAATAAATAATAATAATAATTGCTTGTTTAATAGTATAGGATAAGTAAGTAATATTTGTTTTATGTCGTATAATTGATTTGTATAACTTAAGTTACACTATTAAATACATATATGTCACGGCTTTAATTTGAAACCATAGCAAATATTTTAAAATTGTATGTACAATCAAGAAATCAAGATAATTGGATGAAATGGCGATCATGAGAAATAAGAAAAATAAGTGTCCCTTGGACAACCGAAAAGAAAGGAAAAACGAGAAAAATAAATTTTAACTATTATCACACTTAGAAAAACTCGACTTAGATGTAAATCTTATTGGTTGCATGATTTGTTTTCATCGCCCGGCGAGGATCCCCATCAACCATCATTTCGAACAACGGCACAAATTTTGCTGGAGCGTCGTGCGAATTACGACTGCTACACGACGATTCAGTCCAAGAATACGCCACAAACCACAAAATCAAGTGGCATTTCAATCCACCGGCTTCTCCTTTCATGGGCGGAGCGTGGGAGAGGATGGTACGAACCGTAAATTCAGCCTTGGGTTAATGCCTTGCAAATAAATCCCTGAAGGAAGACGCGGCCCTCCTCCTCGAAGCAAAGGCGACTGCGCACGCAAGACCACTTACATACATTCAAGAAACTCCCGAAGCCCTCACTCCTTTCCAATTCATCCGAGGATCCGCGTCGGTGGCCCCATGGACATGCTGGTACGGAGATGCCAAAGGAAAAAAGTCCAAGATTTGCAACCACTTTTGGGCACGGTGGATGAAAGAATATCTACCGACCCAGTTTGTGTGTTAGTTACAAAACAACCTAATAAAGGTGTTGTTGTAAAAATTACACATTTTCAGTAACAATGACAAGTGAACAGTGAAGCAATATTTGTAACAAATTGACAACGTTCACGCCACGGAAAATTAAGTTCATATTGTGAGTAAATTGGTGAGAATGAATAATAATGTGTAGCCGAGAACGATGTGGGAGGAAATAAAGGAGGGACATTTGTTGACGCATATTATTAAAACCGCCGTAATATATCACAAGCTGATTCACAATTTTGGAGAAAAAATTGTATAAATAGCACGAAATACTATTTATATACACGTATATATACATAAGCGGTTGAAGCAGGTCGCAAAGTCTACGATTATCATATGACATCAGAATTGTCGATTATCTTCGAACTGTTGAACAAACTTTCTTCAAATCTAGCAAAAAACGATCAACGCGCCTGTTAGACAAAAAATCAACAAAATCGGGTCATCCGTAACGTTGCAGAGCCATGGAACCACAGACAAACATACAGATGCACAGCTGTTCTAGCTGTAGTTTCCCAATCAAGGAAATCGCTGGATTTAGCTAAATTCAATTTTATGCCTCGACTCCAATCTAAAGGAACCGAAGAGCTGGCAGCCTCCTCGCTCAACGCTTGAGCATCGCTATACAACGGGGAAACGCTGCCAGATCTTCGGTAACATGCCGCGGGGGCCGTTTATAGATTTTGTTTATGTATTTTTAAGTATTTATAAAAAATATTATTTTTTAATGCAAAGGTTTATTCAAATAGATCAAATAGCGTCGGCTTTGATGGAACTTTGGTGACCTGATTTCATGAAACTTGTTATAAACCACAAAGTAGATGTGCTCTGTGTAACAAACGGACGGACAGATTTGTTACCTACATTAGATTAATAGACTAATCCGCTAACTGAATATAAGAAATATCGTTTCATTTTAACTTATTAAAAGTATTTATCTTATATTTAAAAAAATCTACTTAAGTCAGTCTCCATAACTCATTTTAAAGTTGCAAAATATATGACGTCTTAAGAAGCATGCTTCGTAAGAAGCATGTCACTTTTATGAAATAAATATATTAAAATACATAATATGTTATATCAAGTAGTTACAAAAATAGCACCCTATGACGTCACCTTGCAGTCTTCGTCATTTTCCCAATAAGCAGCTTGAGAAGTTCTGAGAAATCTTTCAAGGGTCTTGAAAGATTCGTTGCCTTTAGGTTTTATCTGATTCACGCTACCGTATATACCTATCTAATAATGGAAGCGCCTAGTTTTCGATGACTTGGCAAACTCAGCTTAGTATTAAAATGACGTCAGATGTCAGATTTTGACGTTTAAAATAGAATGCACGTGTTAACTCGAAACTCGTAGCAACTTTTAATTTATTATTTGGTGCTAGCTTCTGACTGCGACTTTGTCCGCGTGGGATTTGGTTTTATAGCGTGCCCGCGGGAACTATGCACTTTTCCGACAAAACATAGATGTTAGGTAGCCTGGGCCCGCGTGGGGACTATAGCCCAAACCCTCTCGTGATGAGAGGAGGCCTGTGCCCAGCAGTGGGACGCAAATAGGCTGTAGTAGTAGTAGTAGTAGTAGGTAGCCTATGTTCTTGACGTGAAATTCTGTTATTCAACCCCCTTTTTTACCACTTGAAGCTGGAATTACCAAAATTCCTTTCTTAGCGCATGTCAACATCATAATTACATATACTAAGTAAGTAAGTATATAATTAGTAGGTATGGATTTATTATTCGTTTTTTTTTACTAATTATGAAATAATACTTAAAACATTTCCTTTCAGGGACGCCGCGCACTCGTTCCTTATTTTCCCACACTAATGACATCAACTTCCTGCGAGATATACGTAATACACAAACATTACAAGAACATTCATTCATTTTCTTTTATCGAAATGGAATTTATTTACTCGACCTATTTTCAATATTTACGATATATTCAAACAGAATGTCTCGAGCCGTGGGAATCAAGAGTCTGTAATAAGGTAAAAACCGTTCTTATAAGAAAATAAGCCATTTCCTATGCGGAAATAAGGAAACTCTTTTTTTTTAATTCACACAAAAGCAAGCAGAAGTACCTATCATAAGTATAATAATAATTTTATATGTATTGATGTGGTTCGAGACCGGATACAAAAATCTATACCTATTGTATACTAATAATAAGTCTCTAGAAAAACCTCCCGTCTGTAACTTGAAAATTAAAAGAAACGATCAAGTCGAGGGGACATACTTACATATTGTATAAATACTTCGTCTCAAGTATATATAATATAAGATACAATAATCTCATTCATAATCTCGTAGTGGGGTACGTACCTAATAATAATATAAAAATAGACAGTGAAAGTGTGGCCACAAATCAATTGCAGACCCAATTTAAATTCTCGGATTGGATTGTTAGCGGCTGGGCGTGATACGTCAATCTCGTCACAGTCCATTGGTTAGCCCGAACAGTACGAACAGTAATCCAACTAACATTATAATTAGAAAAGTTACTCTGGCAGCTTTCATGGCTAAATCAGTGGTTTACTTCGGTTTATTTTGATGAAATTTGCTACTATTATAGTTTTATATTACGAGAATGACATAGGTGCCTTTTCATCCCGTAAACACGCTCATTTCCCGAAGAAACACTCCAATCGAATTCGATGAAGTCGCAGGTAGAAGCTAGTATTACATAGGTGTACACTTAGATATTTATGTATGGCTGTAACTGAAACTGGCATTTTAGGAGATGCCTGAAGGCCCGATATATGCCGATATCTATTTTTTTCAGTCTATCAGTCTAACTACCCAAGTAACACATTAGCGACATATAGAGCTTATTTTATAGCCTTAGGTGCTACAAAGGTGCTACAATAGCCACCATTAACTGTTACAGCGATACAAAAGGCTTAATAGAGTTTACTACCACTAAAGAGCGTAAAAAGGGTCTATAAGAGAGTTATAATAAGCTTAAACTCGTATAACAGCGACTACAATCACTCTTGTGCAGGTTACGCAGTTAGTGCTATCGCTTTTAGCATGATATAACTCTTTAAGTTCTATAAAGGATATAATTTCGAGCTTTTAACCCTAACAGTGCTATAGTGGTGTCTACTAACTCCTTCAGGTCTATAACAGCGATAGAAGAGCGTCTGTTATCGCTATTATACAGCTGAAGCCTGCTGCCTTACAGGCTATAGTGATTATTACCACCCTAAGCTCTAAAGAAGAGCTTTAGTTGTAGAAGAGTGCTAGCGAACTCTTTTGGAGTTAAAAATACTTATATAGCGCTTAAAGTGATATAAAACTCAATTATATCACTTTGGGTGCTACAAGAGAGATTTCTGGAACTGTTGTAGAGCCATGAGTGAGTTATAGCGCCTTTGTGCAGGTATAGGAGTTAAAAGCCACTCATTTGGCGGCCCATACAGGTCCGCCATTTCTATTGAAGTAATAAATAAATAAAATAATCTACATTACACACAAAACATTACAAATGACCTATAGAATTGTTAAATGTTTAAGTATATAGCATAGACACGGAATGCCGATGTTCTTTTATAAAGAAAATGAATCATTAAACTTATTTTTATCGGATATTTACATATTTGTAACAATGCTCTACACCAATACATTTGTTATGATTCTGCAAAAAGCCACTAAAATGAAAGCCCTTTCAGAATTTGATAATAATATGTATAGTATTTCACAGTAAACTTACCTGCGCAATTGATTTCCTGTGGAATCACAAGCTCACTCACGAAATGTAAAGTTCCTTAATTTAACTTCACTTTCAGCCATTAAATTATCACAAGACACTTTACAAATGCAACAAAACTATAAGCTGTCAAACTAAAATATTCTTCGATATAACCTTATGTATATATCGCCACTTTAAGAGTTTAAGGCGTTCATTTTGGAGTATTGTATCGCTTTCAGAGCTAGTAATCGCTGTTGTAGCGCCGTTGTAGAGCTTTAAGTGTTAGTAGTAGCTATTGTAGCGCCACTCTAGCACTAAGAGCGATAGTACCGCAACTCTGCCACTTTAAGCTTTAATTATGGAGTATTGTATCGCTTTAAGAGTTAGTGACCGCTTTTGTAGCGCCATTGTAGCGCTTTAAGTGTTAGTGGTTGCTATTGTAGCGCCGTTGTAGCACTTTAAGAGTTAGTGACCGCTTTTGTAGCGCCATTGTAGCGCTTGATAGTGGCCACTAACACTGTTATAGCGCTATTATAGCACTTAAGGCGCTAAAAAATTATGCCAAAATGGCGCTATATCGGTGCTATATCGGCTTATAGCGCCGATATACCACCTATTCTAGCGCTCTTCTAACACTGTTAGAGTTAGTGACCTCCATAATACCACCCTTATAGCACTCAAAATTAACTCTTAGTGTTACTTGGGTAGTGTCTTACAAAACCTGCTACCTACAGGAAAGTGAAGCTTGTAAGGTAAAAAAAGTACAATTTGATGCGAGTGCGAAAATTTACTTATTTTATTACAAGTTTCACGAGTCCCTATTTATAGGTATGTTGGCGCGAGCCAAAGCGAGCGTTAACATTAGGGATGAGTGAAAATGACAATTTTGCACATGTACCTATCATACGAAATATTTTAATACATTTGCGAAAAAGAATTATAAACCAAAAACCACTAGTGCACAAAAGACTTCGCACGATAAACAGGTTTAGAAATGTTTACTTTTTTGAGCAACTGTATTAAAAACTTTATTTCACATGGTATCACAGTAACCAGTTTCGCTTATAATTATTAAAAAAAAATTATAACTAGGCACACGATTTATGGCGACTAACCACTTTTCAATAAACGGAAAGTCAATAAATAACAAGGGCGTTATTATCTGATACCCGGTATTAGTGCCGTCCACTATATTTACGGCTGATACCGTTTACTGTCAATAACTGGCCGGTATTTAGATAAACTGAAGTTTACATCTAACCTGATAAATTTAGAGTTGTAACATAAATGATTTCGTGTACTTACAATAGGTTCTTAAATATCCTTGGACTTAGAGATGCAATTGTAAGGTTAAGAAAATAACAAAGATTTAAGATCGCGATTGTGTAGCAGCACGCTCGAAAATAATCTTATAACTTTCAAGGTAACCATACTTATTGCGTTAATCAGTTGCGTTAGTCAATACAATATACTTTACATCACCAAGGTAAGACGTAAAACTTTTGACAAACCACGGGCGGTAATTCGTAAAGCCCCAGATCGCATATTTATAGCCCTCGCCTTCGGTTCGAGCCACAGAAACCTGCGATCTGGGACATTTACGATTTCACCACCCTAGGTCTGCAATGTACTATTATTAAACACCACACAATCAAGGAACAGTACAGACATAATGTAATTACACAAAAAGGTATGGCATACAGCAGGTGGTCTTATCGCTTAATAGCGATCTCTACCAGACCTTCTTTGGATAGTGGAGATGAAGAAAAACAAACTAGGTGTTACTGATAGTTCACTCCTTTTTTCATTTCAGTCCCTGATACAGAAGTTCTCAATACATAAGTTATTAATCATTTGACTATAGGCATTGTGAGCCACATGTCTCATACAATACATAATAAGGCCCGTATACAATGTGACAATACTTACAATAGGCGTTCGGTCCCAGAACTATTTATAGTATTATGAGATCGGGAACAATGCATTAAGCAGACATTGAAGTTTTTCTGAGAGGCTCAAGGCAAATGTACCTATAGGAGTAATAAATAATATCATCCAATTTGGATGTTTTTAATTTTTTAACCCCCAACGCCAAAGTTATCATAAGTTAGTCGTGATCTCAGCAGCTCCGCAACGGAAAAACCGATTTTAATTTAGTTCTTTAAGGCTGTGAAAAGAAAGTGATAAATTCTACTTCAGGAATAGAATTATCACATACTTACCTGTAAACCTAACTTCAAGTTATGTTCAAAAGTTCATCAAGTTTTATAACTTACACTGAGGATTAAAAAACAAGCATTTAACATACGACCTTTATTAAAAAGTATAAAAAAATATATTTACATCACGCTTAGAAATAAAGTATTTACATTTAGATACCTATAATCGTACTTTTACATTACTGGAATCATGTAATAAGACGAAATGGCGTTGAATCTATGTTAAAACAAATATACGTACACTATGTTCCAAAAACCGACGCCAAGAATTGAAAGGGTGAAAGACCATGGCCTCTCGTGATGAGAGGAGGCCTGTGCCCAGCAGTGGGACGTAAATAGGCTGCTGTGGTTGGCTATCATATGCGATTGCAAATTAATTAGAAAAATATCCAGTTTTAGTTGTGTATAAAATCCGGGAGACAAAAAAGATAGGTTTCTAAGAAAAACTATTACAACATAGACGCCTAGAAGAATTCGGGAACGGGTTGTAAACTATTGATGTATTCCTTTGTATTTACTTAATATACCTACTACACTTGTAAGATACACACATATGTACACACATGCAACCAACAAACACACGTTTCAAATATCAGCCTATTTAAAAAAATCTGACTGAGCCGTTCCTTAAGTTAGCACTTAACAATGGAGTAATTATACTTTCCTCTTTTATTAGGCAGTTTTTGAAAAGTATTTCTATTTTTTTATTGAAATTGTTATTAGGTTATACAAGTCCTTACCACTCTGGGCAAAGTTGAGGGCGCTAGCTTAAGCAAACTGCCAAATATTATCACAATTTGTCCAGTCATTGTTCAAGTTGTGACCTGCATAACGCGGATTGTACTACGTAACATGTATTGTGCATTGCAAGAAGTTTTTGAATAACTGTACGGTAAATGAAAAATTTGATTAAAATGAATCAAAATATCCTGACGTAATAAAATCCCTAGTTTAATTAAGTATGTAATTTTCTTTAATCGTATCGTAATAATTGAATGACAATGAACTTTTATTTCATTTGTTGCTAGTTAAATTGTGATTAAGTTGCCTTGGATTTTTTCGTGTTTTTTCTAATTAAAAAGACGGGCATTGTAAAGTAGCCGTTTACACCTTATTTTTTGATATGCGTTAGCTTCGACATAGTGATCGGTACATTAACAGACACGATACCGTAAAACAAATTTTGTTCATACCGAAAACAAAAAAAGACCGAAGTGATTAAATAAAATAAAAAAATGTTAGCTAGGTAATTTCGATCTTGAATATTTTAAGAACAGTGTGAGCTGGCACTAAGGTGCCAGGTAAGGTTTCTCGGAGAAATTAACTTAATACGCCTGAAGAACGTTCCCTGAAAATTAACGCATACAAAAAAACAGGGTAATATATGATTTATTGTTGTACAAACTTTTTGGAACGGCCCAGTTATTTACATAGCTCAGTTAATCTGGACCGACTTCGACTACCCGTAGTAGTTCCGGCCAGGGATATATTCGTCCCCTCTCCGGTCGATGACGACCAGGTTGGCCGTTTTGGGGGGGTAGCCGTGGTGGTATATCCACTTCTTCCCCTTCTGGAAGCCCTCGGCCGTCTGGCGCGCGCCCCCTTTCTTACCGTGACCGTCGTGCCCGCCGGATGACTTGTGGCCCTGTAAATTAGGACTATATTAGCAGAAACAAGGAGTTTATATACACTGACAATCCCTTACATTGCGGCGTACAGTCACATGTAATGGTGGTGTGCCACCTTAAGGGCTACAATCGCTTGCGCGAATCTCTCGCTCAAAGACGGACGAGCTAAGGCTGTACGCTGTACAGTTCAAGCGATTTTTTTTTCACTTGTCGACCGCCTATTACATCGGCAATATTCAGGGGCGCTTCTTTTGCCTATACCACTGATATAAAAAAAAATATAAATACTTATATAGAGAAATACATACATATACGTACTTATAAATACTAAACATCCATGACTCGAGTACAAACATTTGAACTCATCATACAAGTTTGCCCCGAGCGGATTCGAACCCGCGACAGTCGGAACAGTGGGCAGGGTCACTAGCAACTGAGCCAAACCTGTCGTCGCTTAACTTCACTGACCCGGTATGGTAGCTAACCAGGCGATTAGCGGTGTCAGTGGTGTAAAGGCTCACCTTATGGAAGAAATGATGCCCCCCCTTGTCCAAGAGCGCTGACTCGCCTTTCTTGCGTTCTTCGTGATCGGCTTCTTGTTTGCCCGTCTTGTATTTTCCGCCCTGAAAAAAATATACAATTTAATATGCCACAAACCAGAACAGCCTACTTAACTCCATTACTACTACTACTACAGCCTATTTGCGTCCCACTGCTGGGTACAGGCCTGCCCTCATCATGAGAGGGTTTGGGCTATAGTCCCCACGCGAGCCCAGTGCGGATTGGGGACTTCACACACATCTTTGAATTACTTCGCAGATACCTGCAGGTTTCCTCACGATGTTTTCCTTCACCGAAAAGCTCATGGTAAATTCAAATTGAATTTCGCACGTAAGTAAACTTAGAGGTGCGAGCCGGAATCGAACCACCGACCCTCGGCATGAGAGGCGGTAGGTCGAACCACTAGGCCACCACGGCTTTTTTTAAACTCCATACTTAACTCCATTACAAAGATCGTATAAATACACATACGGCCGTTATCATACTAATACTAAGTCTGTTGAAGAAAGAAGTCGCGTCTGTACCTTGAAAAATAAAAGAAACTATCGAGTCTGGGGGACTATATAAACTATCGAGTCATATAAACAAAACTGAACACAAAATAACGATTTTTACTGTATATATGTATGTCCGGATTTAACTGGAAAACTAGGTACTGGACGGATTGCAACAAAATTTGGTGTGAGGGTAGTTAATAACGCTCAACATATGGCTACTTTTTAACCCGGAAAAAGGCATAGTTCCCGCGGGAACGCTATTACCGAATTCCTCGCGGACGAAGTCGCGGACAAAAGCTAGTCGCAAATATGTCGGATTGTAATTCCATTTATAATAATTATTCTTAATTAAGTATAGATAATAGGTATATAATCACAATCATTATGTAGATTTTGTGCTTAAATTGCATTTCTAATAAACTGAACGACCAAGGCCTAAAAATTCTGCAAACATAACACAAAAGAACTAAGGCGGTATAGTTAGTTACAAACATCGTGAAAACATCGTGAGGAAACCTGCACGCATCTGCGAAGTGATTCAAAGATGTGTGTGAAGTCCCCAATCCGCACTGGGCACGCGTGGGGACTATAGCCCAAACCCTCTCACGATGAGGGGAGGTCTGTGCCCAGCAGTGGGACGCAAATAGGCTGTAGTAGTAGTATTAGTAGTTTGTTACACAGTTTTATGTACCAGATTAGCTTTAATACTTTCTTTTTATGAATACCACCAACGTAAACAGATTATAAAAGCTGGATTTAATTTAATAACACCGTATCAGGTAAACTAGCTGTAATTTTTAATTAACTCCGTGATAAGCTGGAACTTTCTCGAACAATGTACAAGACTGAGGTCCAAGCTGCAAGACGAGGAACGTTTGAAATTTAAAACTCATCTCATCTTAGGTATAGTTATTAATTGATAGCTTGCGCCCGCGACTTTGCTTGGAATTTCATCCACCAGCACCACAACAGCCTTTTTACGGCCCACGGCTGGCCTCATGAGAGGGTTTGGGCTATAGTCCCCACACGAGCTCAATGCATATTGGGACCTAAATAAATAAATAAATATTTTGGGACATTTCACACATATTGACCTAGCCCCAAAGTAAGCAAAGCTTGTACTATGGGTGCTAGACAACGATATAAATACTTATATAGAGAAATACATACATATATAAATACTAAACATCCATGACTCGAGTAGGTA
The DNA here is from genome assembly GCA_963971205.1 of Aethes cnicana. NCBI lineage: Eukaryota > Metazoa > Arthropoda > Insecta > Lepidoptera > Tortricidae > Aethes > Aethes cnicana. Next base: position 5,850,686 of record OZ020289.1, on the reverse strand, counting down.
CAAACATTCGTGTTTATCACACAAAGTTTACCCCGAGCGGGACTCGAACCCGCGACCATCGGAACAGAAGGCAGGGTCACTACCAACTGGACCAATCCGGTCGACAAACCTTCACACACATCCTGCGTGCAGGTTTCCTCACGATGTAATTTCACCAAAGAGCCCAATGGTAAATTCAAATTGAATTTCGCACATAAATAATTTCAGAGGTGCGAGCCGGATTCGAACCCCCAACCCTCTGCATGAGAGGCGGTAGGTCGAACCACTAGGCCACCAGGGCTAATGGAGATAGTTGGACATGCTACTTTTCAACCGACGAAAAAAAAAGGAGGACGTTCTCTATTCGACGCGTATATACATGGTGGGTCAGAAAATATGGCAAATAATTAACCCACAGTATCGGCTATCGATTCTAAGTATATTATTATTTATATTAATTATATAGGTCTTTAATTTTTCTTGAGTTGGTAATAAAAAAAAATTGTATAGGATTCAGGCGTCGCTCACACAACCAATCCCATATACAATATTTTTTTTTAATTGAAAGGTGTACCTCCAACTTGAACCCTTCTAATAATTTGGTTTAGTTCTGATGATGGGATCCATGACAAAACGAGGGAACTCCTCGAAATTTGTTAGCATGTGTATGATTTTGGCATCAATTTTAAAGACTACAGTGAGACTTACGTCCAGATGTTTGGAAATAATTTTGGAAATAAACCGAAAAAAAAAATTAAATAAAAAAATAGAACCGACTTCAAACTCCGTTCCGTCAGCCTGTGAAGTCGGTGTCAAGTGAACCATCCCAAAGCTATGACTATCTTATAGTGAACTTGACACCAACTACACAGGCTGACGGAGTTTGAAGTCGGTTCTATTTATTTATTTAAAAAAATTTATCTCGGAAAAATACAAGTAGGTACTCCATAATCGAGTCCCACGCGGACGAAGACGCGGGCAGAAGCTAGTAAGATAAAATAATTCGACTGTAAGTAGTTTTCAGAAGTGTTTACGTTGATTCTTTTAAATTGGACTGTTTACAAAAATAACAATAAGAGAGATTTGAATCCTACAATTAGTAGCGCCAGCAGCACAAGAAACGCCATAAAGGTGCTCTGTTCATCTACTAGTACCGTCAGCATGCACGAACACAATTTTATAAAAAAAACCCGCGGACTTCGTACCGCCTTAGAATTTTTTATGGGTATGAAAAAAGCTTACGTCCTATTCTCAAATCTACTGAACATACACTCCAAATTTTTTAAGAATTGGTCGAGCCGTTTTGGTGGAGTTTGGTTACAAACACTGTGACACGAGAATTTTATATACATATTAGATTAAGTAGATTTGGTTTTCTATAACGTCGGCTTACGGATGATAATTTTACATGATAACGTCACGCTTAGGCCGATCGTGCCTCTCTATCGCTTGTTCCGCGCTCACGCTTGCAGAGTTACGTTACTATTGCGTCATGTTTTTTTTTTTATCTTTGATGTAAAAAAGGATAGCGATATGAGTAGCGCGGGAGCGTCTGCAGCATCGCTACAAAAAGTCGTTGTGGGCGAGGACCCTAAAAGCAAAGTAAATGGAAAAGTTCAATTTGCCGACGGTACATTAAATAAGCACAAAAGCGTAGCGAACTAACCTCCGATCTCACTTCAAACAACTTACATTAAAGTTAGTGATCTTCTACTATCTAAAGTCCCGCGCCTTCACATTTCAAAACGCTTCGATGTATTTAAAAAGCACCACCAACACTCTCAACACATGTGTGCGTGCTGAGACAGCCATCAACTATGCGTTGAGAGTGTTGGTGGTGCTTTTTAAATAATAATAAAAAGAATGAAGCGTTTTGAAACGTGGAGGCGCGGGACTTTAGATAATAGAAGATCTCTACATCAAAGGTACACGGAAACAATGGGTCACGCTCACGCATCGACGGCTGGTTTTAATTAAAATTGACAGCAATAATATTAGGTCCTTACATATGAAATTGGCGTTTCATATGGCAGAAATGAAAACGATTTTTTTTTATGAAACTATTTTTTTATTTAGTCAAAGTATGTACCATGGCTATCTATGCACTTTTGCCATCTCGAAGGTAGTTCATTGATTCCTTTACTAAAAAAAGTGTGTGAGCGAGAATCAATAAAATCTTTGAAGGCCGTTTGGACAGCCTCGTGAGAATTGAATTTTTTTCCTTGCATGAAGTTGTCCAAATTCCGAAAAAAATGGTAATCAGTTGGAGCAAGGTCCGGGGAGTATGGTGGGTGTCGAAGACATTCCAGTCGCAGCTCCCGTAGTTTTGCGGCCGTCAAACGTGCCGTATGTGGTCGAGCGTTGTCCTGAAGCAGCAGTGGGCTAGATCGATTGACCAGTCTGGGTTGTTTAATGGCTAGCTTTTCCATCATCGTTTGCAATTGTTGACAATACACATCAGCCGTGATTGTTTGCCCAGATCTTAAGAAACTGTAATGGATGACACCGGCACTAGTCCACCAGACACTTACCAGTACCTTTTTCTGAGTCAACTTTCGTTTCGGGCAGAATTTGGCTGGTTCACCTGGGTTCAACCATTGTGAAGAACGTTTCCGGTTGTCGTACAAGATCCATTTTTCATCACAAGTAACGATACGATTCAAAATGCCTTCATTATTGTGCCGGTTGAGAAGTGAAACGCAACACTCGACGCGTGTTTCTTTGTTTGCGTCGCTCAATTCATGCGGTACCCATTTTTCAAGTTTTTTCACTTTTCCAATTTGTTTCAAGTGAATCAAAATGGTTTTATCACTCACACCGAAGCCTGCCGCTAACTCTGACGTGGTTTGCGATGGATCTGCTTCCACAATTGCTTTTAATTCTTCGTTATCAACTTGTGTCTCCGGCCGTCCACGAGGCTTGTTCTGTAGGTCAAAATTTCCAGAACGGAAACGTTGGAACCAATAACGTACCGTATTTTCTTTTGCAGTAGCTTCCCCATACGCATTGTTAATCCTACGAGCCGTTTCTGCAGCACTAGTGCCGAGGTGAAACTCATATTCGTAAATATAGCGATATTTTAAGTTCTCCATATTGTGAACAGAACGATGTGAAAGAAAAACAAATGACGCGATAACAAATAAATTTCGTAATTCGAACACAGAAATACATGGTCTTAAATTTGAAATAAATTTGAATTTGGAATTCCTAGCCGAACGCCACATATTTTGAATCAAAGTTGCCAGTTCGCCAAACGCCAATTTCATATGTAAGGACCTAATACTAACAAGCATTTAATTAATAAGCTGGCTGTGATTTACCTAACATCAGCTTTTTTGTTTAATCATATTTTTTACATCACCCTTGGCCGTAAAGTGGGATTTTCTGCCCGCTACGCGGAGAGAAAATCTCACTTCTTGGCCAAGGCAAGAAGTAAAACTTTTGACAAACCACGGGCGGTAATGTACTATTACTGTTGTTTTATCTACACTCATATTATAAACCCTCTATGATGCATTAAAAAACAGCAAAATATGACCAGCATTATGATAAACCCCAACAAGATGGAGCGACGACCTCGTGAGAGTCGCGGGAAACCGGTGGACTTAAGTAGCACAGGACCGGTCTGAGTGGCGAGCCTTGGGGGAGGCCTATGTCCAGCAGTGGACGTCTTTCGGCTGAAATGATGATGATGATGATGATGATGATGATGATTATGATAAACTGTTTAGTTAGAACAGATTTTTTTATCTGTGAAAATGTTCTAATAGCTGTATCCATCGAATTCGATCGTCTAATAGCATTCAAATTTCGAACAGCAATGTCCGCCTATATTCTTCAGTCAGACAGAGCGAAAGTTTGTTCCAAATTCAAATGTCGGCTCTAATTAATCTATGCTTTTTGAAAATCGAATGTGAGACACTGACGTATTCAAATTGCCGCCATTGTGGACAAATTGTGAAGCATCTTAGAGGATTTGATAAACGTGTGTACATAAAGTTATGTATGCAATTGTACATAATTAGGCCTTAAAAGCAGTTACATAAACTACTAATACTGTGTTGGTGCAAGGAACTCACTGGGTTGGTGTCTTTCATGAGTCACTGAGACGAGGTAATAGTACATTACACACCTAGGGTGGTGAATTCGTAAATGTCCCAGATCGCAGGTTTCCATAAATATGCGATCTGGGGCTTTACGAATTACCGCCCGTGGTTTGTCAAAAGTTTTACATCTTGCCTTGGCCAAGAAGTGAGATTTTCTCTCCGCGTAGCGGGCAGAAAATCCCACTTTACGGCCAAGGGTGATGTAAAGATAATTTATTGTTGAACATGAGTAAAGGAAAGGAAGTAAAGCGAGGAAGGTAGGAGTATATGAAGAGGTAAATTTTAAATCCTAAACCCTCTAATAGAGAGTGCCGGGATCTGTCTTAAAAATAAGCAAATTTTTTCGCTCATCTTTTTCTTTACAGAGACATGTGAAGGGTTAAACCTGTTAACCGTATCTATAAGTAATCCAAAGATTCAAAAGCGTTTAATAAAAAAATGTGGCCTTGTGTATGCGAAAGAAAAAGTAATAGGGTACATAATGCCCTCCTTAAAACCCTCTCGTGAGAGGCCTATGCCCAGCAGTGGGAAGTAAATAGGCTGTTGTAGTTGTGGTAGTATAACTAAAGTTTTAAATTTCAATCCTCTCGAAACGCTGTAAACATCTAAAACCACAAAACTTCAAAGAAAATATTCACCGCAAGAGAAATTTCAGATCCGAAACTCAATCATAGATGTCGTTACCGGCCCTGCTTTCACGCGAAACTGTATACAGCTGCATCAAAGGGTGCAAATGAAAAATAATCGACTTTCATGATTAAAAACGCTTTTGAAGGTAAAGAGTTTATGATTAGAATGTTTCCTGTGTAACTTGTTATTAAATCCTAGATATTTATTGATAATTTTGCAAAGATGCATTTTGTATGCAGTTTTGATGTTTCGTTTTGTCGATAGATGTCGGTGACCCGTAGGTGAAATGGGTAACGATAGGTCAACTCATCTGCATACAGCTTCCGAACCAAATGACTGTTACTTCCTTAATTAATTCACTCATTCATTTATACACAAGGAAATACTTTTTGCGGATAACAACAAACAAATTAGTCCTAAAAACCTCTCTTATGCGACTTTCGGTTATATAACAGTTGAATAGAAGAAACTTAACGACTACAACGTTATATAGCAGTGATTCATACGATTTAGTCCTGTAACTAAAATGTCCTCTAAATTAGTTCAGTATACGTTTTTACGACTCTTTATACAACGTCGTATAATGGTGCCAGAATATAAGATATTTAAAAGTTTACGCGACTGTATTATGCAACGTCGCATAATTGTGCCAGTGTACAGGTTGTGCAAACGTTTATACAACTGATTGATACAACGTTATACAAAAGTTACATAAAAGGGTTTGAGGGATGAGATGGTGGTCTACGTAACCTTACAACGACTTCTATGTAATCAAAAAAGGCACTAAAGGTTATTTTTAGACCTTTTTAAAACATAAGCATTTTGGTGGTGAGTAACGGACTATTGTACGACGTAAGCGATACTATGAAACCTTTATAGAACTTTAATCAGACCTAAAAGTTATATACGGGTCCTATACTGGCACTTATTTAGAACAAACTACTATTTTGTCAACTAAACAACTTTGTCCAAAAAATGGTTCCGTATATATATTTTATTTTTAGCAAAAGGATTGTTGAAAGGATTATGATATGAGTATAGATTAATTACAATAACACACCGTGTTTGCCGGTTCTCTGCTTATAATATTTACTAGCGTTTGCCCGTGACTTAGTCCGCGTGGAATTCGGTTATCGCGTTCCCGCGGGAACTATGCATTTTTCCGGTATAAAAAGTAGCCTCGTTCATGTAAATCGGTCGAGCGGTTGAAGCGTGAAGAGGTAACAGACAGACAGACCGAGACAGAGTTACTTTCGGTTTTTATTATGCTTTTCTATTTAAGAGTTACTTATCTCAATAAAGTTCGATATTTAATATATAATATGGAATAGGGATCATTATTTCAGAATAGTAAAAGAAAGGAATGCATACCCAATATGTGTGAAATGTCCCAAGATATTTATTATTATTATTATTATTGTTTTAAGTGTTTTTTTTTCTCCTCTTTCAAGGGTTTTTTTTCATTATGCGTTATTATTATTATTATAACCGGTTATTTCTTATTATTGAAAGAATTCAATGTCCCCTCGATGTTGTTATTCGCACGTGCTTACGATCTTAAGAATGTCCGCGACAAATACAGTGATCGTGAGAAATCAAAACAATATCAGTAAAATGAGGGAGATTCGCATCGACCGCAGGTAGTTGTTATTTCATGAAGAAAGAACAGATTATCGATACACGATGAAAATTTAGAAGTAATTTAGAAACATCAATAGATGGTAATAACTGCTAAAGAGTTTTAAATAAAATTTAAGATAGTACCCAATGAATATTTATGAACGTGTAAGTACATTATTTAAAACCTGAACCGGACCTGTCGATATTGTGTCACTGATCTAGCGATTTTAATACTCATTCATAAATATATCATTAACAAAGTTCGAAAAGAACAAGACCAACTTTAACTAATTCAATGTTCGTATTATAAAAGTCTAGACATCCTTATTCGATTTAAATGCGATAGGTAAACCTCTTTCTTCACCTTTTTAGCTTCTCTTGGAATTTAGTTATCCAATTGAAGATCCTTTACATTAGCTACAATGAACTGATTTAAGAAAAGAGAAGTTAGCTTAATACTAATATTACCTATTTATGTGAAGACTGAACTCATTGGTTTAGCTGTTGTATTTAGGTACAAAAAATGATAATGCTTTTGGCCCATTACACTAATGAATAAGATTCAAGTGTGCACATATTTTTGTAATCGCTCAAACCTTTATTACTTACTGTTTGGTTTCTATCTTTCATCATTAGCTTCACTTACTACTGATAAGGTCAAAAGTACTCTGAACCGAAGAGCATATATTCTGAATGGAATGAAAGTTGAAGAATCGAGAGAGGTATATCAGAGATCCCATCTGCCTACCCCTAAGGGAAAAAGCGAGATTTTCTGTAGGTAAGTCTACTACTTAGCTAACCTGGCCTGGCTTCACTATCTCCATTCTCTTCTTCTCTTCAGGCAGTACTTACCGACGAATGTTCCTTCTCCTGGTTGAAGCCGCCATGTTTTTCTTCTTCCTCTGAGCCCCCTTCTTCTTCGAAGAATTCGACATTCTTCTCATATTCTTCTTTTTTGTGAATGTCGTGGCTTCCTTTCGTGCTGTGGCCTTTGGAGTGTTTCCCCGATTCTTCATACTGAGAACATTTTGAGCAGAATGGGGTAACAATAGTTACAACATTGCATATGAACATTTAAATAACGATCAACATTATTTGTGTCGAAACTCACTGTTTGATCAAGAAACTCTCGAAAGTAAAGGTACAATCTCAAGATTCATTTGTATTGTACAAGGTGGACTTGAAACAAGAGAACCAAAGAAAGTATCCGGGCCATCCGCATGCAGTATATTGTGAATTCTTAAGCATCGCTGGGTTTTAGTAGGTACTTTTAAAGGTGTATTAGGAGACGAGCTAAGAAGCCTCAAAATCACACATAGGGATTGCCCTCGAGGGGGGCGGGGGGGAGAGGGCTGTGCTCGATGTTTCTTTGCGTGATGGAATCAGAAATGAGGATATCTGCAGTAGAACTAGAGTCACCGACATAGCCCGAAGAATTGCGAACCTCAAGTGGAAGTGGGCGGGGCACATTGCTCGCAAGACTGATGGCCGATGGGGCCGGAAAGTTCTCGAGTGGCGTCCGCGAACAGGGAGACGAGCTGTCGGTAGGCCTCCAACAAGATGGAGCGACGACCTTGTAAAGGTCGCGGAAATCCGGTGGAAACAAGTAGCACAAAACCTGAGTGGCGAGCTCTGGAGTGGACGTGTTTCGGATGACTTGATGATGATGATGGGTAACTCCAGTTGACGAAGCCTACATAACCATATTGTCCGCTTGTTGAGTGTCGGTAAATAAATTTCCCCAGAGTTAAAAACCCAATGGACCTACTGGAGTTTTTTATATATACCAATGGTATAGGCAAACGAGCGCACAGCCCACCTGATGGTAAGTGGTCACTGCGGCCCATGAATACCGAAATCCTATGATCCCCCATTAAGAAACCATTTCTATAAATCCACCAAGTCCTTAGCCTAGGTGTACCTTCGCATGTTTTTTCCCTTGCTCCTCATGATGGTGCGAACCGTAGTGGTTTTTCTCATCATGGTGCTTCTTCTCGAAGCCCGCCTGGTCCTCGTACTTGCCAAGGTGGTCCTCTTTGTCGTGGTGGCCCTTTTTCGTTTTCGAATCCTTATGTAGACCCTGCAGGTGAAGACGACGTTAGTTTTTGAGGTTAATATAGGGTCTAGTATCTTTATACTAGACCCATACTAACCTCGAAAACTGTATTTAGTAAGTCACTCTGTTGTGTAGAAAATATATTTTACATCACCCTTGGCCATAAAGTGGGATTTTCTGCCCGCTACGCGGAGAGAAAATCTCACTTCTTGGAAAGACGTAAAACTTTTGACGAACCACGGGTGGTAATTCTTAAAGCCCGAGATCGCTTCGCTCACCTTCGGTTCGGGCAACATAAACCTGCGATCTGGGACAGTTACGAATTCACCACCCTAGGTCTGTAATGTACTATAAAACAGCTAGCAGCGTAAAACAGAGGTAGTTTTAAATCTCTGACTGCATATATGCAGATGAACAATAACATTACTAACGTGGATAGTGTAAGACGACATACCAACTCGTTAAATGTGTATTTGAACGATTTCATTACTTCGATGTTTATAAACATTAACATATCACAGACTTTGCGGTGAAGGAAGAGATGGTTTAATGTTTTTGTTTGTTTGACGACCGGATTGATCTAGTTAGTCACCCTGCCCTCTGTTCCGATGGTCGCGGGTTCGAGTCCCGCTGGGGGCAAACTTTGTGTGATGATCACGAATGTTTGTACTCGAGTCACGGATGTGTAGTATTTATATATGTATGTATGTATTTCTGTAAATAAGTATTTAATAGTATTTATATCGTCGTCTAGCACCCTTAATACAAGCGTCGCTAAGTTTAGGGCTAGGTAAATATGTGTGAAATGTCCCAAGATATTTTTTTTCTTGTATATTTTGTTCACTGAGGAATAACGACTATTCAATGTAAACTGTATTTATAACCAGGTTTTGACTTTTACCACAGGGCGGACACGGCCTATAAAAGCACGATTTCGAACACAATTCGAATGAAGTGCCAATGTTTGCGTGCGAGGACGTCTGTACAGTCAAGGGCATTAATATGTGTACACTTTTGCATCTTATTCCGTTGTGTTAAGGTCCAAAAGTGTATACATATTAATGCCCTTGACTGTACACTTGTAAATGTGTGTCTCACTCTCCATCTCGGGATGAAACAAATGACGGAAAGGGCGAGTTAGACGCGAGTTGCGCGGCGGCTAGATTCAGGCGGGTGATTCCGTGGCCATTCTGTATGGCAGAGCCATTTGGTGGAAAGTGGACTGTATGCTGGATCTGAATGTTATTCCCCTCAGTTTCCCACAATTATATGCTTTCACTCACCTTTCTGAATTCAGCTCGCGGCGGCGGCGGCGGCGGTATGATGGTTTCATGTGATATATATATATTGTAGAGGAGCGCTCCTATTATGCGTTGTTTTGTTCACAAGAACTGCGGGTTTTTACGTAATTATTCAGAAATAAATCTTAAATATGTAATAGCACGTACGTCTTCATTATTTTTCCATTTCTTCTCAATGTTTGTTGCCTAGCAACGCGCCAATGCAAGCGGCCAGTACCACCGCTTTGCTTCCTTCTTCAAAGCGGCGAAACACATAATATAGGGAAACTAGGAACTATTTAAATCGCCCAAACATTCCCCCGGCCTAGAAGGACAAAGATCTCTTTGTACTTCTACTATACAAAGAGAAAATTTTAACAGAAAATGTTCTAACTCTAAGAACGAAAATTATAGAGAACTGAAATATGTATCATCATAAAAGATGAGATGTCGCATAGGACCCTGCAGAATAGAAATGAGAGTTATTGAAGCGGTAGTGGAGAAACCTTCACCACTGGCCTTTGGTACAGGCCTGAATTTGTACGCATTTGTATCTTTTCCAGAAATATTGCATCTTCGATTATACCTAATGGCCATTTTAATGGAAAAGCGTTAGATATTAATGACAGTATTTCATTTTTGACATATTTTAGAGAGTACCTATATATGTGAAATTGAAATAGTTGAATTAGCGGATGAAAGAAAATATCGCGGTATCAGAACAGAGGTTCTGATGAATATGGATTCAAATATTAGATGCGGAAATAATCGACCTAACTTATTCACAAAACAAAATAAAACACATTAACGTAAATATTCTCCATAAAGAATTAGTGGTTTGCAAAAGAACCGATAAAGCAGCGTAGTGACAAATAGATTCACTCTAAAGATAGATAAATCTGCGAATGCAAAATGTTTACATTTTTGCATCTCTGTGACATATTGTCAGATAAGTATAATTTAAAAGCTTAGCAAGCAAGAGAGTAAGCACATAGCTTTAAGAAAGCTAAGTAATGCGAGAACTTCTACAAAGAACTTTGCGAAAATAATCTAGACATTTGAAAACGTCAGATGTGAAACATATATAACAGCCCCACAAGCAGCTGTGCTGAAATCAGAAAACCCAACAAGTGTCAGTTCACAATCTGGAAATGCGATTCCAAAATATCGTGGGAACTGGAGCTCTGATTTGAACTGTACCCATTCAGTACAGATGACTCTGATGGCCATTCATCCCAGTCTAATTTCAATAACCAGAGGGTTTTGATCAATATTAGCTGTTCAAATAAAACTACTGGCGCGACAATTCCTACCAAATCCCAAAGTTTGGCGACAGTAATTCTTTTTGTCACGATATTCTGTGGATCTAATTGTACAGTTATGGAAAACTCATCCATTTCTGGACACCAGCGTAGGCCCAGAATCTTCAATTGGTCGTTATCTGAAATATCGACGACTGCTGACAGTCGATGCTCCTCAGGCAAAGTTTCAAGAAGAACACGCGAGTTGCTTGAGAACTTAACCAACTCTAAACCAGCCTTTAGAAAAAGATTTATAAAATCGTGGGAGAGCTCAATTGCAGTGAATTCATCCATAACAGAGGTCCCCAAATCGTCCATATATAAATTGCGTGAAGCAATTGCGGCAGCGGCAGGAAAGGAAGGACCTTCGTCAAGTATCAGTTGCTTTATTGTGCGCATTGCAAGAAAGGGACTGCATTTAAGCCCAAAACAAACACGATTAAATTCATATATTTGGGGCTCAGATTCATCTGAGAAGCGGTAGATTATTCGAAGGTAGCGGTGAAACTCGGGCGAAACCAAGATTCGCAAATACATTTGACGAATATCAGCTGTTATAGCAACCGGAAACAAGCGGAAATGCAGAATTATTTCAAGCAAGTCAGCTTGTAAATTAGGCCCAGTATATAAACAGTCATTCAATGACAAGTTAGTGGAAGTAGCAGCACTTGCGTCCAGTACAAGTCGAACTTTAGTAGTTAATCTGTCTTCCTTAACAACGGGGTGATGCGGTATTATATAAGAGCTGGATTCATTATCCAAGTCTTTGACCAAGGAAATATATTCCTTTTTTAAATAATCGCGGATAATCTCATCATACTGTTGATGAAGAACATTATTTCGTTTAAACCTCCTCTCTAAAGAATTGTATCTTCGCGTCGCGGTAGTAAGTGAATCACCTAAGTCTTGCGGATTGCGAGAAAACGGCAAAGGAACTATATAACGACCGAGTTCGTCTCTAGTCGTTTGTTGCGCATATATTTGTTCACATGCTTTATCCTCAGGTGACATATGCTTGCGGATGGGAACTTCTTCAACCTCCCAAAATTTGGTTAGAAGAGTATCAACTTTATCAGTTGTGACAAAGAAAGTGTCTTTGCGAGGTGGTTGTGCACCTTTAGTGAAGGCAGACCCAGAAAGAACGTATCCAAAAACGGTTTCGATCGCGTCCGGACAACCGGTTGGGCCAATTATTCGGTTACTCCTCATTATACGCTTAACAAAATCTTCAGCGCCTAGAAGTAAATCGATCTTACCCGGCAGGTACCAGTTGATATCACTGAGGGTGATGTTATCTAAATACTCCAATAACGCGGTATCTAACTCACAAGCGGGCAAATTTCCGGAAATTTTATCAATTACCAATGCTTGCAAATCAAAGGTAAAAGATTTGTCAGAACGCGAGAGCAGAGTTAAATTTGACGTCCCTTTAATAGATTGAGAGCTTTCTCCTATACCATGCACCAATGTATTTTTGCTGTCGGGTGTTATCTTTAAACCGAGCATGCGCGCGCAACGAGACGTGATGAAATGGTTCTGTGAACCCATATCAATCAACACTCTAATATCACGTAGATTACCTGACACATCTAAAACTTGAACTACTGCCGTTCCTAGTAAGACGGTTTTGCGACAATCCAGGTTACTAGTAGCTGTACCAGAAAACCCAATGAGCTTGTTAGCAGTTGCATCAGTAGAAACAGTGCCCGTGCCGTGGTGGACAGGAGGCGGCGCGGCGCCGTGCGTGTACGCGGCCGGCGCGGCAGGACAAGTCGCGGGCGACGCGGGCGACTCAGTAGGGCGCTGGCTCGCCGGAGGGGCGGATGAGCATGATTGATTACGACAAAGTTGGCTATGGTGAGCCTTATTGCAATACTTGCAAGATGCGGTTGACTTACACGTCGAAAGCGTATGACGGACGCTTAAACAATTAACGCAGCCGTTACATTTTTTTACTACATTATATTTATCCATCGGGGATAATCTTAAGAACGCTTCACACTGATATAAGTTCGCGTGTTTATTACTGTTACAGTAACTACACACATGACTCGGCCTTTCATTGTTGTTGACCAGAAAGGTTTTCTGAGAAAAATGCGTGCGGCTTGCAGCTACTGGTTGGCTCCGAGAACTACTTGCATACATATTCGATGACGCGGCGGCGCTCGTACGTTGCAATATTTTAGTTTGGCCACGAATGAAACTCACAAACTCATCATATTTCGGAAAAATGTTCTTACTGTCAAGTGACATTTCAAACGCGCGCGCGGTTTCAGAGTCCAATTTACGCAAAGCCAAATGTACGAACACAAAGTCACCCAAATCTTTAATATTCAGCTGACGTAACGCGGATACAGACGTAGAAAACTGATCAATGTAGCTTTCTAAATTCAAAGCATTTGGCTTGCTAGAGCCTAAACCCTTCAAGTTCAAGATATTTTCCAAATATGAAATGGCAATAGCGCGCTTATCTTCATATTTTTCAATGAGCGTGTCATACAAAACTTTGTAATTGTCTGGAGTGGGCGCAATGCCTACACAAATGTTCTGCGCCTTGCCTTTCAGTTTTGAAATTAGATACTGAATGCGCTCAGCATCACATAGAGACCGATTATTATGAACAATAGTTCGGAACGACTCTATAAACAGAGGAAACTTTTGAATATCTCCGTCAAAATCAGGAATGTCGATACGCGGCAACTTGAAGGCGGGCGATGAACTTTGTGTGTAATTAGACTCCGTCGAATCGTCATATTTTTTATACGCGGTTTTAATTGCATAGAACATGTCATCGAACATCCATATCATTTCATAATCAGGCTTATAAGCGGGATCTAAATCCAAATTTCCTGCATGAATCGAATCATTGAGTTCAATAAATTCGTTGCGCAAGTGATCTATGTTCGCTGCTTGCATTAAGAACAAACATAAGTTTTTATCCCGTTTCGTCTGTGGAATAGACTGAAATATGCCTTTCAGACGGGAAAAGTATGAATCGCGTTTACTTGTCAAAAGCGATATTTTATTCTCCATGTTGATATGTCAATAATGAAGCACACGAAAAGCACGAATTATTATAATATGTACAATTCAGTCAGTACAATTCAGTTAAACATATACTATGAACACATAATATGACCATAGGACACAAGCGAGACGCATTATATTAACGACTAAGTGCAATACTTATGTTGTCATGTAATATTATTCCGTGCGTACAAATTCGTATATAGCGGTTAGGTAAAATTACCTATAAATTGCGGGAAATTCATAAATTTATATAGTGCGGTGAATCCCAAGTCGCAATGACTTATAGGAATAAATATGAGCTGAATTTAGAACATGGGCCGAAACGAGAACGGTTCGGTTTGCAATTATTATACAAACTGAAGGAAAAATATATTATTTGACAGAAACAATTTTAAAGGGAATAGGTATGCGGTTCGAAGACCATAATTTATGGCAGAGCCATTTGGTGGAAAGTGGACTGTATGCTGGATCTGAATGTTATTCCCCTCAGTTTCCCACAATTATATGCTTTCACTCACCTTTCTGAATTCAGCTCGCGGCGGCGGCGGCGGCGGTATGATGGTTTCATGTGATATATATATATTGTAGAGGAGCGCTCCTATTATGCGTTGTTTTGTTCACAAGAACTGCGGGTTTTTACGTAATTATTCAGAAATAAATCTTAAATATGTAATAGCACGTACGTCTTCATTATTTTTCCATTTCTTCTCAATGTTTGTTGCCTAGCAACGCGCCAATGCAAGCGGCCAGTACCACCGCTTTGCTTCCTTCTTCAAAGCGGCGAAAACACATAATATAGGGAAACTAGGAACTATTTAAATCGCCCAAACACTGTATGTAGTACTATTAAATAATCTGTGCTTTTACTCTCTATTCATTTGATTAATTACACGATTCTACCGCTAACGTTCTCTCCCAGAGATCTTCTACTGTCTAAAGTCCCGCGCCTTCACATTTCAAAACTCTTCAATGTATTTCAAAAGCACCACCAACACTCTCAACACATGTGTGCGTGCTGAGACAGCCATCAACTATGCGTTGAGAGTGTTGATGGTGCTTTTTAAATAATTTTAAGAAACGTGAAGGCGCGGGACTTTAGATAGTAGAAGATCTCTACACAATGGTTTGTACGCTATGACTCTATGAATTTGCTCAAAACCCCTTGAGTCTTTCTTCCAACGTCTTTTATACCCAAATCGCCCCATCTTTGGCCTTTAGAATAATTTATGCATACTCGGGCCTGCTCTATAATTGCCTGGGTTTCGCGTACAGCCTTACAATTGTTGGGTCTTAATTGACTTCTGAAGTCCCGACAATATCTGTCTGTACCTATGTACTCAATATATGTAGTTGTGTTATTATAATTTCAATGTTCACGTCGATGGAACACTGTGTTTTGACGGAGTTGGCTGATCTACCATTTCTCATGCAGGGAGTTGTTGTCCAACCGACTAGCAGCTATAAGTGTTTTCGTTTGTAATGTAATGAAATTTAATTTAAAGAAACCCGTAGGAATCTATTAGGGTGAACAGCTGGCCATCTATTGATTTGTTTCATCTAGAAATTCTATGAGTAATGACATACAGTCCGTGAGCTCAGACTTTTTTGGTTTTGTCTCAGAAAATACCTTCAATGTATAATTAACAAGTATACGAGTACGAATAAGCTTGAAATTTCATCATAATATAAAAAAAGATGGGATTAGTTTTTTTTTCTATTCGTTCTAGATAGGTACTAATTCGGTTGGGTCTAGTAAATAAACAAGACATCGTAATTTTCTGTTACACAATTACCTTACTTATTTACGTCCGATTTTACCCGAAATCCAAAGACATTCTCGGAGCTCACGGATTGTAAATGAGATAATGTCAATCAATGAAAACATCGTTAAACAATGAAAACAATCCTAATTGTTAGCCCGTTATTATGACAACAACTTTTAATAAACTACCGTTAGAACAATTCTTCTCTCACAACAATTGTTTTAAAACATCCTACAATGTAAAAGTTAGACTAAACAGTTTGAAACAATTACTCGTATAGAGACAATACTATTTCAATACGACATTTACCTATATTTTTTTGAAGTATTTCAAAAATAAGCCTAAAAATTATAGATATTGAATCTAATATTTAAACGTGTTATTTGGAAAAGCTATTTAGAGGGTACAGTATTAATCCTTATCATTATAAAAACGATAGTTACGTTGAGCATGCTCTTTATGATTGCCCTTTACACCATGCAATTTAAATTAATATCTTGGGAGTTAAAAATTGCAAAATGTGAAAAAGTCTTTAGAAGATACTTCACAACTCTTCGAGATATATCTCACTTTTTCATGAAATCGGTCTCTATACTGGAGCGAACGAAAAGACATTTCCAATGTCAAAATAAAAACTTCCGCGCGAGATAATAAATTCAGGGCGTGCTTAGATGACCGGCACCGGCATATAGTGTTTGAACGACCGATTTCAATACGAGTGACGCATAAAATCGAGTCCCGGGGAAGACGCTTAGGGTTAGTGTATTCAAGTACTGACTTCAATAGTCAGATGTACATTGCTGGCTTCGAGAAAACGTAGGTACGTCTATTACTGACTTTAAAACACTGACTAAATCGATTCTAGAAAAACGTTTACTTCCCGCGGGAACGCTAAACTGACTTGCACGCGGACTAAGTCGCGGGCAGAAGCATTATAAAATGCATTTCAAAAATCCCACTACACGTTAAAGTCATAGTTATTCCACAGACAGTGAACAACACTTACGTTAATATCATAATGATAGTACCAGGGTTTTTGATTCGACTTTTCGCTCTTCGCTGAACCTTTCATCCGTGGCCGGACCAGCCTGGCGGCGCTGTTCAGGGCTTTCATCGCCAGGGCAGTTTTGGCAAGCTTATAGATCTAATTTGAATTGATTTATTAACCTAGGCCTAGTTGTTTAATTCTATGAGTAAAAGAACTGGGGGTTTAGATAACTTCTTAGGTAAACTAGACCGATTTTTGAAAAATGCACCAAGCCGTTAACCTCGGGTTAGCATCTTAACCCACGTCAAATTCATACAAATAATCTGAGTTAAGCGGTTAACCCGAAGTTAACAGCTTGGTGTAAGTGGGTCTTAGGGTTTTTGGCTATAGCTTGTTTAAAGTATAGCCGACTCCACTAGAGCCGATACACACACCACATTATTAAACGAATGATGAGAAAAACATCACGAATAACGAACTAACACGATCAAACACAGAAGCGCTTTTAAAGTAAAAAGAATGCTCAAAACCGGGCAACATAAAAGGAATCTTAAATAACACTATTGTTTTAAGGTGCTTAACGGAACGGCTCCAATACGCACATAGGTTCTGACACTCGACGTGCTTTTGGACGTTAGTATCAATACTATTAGTACTTGGACGACCGAGGTTAGAACCAAAATACACTGAACAGCAATAAAAACGGGTCACTATGTATGGAAAATCCCACAAAAAGTGACCCGTTTTCATTGCTGTTGACTGTAAGTTTTCTCGGATGATACAAGGTAAGTAGATCGTATTTTCGTCCCCGTAAAACCCTGTATTGCAAATTTCGTCCTAATAATTAGAGCCGTTTATGAAATAGTTGGATACAAGGTTTTTTGGTAGCTTATGTCAAATAGCGTAAATAAATAGATGTTTTCACAAAGACATCGACTATTGTCCAAAACGAAATGCACGACTAAATCCCCAGTTCTTTGTTTCAACATTAGCGTATATTAAGGAGTTTTTACCTCGTAAGCCTTCTTTCCATGTTCCTCGTGCTCCTCCTCGTGCGATGAATGGTGTTCATGCCCTCCACCTGTAAAAAAAACGTTTCTTTTTTTAAAATTGGACTTGTTTTGGGTTACATCTTTATCGTTCCTTAAAGTCGGGTCTCAGCGAACCGCCTAATGGTGGTCCATCATACAGCCTATTTGCGTACCACTGCTGAGCACAGGCTATTTGGCTAAGACGCTGACCAGAGCTAGTGACCTTGAGCAATCGAGGCAGGCAACTGTCTCAGCGGACAATGTCTGTTTGCATTGGAGGGAGCGAGAAGCACGACCGCGGCATGTGGGCGGTATACGTAGAAAATCAGAAAAAAGAAGATTAAAAAATCCCACATTGCATGAACAATATAAATTAACCATTTTTTTGGTATATACAATATACATTGTGATAGTGTATTTAATTATATAAGACTGTTACAGCCCGTTCACAGGGTGTCAAGTTTTGTCGTATCTAAAACGGGGGCGGTACGAAGTTCGCCGGGTCAGCTCGTTAGGTATAATGTAATAGGGAGCCGCCGGGATGATAAGTGTGTAGTTAGAGCCGTCTCCCGTATTACCCACGTAGTTCCCATTTTTCCCCTTCCCGTGGGAATTTCGGGAAGTTCTCTCTCATTGCTCCCCTATATTCTCCATTAGATAACAGATTTCAACGACCAGTAGTTTTGACTTTGGCTATCAGTAAGTCAGTAAAAGAAGACTTTTATCTTAATAAAAGTCTTCCTTTACTGACTTACTAACTAACTAACTAGTTTAGTAAATTTATTCCGTGATATCAGCAGGTCGTTCTGTAGCGATATAGGCTAACTGTATAATTCCGACGGTACCCGTCAGCCCGTCGCCTACTTTATGTCTGAATTAAACTAGAATTTCTTAGATTTGTACCGCGACGGAAGCAATCCGATTTGCCTTCTGCGATGAAACACAGTGCGTGGTGGTCTACTACTACTACTACAGCCTATTTCGCACTTAAGTAAACTTAGAGGTGCGAGCCGGAATCGAACCCCCGACCCTCTGCATGAGAGGCGGTAGGTCGAACCACTAGGCCACCACGGCTTCCAGGGCAGTAGCTAGTCAGTAAACAAATTGAAGTAGCCCCAGACTAAACAAAATTTGTACTAACGGTGCTAGATAACAACGATATAAATACTTAAATAGGTACCTAAATACATACCTGAACATCCATGACTTTTGTACAAGCATTCGAGCTTGTGATAAACTGAGTTTGGCCCTCGAGGGATTCGAACCATTGGAAGTATTGGAACGGTCACAACCAACTGAGCCAATCCCATCGTCAATGACGGAATTACACCTGACACCATATTGATTTACTACTACTACTACAGCCTATTTGCGTCCCACTGCTGGGCACAGGCCTCCTCTCACCACGAGAGAGTTTGGGCTATAGACCATATTGATCATTCTCGAATATTCTCTCTGCTAAATGTCTAATTTTCCAGTCATAACTCCCCCCTAAGGGCAAGGCCTGACCCGCGTCGCTTGCGCAACTCAATATTTCTTGCGCAATCGTAATTAGATTCATTTTACGCTGTAATTTAATCATATTGGAAGGAAAGTGTGACAGTGGAAAGTAGACTGTAATTTTTAACAGGTTCAACGTTGACTTTAGCCACATATTGAAATATTTAAGAAAACTGAATGAAATTGTGCTCACAACTCAACAAAATACACTCAACAGCAATGAAAACGGGTCACTTTGTATAGGATTTTCCATACAAAGTGACCCGTTTTCATTGCTGTTGAGTGTATATGTAAGACTAGCCGTTACTGGCGACCTTGGAAATATCGGGATTTAAACAGTATCTGTATCCAATCTGTATCAGTATTCAATTTGAATTTACCACTGAGCTTTTCGGTGAAGTAAAACATCGTGAGGAAACCTGCACGCATCTACGAAGTAATTCAAAGATGTGTGTGAAGTCCCCAATCCGCAGTGGGCCCGCGTGGGGACTATAGCCCAAACCCTCTCGTGATGAGAGGAGGCCTGTGCCCAGGAGTGGGACGCAAATAGGCTGTAGTAGTAGTAGTAGTAGTAAACAGTATCTATACATGGTGGGTCAGAAAATATGGCAAATAATTAACCCACAGTATCGGCTATCGATTCTAAGTATATTGTATAGGTCTTTATTTATTTTTGAGTTGGTAAAAAAAAATATTTTGTATAGGTTTCAGGCGTCGCTCACACAACCAATCCCATATACATTTTTTTTTACCAACTCAAAAAAAATTAAAGACCTATACAATATACTTAGAATCGATAGCCGATACTGTGGGTTAATTATTTGCCATATTTTCCGACCCACCGTGTATAGTAAAAAAAAAAAAAAATTAAGAAGATTCAGATTTAAAACTCTAAAAGAATACAGCTTTGCTCGGATGAAAATAGCTAAATCCGAGTTTTCTCAAATATGACACCCAGCTAGATGAATTTGTCACCCCCGGAAACCCCTATATTCAAAATTTCGTCCAAATCGTTAGAGCCGTTTCTGAGATCGCATGGATAAATACATAGAAAAACAAAACAAGATAACTTCTGTCCGCGACTTCACCCGCGTGGAATTCGGTTATCGCGTTCCCGCGGGAGCTATGCGTTTTTCCAGGATAAAAATAGCCTTTCCTGGGACCCCAACTATCTCCATACCGAATTTCATCCAAATCGGTCCAGCGGTTGAAGCGTGCAGAGGTAACAGACAGACAGACAGAGCTCAAATTCAAATTCAATCATTTATTCAGCAAATTGGCCACATAGGTGCACTTTTACACGTCAGAAAAAGAATTTACCAGCGCTTCCTAGACCCATTGCTTGAGAAGAAGCTACTTTCGCATTAGTAATATTAATATGGATGATATGGATTAGCGCGTTTAAAGTATAAGAATTAAGTAGTATGTTTGTCTAATAATTTCCTACCTCGATTATTTCTCAAACTCAACTTATTGTGACTTACTTAATTCAATTTAAATCAATTTGAGTGTTAGCAAACGATACAAAACGAGTAAAACTTTAACTGTGAATTTAATGCTCTGGCGCACCCCATTGAAAGTAAATTAGCGGCGAAGAAACGCGTTACCGTCCGTCCGTTGTTCCGTTTGCGGGTTATACAAGAATAGGGCTGCCACCTTTTTAAATGAAAAAATCGGACTATCCTATATTTGGCCGGTTATTTTATCCAAAAACCGGACATCAAAACTTTCAATTGCCATACAATATATATATCTCTCATCCCCCGCTACGAGCTCTAACAAAAAGCCTGACTGACTTAAATAACTCGATTTTTTTAAAATAATATACCAAACTGCAAACATACTTTTGATGTCACATTAGATATTTTGTAATCCGTTCATAAAACCCTTTATTATAATACCCCATTCGATAGGCTTTACCAAAAAAAAAATTTTTGGAAACGTTAAAAATGCCTCAAAAAGTAAGCCATTTTGTTTATTGCAATTTCTATATACCCGGTGTCACTCTCACAATTAAGACGAATCTAACAACACCTCGCATGTTAAAATCCATCAAGCCATTTAGGCTACAGAGCGTGCCAAAGAAATATACATACATACATACTTACACACATACACTCGAAAAACATAATCCTCCTTCTAGCGCAGTCGGGTAAAAAGCCAAACATGTCTCGCATGTTAAAGCCAGATAGATGGCAACCCTGCTCAATTTTTACCACTTATCCCACGATTTATTCTATACTATAAAAGCGAAAGTAACCGTTCGATTTTTTTATTCCGAAAAACGCACAGTTAGGCACAAAATATAGATAACTAACTTCTGCCCGCAATTTCGTTCGTGTTGAATTCAGTTTCAACGTTCCTGTGGGAACTATCCGTTTTTAAAGTAGCCAATGGCCTTTCCCGGGACTCGACCTACCTCTATACATCAAAAAGAGTAAAGCGGTGTAAGCGTGAAGAGGCAAGACACAGAAAGACAGACTTTCAATACTCAATACTCAATACTACTGAACATACACTCCAAATTTCATAAAAATCGGTCGAGCCGTTTCGGAGGAGTTTGGTTACAAACGCTCTGACACGAGATTTTTATATATTAGAAGATTAGTATGGTAAATCCATACAGCAAAAATGTCACATCTGATGAGATCACTGAGAAGAGTGGCCACAATGATAAGGCCTTGAAGATGGCGCAAGCGACGTCCAAATCTCATCAGAATCTGCTTAGAAATCAGTATTGACGTGCAATCCGAATCCGTCACGAATTGTTGTTTGCAGATTGATTTCTTACCAACACTCGGCCTTTGTTTACCGTGAAGAGCGTTGTGAAGCGCCAAGTTCGTTCTGGTTTGACACGCTTTCGTTGTGTAAATGACCACTTTTGGTGTGATTTTGATATGGTCGACGTGAATAGCTTGAGCCAGTAAGAATCGTAAATAAATTTGTTTTTTAATAGTTGTAGAGGTGCCTGTATAGTGGCATGGTGGCTGAGATTAGATATGTACTTAGTTTGTTAATTCCCAAAATAACGTAGGATTTAGTACTAATAAATCGGTATATAAATAAATTTTAGACTCAAACATAATTATGTGACCTGGTTTGTAACATCTAATATACTGTAGTTATGTCATTCGAAAAAAAAAGGTTAAATATCATAAACCTTCCTCTGTCGAAGGTACATTTACTTTAATGAATAAGGTTTTTAAAATAGGTAAAGAAATGAAAATGTGAAATTCTCTTATTTTGACATGTAAAATATGCTGTAATTTGATATTGAGAAATAAATGTCTATGTCTATGTCTATGTAAGGTTGTCTGGTAGAGATCGCTATTGAGCGATAAGACCGCCTGCTGTATGCCATACCTTTTTGTTTAATTACATAATGTCTACTGTTCCTTGATTGTGTGGTGTTCAATAAAGTATATTGTATTGTATTGTATTGTATGTCTAATTCTTCATTAATTTTATAAAACATCCGAATAATAGCAATACGAAGTATTTGCCTGCAAAAATGAGCCAAACTTCATTATATTTTTTACAACACATCAAGACTTAGTAGAAATACCTAAGCCTTGAAGTAGGTAATAGCCTAGAAAACGAAAGTCTCGTTTTGGTAGTTAAGTACACTTTTAAAAAAGAATTTACTTTAATTGGCGCGAAATGACCTGCGCTCAAATGACAATAGTTTTCACACGAGGACCTTGCCTTACGAACTTGGCCTGAATTAACCCAGTTTGTTTTTCATGCCTCTGAAGCTTTTTTGTGTATTCAATTTCTACTTTAAGGATAATTATCGATTACGTAAGATGATTTTTAAACATAGGTAAGTTTAATAATTGCACTTATAATAAGTACCTAAATAAAAAGTCTGTGTCACAAGCGTAGGTACTTATCGTATATAAACAGAAGATAGACAAAATACAAAAACCGGCCAAGTGCGTGTCGGGCCACGCGCAAAGTATAGGGTTCCGAAGTTGACGATGCCCACTGCCTTTCTAAGACTTATTTAGCATCTTAGCTAGCCTGTGGTATGACGTGAACGCCCGAGGCCCCTGCAGCTCGAGAAAAATCATTGGTTTTTTAATCATTTCATAAGTTGGCCGACTATGACTCGTAAATTTGTACAGCCTACTTAGCTGCGATAGTTTTCCTTTCAACTACGTTATATACTTATGCCACAACTGTGATTTTTTTCAGCCATCCAAATACCACCACTTAGCTGGCAGGGGGGGGGGGGGGACACTCGAGTCTAACAAAAAATAGCTTGATATTTCACAAACGCATCACTTAATCAAAAAATGGTTTTAACAAACCCACAATAATTTTTCAAGACCTATTCAACAATATGCCGCACCATGGGGTACACAAGAAAAAAAAATACATCCCCACTTTACGAGTAGGAGAGGTACCCTATAAAAAAATATATTTCAAAATTTTATTGTACCACTTTGGCAGCGTAACTAATATGTATATTCATGCTAAATTACAGCTTTCTAGGACTAAGCATCTCCGAGCAATAGTGCGGACAACCGGACGGACGGACATGGCGAAACTATAAGGGTTCCTTGTGGACGTCGGAACCCTAAAAATACAAAAACTCTACAAACTAACAAATAATATTTTAAACCTATTATAATTATTATTGTCACATATATTATGTAAGTTCAAATATTTTTATTTTCCAAGCGTCGTCGCGTCGAGGGACCGCTAAGTGAGAGAAACGAACTTTCTTTTTGCGTCGGAGGTTACAAAATAGGCAAAATTTTGGCAGAGAGCTCTGAAATGACAAAGGTATGAAGGGTTAGCTATATGAGCTATACCTAGTACCATATATAATAGTAGTTGTATTAAACTGTAAGAAAGTCAACTTTAATATTTTTCTGCTATATTGAGCTTTATGATTATACCTAGTTACCATGGGGCCTTTGCGCTGGGGCTCCACAGGGAGCTAGGGAAGTGCTTGAGGGAGGCAACGAGAGACCCTCGCGCCGGCAGCTTTCTCTGGCAATAGCAAAGACTGGCTATTGCCATACAGCGAGGGAATGCTGCCTGCGTGATGGGAACCCTTCCGAAAAGCTCTAATATAGGTTTTTAGGTTACTGTATAGTTTTAATTTTTATTCCTGTAAATTTAAAAGCTATTTGTAGTTTAAATTTAATTATTAATTTATTATTTTTGAATAAACTTTTCGCACCTAATATTTTTTGAAGTTACTACTTTAGATTCAGTGCAGGTATTCCTAAATAACTATTTTGTTTATTGCAAAGAAACTAAGTATGGTTAGGTACTTTTTGTTTAAATATTAGGATCGGTTTTATAAATATGTCGAATGTAATGATGTCTACTGTAACAAAACATATACTTACCTAAAACGCTACCCACCGATTACGTTAACCTGGAACAAATCCTAAAAGTGTATTTTCTATACCACTGTTAATACGTCTATTACGCCATCCAGAAAATTGCCGCCTTTGTGCAAGTAAACTGTCATTTCATTTTAGATTACGTGTCGTAATAGAGCAGATTAGATCATGTTTTGTTTGTGTGATCTGTAAGTTTACGAAATCGGTCGGTAAATTGTTCATTATTATTTTGCTTAGTTAGACACATTCATTGTGTGTACAGTCGCGTTCGCCAATATGTACACACTTTTGCACCTTACCACGATGTAATAAGGTCCAAAAGTGTACACATATTAATGAACTCGACTGTACCTACATACAGATTCTGAGATCCTTCATTTTTACATCGTGATTATGTACTTAGATACATTGCATTTGATATATAAGTAGTTAAAATATACTGTTAACCCGTACATACTTCGTCACAACATCCTCACCCGACTTGTTCAATGTAATATTTTAACAGTAACATTAAAAGCAATTGTTTGACTCTTTTTTCGAGCGAGCGACTGAAAAATGAAACTTTTTAATAGATTTCTCTCTATTTGAACCTCTCAACCCTCTCGGGACTTCCGGGAGAGCCTTTGGCACTTTCGGCTTAAGTATTCCGTGCCCATAACTAAGTGACAACCGGACTGGCACGGTTAGCAGCAGCCCGTATCGTAAGCAAGACTCATGGTGATGATTCTATCTGAGCTAAAATCTATTCTGAGCGCGTTTACTTGCTAGCGACTGTAGTAGCGCAATGAACACTTTCGAGAGCAACTGAAATTCAATGTATCAAAGGTGGCAAGTTCCAATCCCATTCTGGAATATACGAAGGGCCGCGCGGGTCATTTGGCGGCGCGTCAAGCAACAAAATCAAATGCATTGCTATATTCCTTGATTTCGCCAAGGCATTCGACACGGTCTCGATCCCCAGGATTATGTCAAGACTAGATCATCTTAGAATTCACGGAATCCAGCTTGAATTATTTAAAAGCTACCTTACCTCTCGCACTCAGTGTACTAAAGTTGGTATCCACGTAAGCGATGAAAAAGGGATTGAATATGGCGTTCCCTAGGGAAGCATCCTTGGACCTACACTATTTTTTGTGTATTTAAATGAAATGTGCAAACTGCCTATCGACCAAGGAAACCCTCAAGAGAGTCATGGGATCAGACAGTAACATTTCAAATTACCTCCGTGATAATCTTCTATCAGTCAATGTTGATAAGATGGTGTATGATGGGTTTTCGGGGGTGACAAATCCATCTAGCTTATATCTGGGAAAATTCATTTTTAGCCATTTTCTCCCGAGCGAAGCTCGGTCGCTCAGGTGTTACGTTTTATTTCGCAAACTACTTATCAGATTCTAATATCAGAAATTTCATAAGTAACTTAAGATTATCGCGTTCCCGCGGGAACTATTCGTTTTTCCGGGATAAAAAGTAGCCCTAATATTATATATGGGAAAGTGACTCTGTCTGTCTGTCTAACTGTTACCTCTTCACGCTTCAACCGCTGGACCGTATTGGATGAAATTGGCCATGGAGATAGTTGGGGTCCCGGGAAAGCACATAGGCTACTTTTTAACCCGAAAAATCGCGGCGAAGCGAAGTCGCGGGAAAAAGCTAGTTGGGGAATAAAAGCGAAACTACGTTTCTATGAAAAGTTGGGAAGTGCCGTGCGTATTGGGGACTCTTAATTTACGTCGTTTGACGCGCGCCGGCCGGTCTCTGAAAGAGGTGGCCTACCTACTACTACTACAGTCTATTTGCGTCCCACTGCTGGGCACAGGCCTCTCCTCATCATGAGAGGGTTTGGGCTATAGCCCCCACGCGGGCCCAGTGCGGATTGGGGACTCCACACACATCATTGAATTACTTCGCAGATGCGTGCAGGTTTCCTCAGGATGTTTTCCTTCACCGAAAAGCTCATGGTAAATTCAAATTAAATTTCGCACGTAAGTAAATCGCCGGAAAAATAAGCCGGAATCGAACCCCCGACCCTCGGCATGAAAGGCGGTTGGTCGAACCACTAGGCCACCACGGCTTTTTTAACACAATTTAGGCACAATTTATGTGATTGGCACGAATGTATTTTATACAATACGATAACCTTTTTTGAATACCAAGTAGAAAAAAAAAACAGAAAGAAAGAATGCTTCTCTTAAATTAGGGCTAAGTTTAAGAAAAAAAAGAATCCGAAGAGATTGTTTTTTTAACGCTCAACTTATTTGCAACTTTGTGTTTAACTTTCTTTGGTGAGATACACGCCTACGCATAGTACCTTAAAATAAAGTACATACATAGTCGATCAAATTGCGAGTGGCGAGTTCAAACCTCTGCGGCCCTTCGAAGGTGTGATGGATGACCGAACAAATATGTTCTATCCTTTGTTTGAAGGTAAAATGTGTTTAAATTGGCAGATTTTAATCATTTTATATCCATAATAGTAATATTATTAATTATTAATGTGAAAGTGTATTTGTATGTTGGTTTGTCCTTCTTCACGTCGAAACGACTGAACCAATTTGGATGAAATTTGGTAAGGAGATAGTTTGAGACCCTGGAAATTGTTACTTTTATCCCCATATTTCTAGGGGAACACAAGTTTTTCAATACTTCTATACGCAAATTCCAAGTTTATACACGGGACAAAGTCGCGGGCCATGGCTAGTTAATTTATAAATAATTTATGTAATTATACAACGTGTAACGTAACCCATTTATTATTTTCTAAAAAACAGTAGAAGGTTTGTCATGAAAATAACGGAAAATAAGGAAACAAATTCAAGCAGAAGGCCTTTTTTCAAAATTTCCACTACTTACTTAATAGAGGTTCCTATACTACTCGATCCTATATTACTCGAAAAGAGTGAGACTGAGAGTACTGAGAAAATCTCACTTCTTGGCCAAGGCAAGATGTAAAACTTTTGACAAACCACGCGCGGTAATTCGTAAAGCCCCAAATCGCATATTTATGGCCCTCACCTTCGGTTCGGGCCACAGAAACCTGCGATCTGGGACATTTACGAATTCACCACCCTAGGTCTGTAATGTACTATTTTACCTCTGACAAAAACAAGGGGTGTTGTAAGTTTTGACTTATATTAAGTAGATATTCGTTTCTGCCCGCAACTTTCTTTCCGCGGAATTATAAGTTTTCCGGAATGAAAGTGCATACCCTATGTTCTTAACCGGGACTCGAACTACAAAATTATATCCATACCAAATTTTATCTAAACCGGTCTAGCGGTTAAAGTGCGAAAAGGTAACAGTCAGGCAGAGATTACCACTAAATTAACGGCATCGGTGATCATCATGACATTAATGTGTAAAAAGTGTGTCCATTTTACATTATAGACGAAAACCTTTACTGACTTTGTACCTTGTATTTTTTACTAAATCTTGTACCCAATTAGTGTCAATTTTCATGAAAAAATTAAGGCTGTGTCAGTCTTGTGACCACAATTAGGCATAAAGGTGAATGCGATTATAATTTGCATACGAATTAAAAATTGTTTAATGCATATAGTCTTATATTATAATGTAAATCCTTTCATAGACATTTCATACTTAATTGTGGTCATAATACTGACACGGTCTTGATTTTTAGGGTTCTGAACCTCAAGAGGTAAAAACGGAACCCTTATAGGATCACTCGTGTGTCTGTCAGTCCGTCTGTCACAGTCGATTTTCTCCGAAACTACTGGACCGATTAAGTTGAAGGTACGTATATGTAAGTTTGTGATCCAAAGACGGACGTGTAACGAAAATAAATGAATTTTAAACGTAGACCCTATTTTTGGAGGCTAATGAAGTTTTTCAAACTATATCGTGTGACTTTTTTTATTTTTTATTATTATTATAGACGGACAAACAGGCAGACGGCCCACCTGATGGAAAGCGAAGTATTTCTTATTTTGTCACAGCTTACTTTCATTAGGTACCTACAGTCGCCATAAGATATATATCTAAACGAATGAGGGTGATTACATAAATATTTGAACATGTACCCTACGTCTTGACAATCCTTACTAATATTATAAATGTGAAAGTGTGTTGTTTGTTTGTCCTTCCTTCACGTCGCAGTGACTGGACCAATTGGGATGAAATTTGGTATGGAGATAGTTTGAGACCCTAGGAATAACATGTTTATCCCGATATGTCCACGGGAGCGGATTTTCTAGGGGTAAAACGGGTTTCTCAATACTTCTATAACTATAACTAACTTTATGTATAGTATCATCGGGTACGCAAATTCTAAGTCTACGCGGGACGAAGTCGCGGGCAAACGGCTAGTAAAGTCATATTTATGATCATGATTGAGTAGAGTAGAGTAGAGATAAGCACTCCCTAAAACATGATATTTTAAATGAACTAACCTTTTTCGACATGGTAATCCTTCGGCTCTTCCTTCTTGTGGTCGCTGGAAGCGGGCACAGCGTCCGTGATGGCCTCGCTGTTCGTAGACTCTGCGTCTCGCGAGGGTCCGGTGGCAGTCACATCATTCACTATAGTAAACTTATCGCCTTCGTTGTCAGAAGCAGCAGCTGTAACCTCTCCACTATCTCCAGCAGTAGTTCTATCGTCATCACTCCCTGAACCTGTAGTGTTATATAAATCACTCGCCAAAGCTGTTGTTCTATAATCTTCTGTTGTGTCCGCAGTAGGATCACTTAACGGATCATACGATTTTGAAGCCAGTTTCTCCTCTCTATCGGTAACGGTTTCGGCTACAAAAGAATCTGGGGCTGCAGTAGTCGTTTTCAGCCTCCTTTTGTTTTTCAGTTTAGGAAAGAAGAGCACTGGTTCGCCTTTTTTAATATCTTTGGGAATAACCTCTAATCGCTCGGGGCTATCGGCTGCTAAATTACTTTCAGTTGTTGTGAGGGTATTCGTATTGTATTTAGACGAGAAACGCCGTGGTGTTTTCGTAGATTGATATTCTTTTGTCGTCGTTTCAGGACGGTCGGTCTCATCGTCTATTATATAAAGGTTCGGGTTTCGGAACACAGACAATTTTGCAGTTACAATTTCAGTTTTGCGTTTAGGTTCAGGTGTCGTTTTGTCCGATTTAATAATATATTTATCTTTCCAGGTCCCTTCTTCATCATACTCATCATAATTAGGTGGGGTTACTTTGCCACGTCTTCTGGAATGATAAACAGCATATTTATCATGCTGTTTATTCACTTGTGCTTGATCCCGTTCGAATGCTTCTTGATCGAATTCTTCTTCTTTTATCTTCTCAGATATAGCTCGTTGTTCCTGGGCGTGTCTTTGTTTTAACTCGTCAACGCTATCCAAAATAAGTTTCTTTTTTGCTTCATTTTCAGCCTGTTCTTCCTCAGTTTCGGGTTTTCGTTTTTCAGAGGGCTCTGTGTCTTCATAGTCAATGTCATCTTCGTACTTGTGTTCTTTTACTTCTTTTTTAATAGGAACCTTATTCGATAATGGTTTTTCCGTTAACGCCTCAGGCTTAAATTCCGGCTTTTCTTTCTCATCCCGTATTCCTTGTCTAGAATTTTCTATTGCTTTCGCCAAAGAAGGACGTTCTTGAGTGATTATATGAAGGACACCGTCTATGCCAGGGAGATCGTTAAGTTCTGGTGCTACGGGCCCTACTGTAACAACTGACCTGTATGTATCTGACCAATCCTTTTTCTCATAATAATCATCACTGTCACTTTCTCCTTGTCCCTTTTCATAGTAATCATCTTGTGGTTCGGCTACTGCTCTAAGGAGGAAGTTAGCGGGTGGTGCGAGTCGTTTTTTCACTTTAGGGGCAACGTCTTTAAACTCGCCTAGTTCGTCGCCGTGTTTGTTCTTGAAGGGGACCCAGTTGGGGTAGAACTCTTGAGCTTCCCGCTTGGTTGTGTTGCTGTCATTGAGTTTTCCCACGCTGGCGGCGGCGCACGCGGCGACGTAGAGGAGCAGAGCGAGGGCTGTGTCCGTCATGCTGGACGGCGCGCGGCGGACTGGCTGATCGCTTTATCGATGACTACTATTATTTATATTGTTTTGTAAACGGCCGGCGCCGGCGCCGGTCCACGATGGATAACATCATCGATCATTGAATAAACTCTATTCACCGCTCGAGAAAAATGGAGAGAAAGGTGACGTGAGCGATATTTATTGTGACTTCGTGAAACAATAGACTATCTGACTTCTTTACCACATACCGTAATCGATAGAGGTTCTGTAATCTTAAATAAGTTAAATACTTAACTGTTTTTTTTAAATATCATAGTTCTAATATTTATCAAGATATCATATAACATTTTTTTTAATCATGATGGTGGGTGGCGCACGCGCAGAGCACAATGCAGCTGCTGCCACACTCAGAGCAAACAGACAGACGATCATATACCGTGGTGACATAATAGGATGACGCAGTTAATTAGCTATCCCACTGAAAGGACATAAGCATATTGTGTGAAAAACGACCAAAAATTCGCTCACTTGAACTGAGATCGAAAATTTGACCAAGTTCTGGCTACAATTTGCTGCACTCTTTTTTGAGTTGGCAAGTTTTTTTACTTATTTGTCTTTATTTAAATGTTAAAAGATTGATTACGAATCTCGTGCAGAGATCCGGGGGTTCGAATCCGACTTACACCTCTGACTTTACTTATGTGCGAAATTCAATTTTAATTTACCATTTAGCTTTTCGGTGAAGGAAAACATCGTGAGGAAACCTGCACGCATTTGCGAAGTAATTCAAGGGTGTGAAGTCCCCAATCCGCACGGGCCCGCGTGGGGACTACCTACAGCCCAAACCCTCTCATGATGAGGAGGCCTGGTCCCAGCAGTGAGACGTAAAAAGCTGTTGTGATAGTCGAGCGTTCTGAACGCGGCGTCTTGCCCGCCCTAAACTCGCACTCAAGGCCACGCGAACCGCTGAACCGTTTAGCGCATCCGACTGGCGCGGGCCACTGACCTCTTGTAACATCTCTAGTCACGACTTGTCTCTGAAATCAGACGAGTTATTATATTTATATAGCTTCTGCCCGATTTTGCCCGCGTGGAATTCGGTTATCACGTTCCCGCGGGAACTGTGCGTTTTTGCGGGATAAAAAGTAGCCTATGTCCTTTCCCGGGACCCCAACTATCACCATGCCAAATTTCATCTCAATCGGTCCAGCGGTTGAAGCGTGAAGAGGTAACAGACAGACAGACATACATACTTTCGCATTTATAGTATTAGTATGGATATAATATGGATTAGTACGTAGTTGCACGATGACACGTGATCGTTATAGTAACCTATATCTAGGATTCACAATCAGCCGGAGAAAATTGTCCCCTCAAAACGGGTGCCCGAACAGCTCACCCCTTTGTCCTTCGTTATAAAGAGGATTAGCATATTGGAACGTATTTTCTAATGTCAGTTTGCTCCATATATTTTGACATATTCTGTTAGGCACTATTCGTCCATATGTTATTACTTATTATAGTACGCCAGCGCATATGATTTTGGTATGTCACGCAGAGAGCGCTATACCAGCAGGTCGTCTATGTAAACCAAGCGTTGTTAATTTGTTACTGATATACTAATGTAAAGCCACACGATCTAAAAAACCCAGATTCACTTCCACTATCCTCGTCATCATCATCATTCATTATCATCACTTTACTATACATCCCTTAAATGTGATTTTAGTATGTACCTATATATGTATTTTTATACATATTAACGTAAATTTAATGTAAATATGTTTAAATATTGAAAAAAGGCCTTCTGCTGAGTTTGTTGCGGCGCTTCTTCTCAAGCAATAGGTCTAGGAAGCGCTGGTAAATTCATTTAAAAGTGACGTGTAAAAGTGCCCAGATGTGGCCTATTTGCTGAATAAATATTTTCATTTTCATTTTCATCATTTCAGCCGAAAGACATCCACTGCTGGACATATGCATCCCCCAAGGCCATCTTAGTACTTATAGAATTACGCAGTTACCTATTTGGCTTCCAAAATTTATGCTCAACCTTGGAATTGGGTAAACTCGGATTACATGTATTTAGGATCAAATGAAGGTATTAAAACGATTTCCAGCTCGAAATTAATTCTTCGAAGAAATCAAATTTGACCGGCTAAAAATACACTCAACCGCAATGAAATCGGGTCAATTTGTATTTAATTTCAATGCGCTTGAGTGTATATTTACCTATCTCAGATATGTTATCTTTATGAAACATGGATCACTGCTAGCGCTATAACTAACTTCACGTCTTTAACATTAAAACCGAAATCAAAGAAGTTAAATGAGGTGTACAAAAACAAATCGTTTTCATTGTCAAGTTATAGTTAATTGTTAATTAACACCAGTCTTGCGTAAACAACCTGCTCCGAGCATTGCCTAGTTCTTGGAATTTGTTTAATTGATTAAATACTTTTATCGGTAATTTATTACAGAACTACCGTCTCCCAAGGTACGATTATAATCGGCATAGGCCCCATTTTTTCCCGTTCCAGTAAAAATTACGAGAATTCCACTATTCCAGTTAGGTAGGTACTTAAGGAAATTTACGTTCCACAGCTTTCTACGACCAATACTTTTCAAAGCAGCGGCGGATGAGGGATTTTTTGGTTGGAGGGGCTCGATCCTGTAGATAGGTTCTTTATTTAAGCTTTATCATGAGTCAGATCGTTTTGTGAGCCTTAACTGGCAGTGGGCGGGGCACATTGCTCGCAGGATTTATGGCCGATGGGGCCGGAAAGATCTCGAGAGGCGTCCGCGAACCGGGAGACGAGCTGTCGGTAGGGTCGTGGGAAACCTGTGGAAGCAAGTAGCACACGTCTGGTGTGAGTGGCGTGTCTTGGGGGAGGCCTATGTCCAGCAGTGGACGTCCTTCGCCTGAAATGCTGATGATGAGATCGTTTTGGGGAGGGTGAGGGGGGGGGGGTTCATCCCATAATACCCCCTCCTCTAAATCCAGAACTAAGCACAAGCATTGTGAACAGGTGTGCTAACTTTAGCTTTTTGCAGACAATAAACGACAGATCGAAGTCGTGTTTGTAGCCAATTTCATAACCGAGCAGGTGTAGCAAACATTCCTTTTCACGCACTGTAAAATACTTATTAATAATGAAATGAAATGAAATGTTTATTTGCTGAATATGGTAAATACAGGTGGTTCTTAAGATTGAGGTTCACATATTCTACCGAAATTTCGGCGTGCAAATACGTATTACGTTTTAAAATTATACCTAATAACAATACATCATACCTATAAGTTATTCAATTAAGTAATAGTAAGCATTCTTATAATACTTATTAAATACACAAGAGCTATTTTGTAGGAACTCGTTGGTAGTGTAAAAACATTTTTGAATCAACCACTGGTGTAACGTTTTGCAGAACTGGTTTAACGGTAGTGAGCTGATATGAACAGGGATGGAGTTAAATACCAGTGATGCCATATAGTGACAGTTCTTGTTATACCATTGTAACCTAGGGCCGGGCATATCTAGAGGTAGAAAGGTCAGACTTCTCTTATTGTCATTATTTTTTACTTGAAATATTGATAAATTGCATTTTACAAACTTAGCTGTCTCGTAAATGTAAATACTGGGCAATGTTAACAACTTGTACCTACTTCAAAAACAGTGGTCATGCAATTGAGTGCTTTTTAGACCCCAGATTGCTCTTAAGCACTTTTTTTGTGCTACAAAAACTCGATTTATGTCAGATGCGTTTCCCCATATGACAATTTGATACCTTAAAACCGAACATACATAAGCATGATAAGCGGTGATAGCTGTCTCAACTGAGTTGGTATTTTTAATTGTTTTCAACGCAAATACGAAACTATTAAGCTTCTTACAGACGGTGTCTATATGTTCATTCCAGGATAGATTTTGGTCGATATTAATCCCCAAAAACTTAATGTTATTCAACCTGTTCAATGCTTTTATCCTCAAGACATATGTTAAGATTTATTTTCCTGGCTTGCTTAGTTCTGAATTGAACGAATTTAGTTTTGCTTACATTTATTTGAAGCTGATTGGCTATCAACCATTGTACAATATTATTTACGGCAAGTTCATATGATCTAATATTAGTTTTATCGTCACACAGTCTATCATTACTGTAGTGTCGTCTGTACTGTAATAAAATAAAAGAAGTTTAGAAAACTGAAACAACGCTCTGCTTGCAAGATTCCTTACATAGTGTTGTTAGTTACTTACACGGCGACCTAATAAAAAGCGTTGCAAAAACTTCAACACATCGTCCTCTTCATAATAAATTTAAACAAAAGACAAATTAACCTAAGTAACCTGCAATAACGATTTTCATATACATTGACATTTTACTTGATCAACAGATTTTTAGTTTCATCATCATCATCATCATCATTTCAGCCGAAAGACGTCCACTGCTGGACATAGGCCTCCCCCAAGGCTCGCCACTCAGACCGGTCCTGTGCTACTTGCTTCCACCGGTTTCCCGCGACCTTCACGAGGTCGTCGCTTCATCTCGTTGGAGGCCTACCGACAGCTCGTCTCCCGGTTCGCGGACGCCACTCGAGAACTTTCTTTCTTTATTTTTAGTTTAAATCTATTTAACCTGAGATTTTTTACATCTAAACTGGTAAAGCGTGAAAATAACCCTTTCAACACCCGTTTCATTTGAGATTTGCATTTAACCTTACACAACTGAGGCCCACCTAAGTATTTGTAGATTTATAAGCCAATGTAATTGACACATAGAAAACTAAATAGGTATTCAAATCGTGAATAACTGTGGTAAATCGGCAGAAGCTGTGCAATGGTCGCGGCGCGGCGGTTGCGACACGGATCCGACACGGCCTTCTGTCGTGAAACTACGCTGTCGCACATAGGGTTGGCATCCGTTTGTATTTGCCAGGACATGTTTGGCTTTTTGTTAGCGCCTCAAAGCCGTGGTGCCCTAGTGGTTCGTCCTACCGCCTCCCATGCCGAGGGTCGGGGGTTCGGTTCCGGCTCGCACCTCTAAGTTTACGTACGTGCGGAATTCAATTTAAATTTACCATGAGCATTTCGGTGAAGGAAAACATTGTGAGGAAATCTGCACGCATCTGCGAAGTAATTCAAAGATGTGTGTGTGAAGTCCCCAATCCGCACTGGGCCCGCGTGGGGACTATAGCCCAAACCCTCTCATGATGAGGGGAGGCCTGTGCACAGCAGTGGGACGCAAATAGGCTGTAGTAGTAGAGCCTCAAACGAAGCAATCATTCATCATCACTACTGTCAGTCATGTCAGTACTGATCGAAGGAAGCTGAAATTTGACATGTAACTAGGTTCCTTGAGGAGTGTAGGGGAACTCCAGGAGGAAATTTCCCGAAATTTCTACAGGAAAATGGGGTTTAACATTTAAAAGAAGGTATGTCCGGTTTTATAACATTGTGTTAGTTGTGGCCGTTGTGGTGATGTCAGTCTTTTAGGGTAAAACGTCCGGCTTTTTTCTGGGCAGCGTCCGGCATTTTCATTTTAGGAGATGGCAACCCTAGCTTGCACAGACATGGCACGGCGGTCATCGGAAGATTCTTGCTAAGATTCGCCATTAGCTCCTTTCTTGATACAAACGTAACTTGGGTTTTGTTTTGCAAACTACCAATAACATTTTGCAACTGATTTTAGACCAGAAATAATAAGCCGGAACCCATTCTAAGGCACACGCAGCATTGTGATTACTGTTCTCAACAAATTTCATTGACTTTTGTTTGCGGGCTGTTCTAATCATTAGTGCTATTTTCACTTTGGAAGCTGCGGTATGGAAAACAAAGTTAATTTCGAAGTATTGTCAGAACAGTCTCGGCTTTAATAAGTTTGTTAGAAAAAATGCGTGGTTTCCCTTCTTCTTCAAATTATTATGTCCGTCCGTTGTTGAAGTAAGTTCAGGGGCTATATTCGAAGTCTTAAAATAGGGATCTCCCTGTTCCCTATAGGATCGCTCAAGCCTCGCGTGAACTTTAAGCAGCTAGATTGAGAAGTTCAACTTGACGCGTGAGCGATCCTATAGGGAACAGGGAGATCCCTATTTAAGACTTCGAAAATAGCTCCTGCATGCTTTAAAAATGCTTTTTCCGAAATTAAATACTGTCTTTAGTCGAAAATAAAGATAGGAAATCGTTTAGTAAATTTTTGATATTTTAGTACTTGCATAGTGGCTAGCTTTAAGTTCGTATTTTTTTGCATGATCTAACCATAAGTGGAAACTTTGTTGGCTTCTGCACCACTTAAATGTTTAAATTATCGTACGAGTATGTAATATTGTAAGCTGTTTGTTTCCCTTAATAAAGAAAAAAAAAACAAACCCGATATCCAGGATAATCCTAGTGAAAAATTCCCACTGCACGCTTCCAAAACAAAAGATTTGAAAGAATACCTTTAATCTAATTTGAAAACGAGATAAAAAAACTAATAGGAAACGCAAACGGTTCTAACTTAAGGAAATTAAGCCTCCTGTATTTTTTCTGAATACAAACTTTTCAACAACAGCTATGAAAGAGCTATTTGTCATCGGCGGCGCCTAAATGGAATTATTTTTAAGTTATAATTACTTAAATACCAATTCTTGAAAGCCTTAGGCTGCGTTTCCATCAGATACCGTTGCGAGGTTTGTCATGAACCAATAGATACACACTTCATTGGTCTGCGGCCATAGAATATAATGGAGTCCTACTCATACTAAATCCTTACATCTATCACAATATAGGTACTACCGTACAGGTTTACACAAATTGGGATGACGACAACTTTTTTTTTCTTAGAATATCAGGAAGATTATTGAAAAGTATTGGACACGTATTTTTTCTTTTTTCACGTAATCAAACTTATACGGAGATATATTGAGTTGAAATGTCGCGTGACGTCACGGTTAGGTACGATTTATACCTAACGGTGACGTAGTTAGCCCCAACTCTCCACCTTTAATGCGTTTTAACTTAGTCATTCTTTGTTAATTTGATAAAACAAAAAATACGAGTCTAATATTTTTATATTACCTGATTGACGGACTAATTAGAATTTCGATTTCTTCACCCTGTCGTCATCCCTATTAGAAGGCGCGTGAATTAATCAAAAGTAGACTCTGCGTCAACGGCTTAAGTGCTTCGCCACGCGCCTTCTAAGTTGTGTCGTGCTGTACTAGTAGCGGCACGTACCTCATCGCACCAAAACAGGTTACCTCACTCCGCCCGCGGCAAACAGGAAATATATCAAATCTGTCAGGCCAGGTAAATGGCGCATACACGCGCACGTATTTGTACACCATAATATTGAAGCGTGCAGTTTAGGTTCCTTTCGTATGGAGTACCGCGGGTGTGCATCTACCATGGCTCTATTTGAATAAATCTATTAAAAAAACGTTCATTGAGATGTCATCTACATAGTGAAAGAAATACAAATAACTTTCCTCATGCATGCTTACACCTTATATGAGAAAATTTACTGAAACATCATCCATAAAGCACCCATGGCAGAACATAGGCTAGGTTCCCACTAGGCTTTTTTTTCCTTATTTTTTTGTCGATGGTATAGGCAAACGAGCGCACGGCCAAACTGATGGTAAGTGGCCACTGCGGCCCATGGACACCGAAATCCTTTGATCCCCCATTAAGAAACCATAAGATCTCAAATGCGTTGCCTACCCTGAGGCCTAAGATGGAATGCCTCTGTGTCAGAAGTTTCACGGAATAGGGTATGCAAATGTGAATTCATCAGACCGCTCCGTCTTGTTGGAGGGAGGCTGACATGACACCGTGTCTTATGTCGCGTCGTCGCTGATATTCAAGGATCATTCTGATCCCATCTGCCATCAGTTTCTGTCGATCGAGTTGTACCACATATTTCAATTCAATAACTAAACTTGTTCTGAAAATCGCAACTTTAGAATTTCAGTGACCTTATTAAAAATGTATGATTTCGGCTTCTGTCAAAAAAGGACTTCAGATATCGATCATGAAATTTTGTATCAAGTCACTTTCATTCTAAATTCTAAAGCTGCGAAATGAAAGCCAGTTCGTATTTTTAGCGTTCCGAAGTCCACAAGGAACCCTTATAGTTTCGCCATGTCCGTCCGTCCGTCCGTCCGTCCGTCCGTCTGTCCGCACTATTGCTCGGAGATGCTTAGTTCTAGAAAGCTGTAATTTGGCATGAATATACATATTAGTTACGCTGACAAAGTGGTACGATAAAATTTTGAAATATATTTTTTATAGGGTACCTCCCCTACTCGTAAAGTGGGGATGTAATTTTTTTTTCTTGCGTACCCCATAGTGCGGCATATCGTTGAATAGGTCTTAAAAAAATATTGTGGGTTTGATAAAACCATTTTTTGATTAAGTGATGCGTTTGTGAAATATTTAAGCTTTAAAGTGCCATTTATTGTTAGAGTCACGTGTCCCCCCCCCCTGCCAGCTAAATGGTGGTATTTATCTAAATACCACCATTTATATGCCACGTTATATATGCCATAACCGTATATAACGTAGTTGAAAGGAAAACTATCACAGCTAAGTAGGCTGTACAAACTTACGAGTCATAGTCGACCAACTTATGAAATGATCAAAAACCAATGATTTTTCGTCGGGCGGACGTCATACTACAGGCTAGCTAGATGCTGATAAGTCTTAGAAAGGTACTGTGGCCATCGTCAACTTCGGAACCCTATACTTTGCGCGTGGCCCGACACGCACTTGGCCGGTTTTTATAACTTACCATGTGAGCAAGTTTTATATACATAGAGAGAGTGGCGAAAAAGATTAGAGGCCTTGTGGAACAGTAAAAGAATAATAATGGCTACAGTACAATGAAAAACTACCTAATTATTTTTTTAGGGTTCCGAAGTCCACAAGGAACCCTTATAGTTTCGCCATGTCCGTCCGTCCGTCCGTCCGTCCGTCCGTCCGTCTGTCCGCACTATTGCTCGGAGATGCTTAGGTCTAGAGAGCTGTAATTTGGCATGAATATATGCATATTAGTTACGCTGACAAAGGGGTAGAATAAAATTTTGAAATATATTTTTTTATAGGGTACCTCCCCTACTCGTAAAGTGGGGATGTAATTTTTTTTTCTTGCGTACCCCATGGTGCGGCATATCGTTGAATAGGTCTTAAAAAAATATCGTGGGTTTGTTAAAACCAT
This sequence comes from Aethes cnicana, assembly GCA_963971205.1. NCBI lineage: Eukaryota > Metazoa > Arthropoda > Insecta > Lepidoptera > Tortricidae > Aethes > Aethes cnicana. Next base: position 5,810,886 of record OZ020289.1, on the reverse strand, counting down.
TTTTTGATTAAGTGATGCGTTTGTGAAATATTAAGCTTTAAAGTGCTATTTTTTGTTAGAGTCACGTGTCCCCCCCCCCTGCCAGCTAAATGGTGGTATTTGGATAGCTGAAAAAAATCACGGTTGTGGCATATATAACGTAGTTGAAAGGAAAACTATCAGAGCTAAGTAGGCTGTACAAACTTACGAGTAATAGTCGACCAACTTATAATGATGATTTTTCTCGAGCGGCAGGGGCGTCGGGCGGGCACGTCATATCACAGGCTAGCTAGATGCTAATAAGTCTTAGAAAGGTACTGTGGGCATCCTCAACTTCGGAACCCTATAATTTGCGCGTGGCCCGACACGCACTTGGCCGGTTTTTTTTTATCATAGGTGAGCTCGCGAGCGAGTGCTTCGCGCACATAGACACCAACAGGTCTAATCAAATCACCAGTGTACTGCAGATATTACGCTCTTCTCTTGAAGATCTCAATGAAATGTCCCATTATAAATATATTTATTTAATGAATGAATGAAAATTGATTTATTAACCTTGAAAATAATAACAATATTTCAATGTCGTAAGCGTAAACACCGCAGAAGGGAGTCTTATGTTATAATGTCATCCATGTAACCAATTTGCTGACAACCTTTGTGTTTCTCTCACATTTTACGACTCCATAAAACATCGGGCTATCGAATTTTATATCAATTTCACACATTATGTTAATGTAGGTACTAGAGCTCGGCTGTTGGCATAACAGCTGTAATACGATACTATAAGTGGTGTATAATGTAGGTAGTACTTTAGAGAGAAAACAGTTGCTTCAAGAGTCGTATCTACGTTGTTCAAATATCGCAAAGATTCGTGAAGTGAATATTGCATTTACTAGTGTATATGTCCTATATATTTCATTTACTAGTGGTCTCAACCTTAACAATGAGTAAGTTAAGAGGGTTTATTCCGAAAGTTAACAACGTCGCATATAGCTGTCAACTATTTGGCAGTTTTTGTTAATTTCTCAACATTACCGAATGAAAAAAGGAAAAGCCGCTCTGTTATTGAATGAAGCGTGTCGTTTTATATTTGATGGGTAGGCATTAAAGTAGGCAATTACATTAAAATGCATGGAAAATGCGATGAAAAGTTATGAAACGATTTTTCTTCTATAATAATAAAAAAATCGTGTTGCGATGATAATTGTTTCAATCCATAATTCATGTTTTATTCAATGAAATAGTGATTATTCATGTTTACATTCAGAAATTAATCATCATCATCATCATTTCAGCCGAAAGACGTCCACTGCTGGACATAGGCCTCCTCCAAGGCTCGCCACTCAGACCGGTCCTGTGCTACTTGCTTCCACCGGTTTCCCGCGACCTTCACGAGGTCGTCGCTCCATCTTGTTGGAGGCCTACCGACAGCTCGTCTCCCGGTTCGCGGGCGCCACTCGAGAACTTTCCGGCCCCATCGGCCATCAGTCCTGCGAGCAATGTGCCCCACCCACTGCCACTTAAGGCTCGCAATTCTTCGGGCTATGTCGGTGACCCTAGTTCTACTGCGGATATCCTCATTTCTGATTCTATCACGCAGAGAAACCCCGAGCATAGCCCTCTCCATTGCCCTCTGAGTGACTTTGAGCCTTCTTATGAGGCCCATCGTAAGCACCCACGTCTCGGAACCATAAGTCATCACTGGCAACACACACTGGTCGAAGACTTTCGACTTGAGACACTGCGGTAATTTGGACGAAAAGACACTGCGAAGCTTCCCGAACGCTGCCCAGCCGAGTCGGATTCGACGATTGACCTCTTTCTCGAAGTTGGACCTACCTAACTGGACTGTTTGTCCCAGGTATACATAATGGTCAACAACTTCGAGCGCAGAGCCTCCGATTATTACGGGAGTTGGCACAACATGGACATTAGACATAATTTTCGTCTTGTCCATGTTCATTTTAAGACCAACTCGATCGGAAACTCTGCTGAGGTAAGCGAGCATAATACTGAGGTCCTCCATGGTCTCAGCCATGACTACAATATCGTCGGCAAATCGAAGGTGAGAGATGTACTCGCCATTAACATTGATGCCTCAGAAATTAATGAAAATAGCGAAATGTGTGATAGCTGTTTGGGACGTTGCCAACTTTCGGAATAAATAAACCCTCTTAAACTATTATTGTAATGGACTAGATAAAAAAATCATACCATTAATAAGATACTCTTTTTTCGCTGAAAATTATGTACCTATGTTAGTGTTGTAGGTGAATATTAAACCAATTTTATTGTTTAGAATTTTATTTAAAACGATTTGCTAATTTTTTAGCTAACTCTCTGTCATGTCAGTCGGAGTTGAATACTTTGGTAGAAATTTCAGAGCATTTCTGACGTACTAAGTAGGCATGATGTCCAAAAATGAGGATGACAACCTTCAAAACGAAAACTCCAAAGTCGAAATGTAGTGAATAAATAAACGCTCGTGGAAATTCGAGAAACAATAGAATTTCCTTTTAAGTGCCATAGTCGCTTAAAGCTATTGACGTTTCTATCTAAAAGACATCTGAAAAATCATTCTTCCAACAAAAAACAGTCCACATTACTTAACAAGAAAGACAATTAATGACATGTTAAGTTTCAATTTCGCCGATTTATGTCTGGAAGTGCGCCATAATATTACACAAATAAATCCAGAAACCGGGGAATATTGTTACAAAAGCCAATTACTACTATAACTACTACAACCTATTTGCGTCCCACTGCTGGGCACAGGCCTCCTTTCATCAGGAGAGGTTTTGGGTTAAAGGCCCCACACGGGCTCATTGAGGATTGGGGACTTCACACACATCCTTGGAATTACTTCGCAGATGCGTGCAGGTTTCCTCACGGTGTTTTCCTTCACCGAAAAGCTTGTGAAATGGAATTTCGCACATAATTTCAGAGATGCAAGCCGGATTCGAATCCCCGACTCTCTGCATGAGAGGCGGTAGGTCAAACCACTAGATCACGGCTCTTTTCTCCTACTCACTCTCAGTCCCGAAATAAATACTATACTTAGTGCTTTTCCAACTTTCCTCGTGCTTTATTTGAAAACATAAATCGACTACTCGTTACGCCTTCGTTTGAGAACTCCTTTGTAACGGGCCAAGTTTGCGACGTGTATTCTTATTTATAACGCCAAGTTTCAATTGTAGAGAAACACGAGCGCGTTGTTCGATGCGTAAGTCGAGTTTAATTTTGATTGCTTGCGAGCTCCAGGGTTCCATCCTTTTAACACTTATAACACTTTTTTCACATCAGGTAACTTTATTTGTATTTTTGCTGGACCGAGATTGTCGCGACCTGAATTTGTGCGGTTTCACGTAAAAATATTTACTTTTCTCGAAGGCATATTCTCGGCTTCTTTGTATTTTTAAACAACAAAGAAGGAATGTTGACTTTAAGCGTGTGTAAATGTGGATCTAGAGAGCCGTGGCTGCCTGCTAGGTTTGACCTGCCTCTCACGCAGAGGGTCGAGGGTTCGAATCCGGCTCGCACCTCTGAAATTATTTATGTGCGAAATTCAATTTTGTTTCTTTTTGATTAGATAAATTAATGTTTTTTTTTGTCAACTTGCCGTGTGGGAATAGTGTTCAGGTCATTAAATTTAATAAACTACCCTGTAAAGGCCCTACCTGGAACTTAAAAAAACCCGCTGCGCGATTTAAAAAAAATGCGAGAGAGTGAAAATATGTATACAGCGATTCTAGTTCCTTTAGGTATAAAAATATTTAATTTAGCCGATTTTGCCGCACATGAGAACGGACGACACGTATTTCCGAAAGATTTGGTATGTATCTGGGACAGGTATAATTCGGCTGCCCTAAACAGAAATCAAGTAACTCAGTTTCGACAAATTTTACAGTAGAGCAGAAAAACCATTTTTTAAACTTTTCGTCATTACATCGTGAAAAATGAAATTAAATCATTTAAAAAAGCTGTATTTTCATAATGTGAGATATCATTCATCATATACTTTAATTATTTTTTTGTAATTATGGGTCCACTTATTTTAAAATGCATTTTTTTTTCTGCTTAGAATGCGGCAAGATAATTTGAAAGGTTTTCTATATAAAAACAAGTATCTTGAGATGCTTGAGATTTGATTTTGGTACTTTTCTACGTCATAACTTAAAAAATACAAGTATGTCATGCTACATTGTAGATTGTAGGAATCAAGTTTCAAAATAAATACAATATTGGAGCATTCCACGAAAAAGTCTACCCTTTTCCCGTACGAACGAGTTTTTTTGAGAATGGTAGGTAGGTCTAGGTGTTTCTTTTTCTATGACAACGATTTAAAGAAATGCCATAAAACTTAGCATGAACATGAATTGTAGAAAAAACTCAATACTTAATATAAAAATAATGTTCGTACGGTACATCCCGTGACATGCACATATTGATAAGTAAATTACTTAAATAGTCATAGTAATGAAAAAATGTGCTGGTTAGTTGTGTTTATTAAAAGTAATTCGCATACAATATATTATGGCACTTGTACAGGTCATCTTGAAACCCATTCTATTCTAATATTTAAAATGCGAAAGTAACCATGTCTGTCTGTCTGTTACCTCTTTACGCTTCTACCACTGGAGCAATTTAGATGAAACTTGTATGGGCGAATTGTTGTAAAAAGACGTGTGCGGTACAATTTTTTTTCATGTTTGTGTGTATGTCGGAGGCTTCGGCTGAAAAAATGCGCTGCCTAGAGCCGCCCTGCGAGGAGGCACTAGCAGCATTATGCTGACGCCGAGACCTATTGTCATAATTTTTAATTTACATAGATTTTAATTTAATTTAAGATGTCAATGTTCTTTTATGGCAATCAACTTATTTTCTTCTTCTTCTTCTTTTAAAAAAAGATACTTGGATTTAAAAAAATGCTGTATTTTGAAAAGTATACATTATTTTGAAAAAAAAAATACAATTGTGAAAGATGTAGTTTGATGAGCTGAATCGAAAAGTGTAAAAAAACAATTTTGGGAAAATTTTGAGATACTTGATTTCTGCGTAGGGCAGCCGAATTGCATTGGGATGTCTTCATTTTCATCATAAATAACTGAACCAAAATTAAAATTGCGGTCAATATTTAACAATTTTAAACAAATTACTTAAAATTTTCAACCAAAAAAAACCCGTAATAATTTGACAGCTGTCTTGGTTTGGGTTTTGGTTTGGGTCAAGCATTTGCAGCGCCATCTAAGTCGAGCTTTGCGTATTCTTGTCCATCATAATATAACAATAACTATGCAAAAAGTGATTATAAAAACCTTACCAATCTTTATTTCATATCTACGGGCCCCATTTTCGTTGCAGTGCTCGAGCGGCATAAAATGGAACTAATAAGTGAACTCGCCCACTCTTGGTGCTTTGTAAAAACACAAGTTTCCTCTCCTACTACAGCTACACAGGTAGCGACAGCATCGAGAAATTTATAACGTTTATCTGTCATTTCTAAAAAAAAAACATTATTTTCAAACACATAAATAAATAAATAAATATCTTGGGACATTTCACACATATTGACCTAGCCCCAAACTAAGCAAAGCTTGTACTATGGGTGCTAGACAACGATATAAATACTTATATAGAGAAATACATACATATATACATACTAAACATCCATGACTCGAGTACAAACATTCCCCCGTTTGCCCCGAGCGGGGCTCGAACCCGCGACCATCGGAACAGAAGGCAGGGTCACTACCAACTGAACCAATCCAGCCGTCGAAACACACATAACCAAGAACACTTCTTGGGTAGCACGTGTTTTATATTGTCAGACTGACAAACAGGCGGACGGCCCGTTTGGCCGTAAGTTGTTATCGCCGCGAGACATTTGTAACAACAAACGCATCACAAATGCGTAGCAATTTTGATGACAGACTTTTAAAACGCCCCCAGTTGTAGCGTAGACATTTAATTAATAGTATAAATTAAAGAAAAACACTGGTCACGTTTCAAGTTTCCATTTTCATTTCCTGTGGCCGTTGTGATTTCTAGTCCGTTCCTGCTGGATGGCGGGATGGAATTGATTCCTTTTTAAAGAATTGGCCAGAGACTGCGCAAGACCGAGAGCAGTGGAAAAAGGGAGGCCTTTGCCCAGCAGTGGGACAGAACGGGCTCATAATTTGAATTTGAATTTGAATTTTCCTGCTGACGGTACCAGTATAAACACGCGACTTGCAGCGTCCACCGCTGGGACCGCTTTATTGTTTCACGTGCTTCTGACACGCTGACGTTACGGGCGGCGCGCAGGTTTTAAACATCCTTCCAATCAACAAAGAAAACAATGCAACAAATTGTAGCCGAGTAATAAAATAAGTATTTAAGACTAGTTTCTGCCCGCAACACAGCGAAAACGGTTGTGAGGAGAGTGTGTTTTGTTTTGTTGCTTATCAAATCCGCTGGACACGTTTTCAACTGTTCGCCATTATAATATTGCGCTCCTTACCAAGTCACTCTTCACACTTACACACTCCACACTCCATACCTCAGATACTCACACACACACACACACACACACTCACTCTCACACACACACACACACACACACACACACACACACACACACACACACACACGTCAAAATTCAATATTCCAAGTGTCAAGTCTTTTTCTTACAACACCGACAGAAAACCCTGTGAACCATTGACCTATAATAACATGGACGAACAGTGCCTAACAGAATATGTCAAAATATATGGAGCAAACTGACATTAGAAAATACGTTCCAATATGCTAATAACGCCTCTTTATAATGTGTCAAGATAAATATTTTATACAAAAGTAAACCTAACACTATAAGACTTGAAGTGTCAAATTTACTGAGCGTTTTGACAGCCCATTTTTCTCCGGCTGATTATGAATCCTTACTTCTAATAGACCAATGTTTATGTAATTAGTGATTTCATGATTTGACAGGCAACCGTTCGTGTGCGGTGTGTCACCTCAAATCCAGCTCATTATGCCGTGCAGCCTGATGTGATGCCATCGGAATACGTCAACCGGGGCCGAAGTATCTCAATTGCTAGTTGATATGACGGCGGTAGAAAAAATGCAAAGAACGAGTTGAATTCACAGAGTGAAGATTTCATGGAAACAATTTTTGAGATAGGTGCAAGATACTTAGCCATTTCCGTTTTTTCCCGTTCCCGTTGGAATTTCGGGAAATCTCCACTACAATCTCCAACGAGGACATTTCATTTTCATCATAAACATGAATTTCAAGTTCCCTATGATCAGTACTTTCGGCTGACGGCAGTCAGTCAAAATATGAGCAAAAAATTAGAACGTAAATCCTATAACTATCATTGGTAGGTAATTAAGTCCAAATCGTTTCAAATTAAAACTAATGTACCGTTATTTTCCAACAACATTAATAATGTCAGCAATGTATTGCAAACATATCGGGCCCAATCGCAACATTTGACATTGTCATTCATGACTGTTTTCAATAATTGGCTATGGGTGAAAAATGACAATGTGCTCGATTATTTTTTTATGGATAGGAATAACCTTCCGTATCAAGAGAAAAAATCTCAGAATTTTCCGTGCCGTCGATTTCGCGTAAAAAAAAGTAATGGATTTTGCGTTATGACGAAAAAAAGACGAAATCAAGATGTCGATTGAAATAAAGGTGTTTCCTTGGTCCAAGTATGCAGCACTACTTCTTGAAAAAATCAATAATGTCAATAGTGTCAACACTTTTTTTCATATCCTTAAAAAAAATCGAACACATTGTCATTTTTCACCCATAGCCAATTGGGTAGGTAAAGTTTTTGGAAGAGGTTTTTTCACGATTGTAATGCTGCGTTGTAATTTGACAAGATACCAAAGTATACGCATAATTATTAAGATACTAAACAAGTATTAAAATTAAATAAAAGTAACTAAAATACTTAAAAATACATAAAAATAGAGGGTAGGGATCACGAAACAGCGCAAAATGTGTTTTTATTCCGTATAATTTTCCCGGAGACATTTTTTAAATCATCGTTGTGACATTTCTTATCATTACCCGACCGTACGGAACGTGGCCTTGGTCTTCAATGAAAACAAAAGGTCACCAACCGTCAATGTCAAGTGTCATGTAACATAGCTCTACTGTGGTTCTACTCAAAGAGTTGATTTAATTTGATTGCGTTTGGTGTTTCGGAGCGATTTCGGATTATAATATTATTGTTTTCTCAATGCTACAGCTGCATTGATCCTGGACTAACGACGCTGTCGCGTTTCAACACGACCACAAGCACGACCCTGACCACGATTGAATCTTCTTAACCCGACGACTTACACACCGCCTTTTGGACACCGATTGCACACGGAAAAATCCAACAAAATACAAAAATGAACTCAAATACATTTGTCCGAGCGGTATCTAGACCGAGCCTGGACGCCCCACCACGATGATATACTATTTTCAGAATGGCATGAAACAACAAACAAACCTGTTGAGTAGCGCCACAATAGAGCTAGTGACATGAAAATTGACATTAACGGTTGGTGACACTTAACTTTTTGTTTTCATTGAAGACCAAGGCCACGTTCCTTACGGTCGGGTAATGGTAAGTAAGAACGATTCACAACGATGATTTGAAAAATCTTTCCGAGAAAACTATACGGATTAAAAATATATTGGGCGCTGTTTCGTGATACCTGGACAGACATTTACAACATAAAAATGTAATTTATTACACACATTAGGTATTATTCATTACACCTTTTCCAAAAACTTTACCTACCCAATTATTTATGTACGTACTTACATTGATTATGGTTTGCAACTTAAAATAGCTTTAGCTCCGATTTTAATATGCAGTTTTGGTTTATTAGAAAAATAATGTGTTCAAAAATTACGAGCTGACCAATTGACGATACTAAAATCCAATAAGTACGGAATCACCATTCGTCATTGGGGATGTAGCGGATTTGCGTGAAGAGATAAGGGACCCTAATAAGGCACAGAGAAAACGTGTTAGGGAAACTACGCTTTGTTTTAGACAGTTTAATTTAGGTTCAACCAGGGAATCTAAAATTGTGTTATGTTATTTTTAGAGTACTTTTTTAGAGGGTACTTTATTTTTAGCGCTACTTACCTAGTTTGTTGGGAATTTGGTTAACGCATTCACTGCCACTTCTGTAGGTCTAGTGTATTTTTTACACCAAAAATGCAAAACGATGTCACGAAGTTATTCGAGTAAACTATTCACGATCAGTTTTGTTTTAACACGCGAGTGTAAGCTTCAACTTCGGGCTCGGTTTGTTTTTACCTCTTCTCACATGAGTGTAAATCTTTATTTGCGCTAAACGCATCGAACGCGTTTTAGTTTATTCATCATTTTTGTATGAGAACACAAACAGCACCCCTAGCGGCAAAACATGGAGTCAATTCAGCGAGTGACATTTACTTTACGAAAACGGATGTGAATTCGTTTACACGTTTTCTGACTAACTGCGAGTGTAAGCTCGTATTTGACAGTTTGAAAAGTAAATTAAACGAAACGCAAGAAGTAAAGTTACTCACCCGACTTTATCACGTGAGAACGTGAGAACTTAGGTTTTCGAACCTGTCGAATCCAAATTTACTTCAAAATTTTAGATTTTTTAAGTGAAATAAATGATATATGTATGTCGTCTATGACTTAATATGCTTGTATTGTGCTCTTGAGAAAATTTTTACTAAGTATGTTATTTATTTAAGCTTCTTCACATACGTATAAGTGTGTCTTTCTTTTTTAATGTTGAGATACTCCACGTTTGTGACGAATATACCTATAACTATGTACTTCGATTTGGTTTAACAAAAAACTAAATTACATAAATTACTCCGGGTTGCCTAGAAATTTTAGAAAATGTAGGTAACTTGGCAACACTTATGGCCATTTTGACAATTTTGACAGAAAAAACCTGAAGAAACGCAAACGCGATCGAGACGTTTTAACTCACTGCCTGCCGTCACATACTTGACATTGTCATGATTGACGTTTACCAAGCCTCCTCAAATTTGATATTAATGATAATTTAAATGTTTATTATTGAATAATTGCCGGCCTGAGGCCAATATTTTGATAATGGCGAAGTGTCCAAGACAGAAACCATCAATTTTATAGTGTATAGCGGATGTCGCAAACTGATGGTGACAATACATGAACGTGTGCGAGAATGGTGTTGACAAATGCACTCAAAGGTTAAAGATGAACTTTTTACGAATAGTTTACTCGAAGTGTTTGGAGTTGAGAAGATGGACGTTGACGTTTGTTTCACCTCAGCCTCACCAAGTTTACTTGATTTATCTTTTATATCGTACATTAATTGTTTCCTCCATACAATGCTCGGCCCGTAGGCCATACTTGAGAGTGGCAAAATTGTCTTGCATATACTTAGAAAGAAGCCATTATATAAGAGAACAGAAGAGAAGAATTATAGTTTAAGATCCATACTTTGAATTGAGCCAAATTTCTTGTAACGTAGAAAGAATTGGCGCAGCTCGTGTTACTTTTATCAAATACTAGCTGACCCCGCGGACTTCGTACCACCTTAGTTTTTTTTATAAACCTCACGGAGCCTGAGACCTTTCCAACGAATGCAAAACCGTGGAAATCGGTTCGTGCGTTCTGGAGTTATAGCGTCAGGAAGGAAAACCCGACTTATTTTTATTATCAAAAATACAAAAAAGAATGCGTGCATAGAAGCAAGAAACAGTAAGTATTAGACATAATAATAGTATTTATTTTTATTTGACATATGCAATACCCACTGCTGGGCACAAGCCTCCTCTCATCACCAGAGGGTTTGGGCCCTACACAGGCGCAGTTTGGATTGGGGACTCACACATGTACCTACATTCTTGAATTACTTCGCAAATGCGTGCATGTTTCTTCGATTCACTATGTTTTCGTTCACCGAAAAGCCAAGTAGTAGGTAATTTTGCACAAAAGTAACTCAGAGATGCGAGCCGGATTCGAACGCCCGCCGATCCTCTGCATGAAGAGTTCTATAGGTGATGGTATGGGTGAAATGGTTCCGAATGGAGGACCGATCACCCGACTGATCCAGGCAGTCGTCCCCTTTCATAAATAGGTGATGGTGGCCTAGTAGTTGGCCACCATCACGGCTTCAATTAAATACCTAATATACACTTACATTTTCTTTCAGTGTTCCTTCTGGCTCTGCCCCAGCAAGTCAAGTGGAACTGTGGCAACTTTAAGACCAGACCCCGTGGCTGAGCCAACTGCTGATTCCTACCAGAATTTCATCAAGTTTTAAGTAGTTTAAACACTAATAAATCATGCTATATATTCCATTGAGTTTATTATTGGTGTTATTTATTGTAAGTATGTATATTTCTTTAGCAAATGTCAGCAACTAGCAACTGATCGATCAAAGCACAACCGAAGCTACTAACCGCAGAAAGCTGAAATTTGGCATATAGGTTCCTTGGGGAATTGGGGGGTGTTACTAAGCATAATTCCCGCGGGAACGCTCCGAATTCCACGTGATTGAAGTCACCGTCGGAATAAGCTAGATTGATATAATGCTTTTAGGTATTCGCATCAGTCAAGAATGTTGGCCGCTCTATTTAGCTATAAGTACCTACTAAGCCACAATTTTACATTTATAGTATTTCCCTTTACATGATTTATTTAACGTTAATCTACCACATATGTAGCGGGAGCGGTGATGATGAGAACAAACTACTTTCTTGGTTAGTTTCAAGTTGATTTATTTCATAATAATTTAGAACGCTTAAATGGGCGAGGCTCACAAGAATGTGCCGTCACACACTGGAAATTCTTGTGAGCATCACCCAATATGTACTTATGTCTACCGAAACGATAATCCATGACACGGCCTATCTCTCTTCCGTGCCGTGCCTTGTGGACTATGCCGATGGTGCTGGCACAATCCTCCACGCCTGGAAAGACTATTCCTATATCGACTACGTCGCGATGTACGCCTCTTCATCGTTCAGCAAAAAGGCTGGTTTCAAGCGACCGATTGATTCGCACGTCGCTTTGCCTTCTCTATTAATCAGGTTCCCACGCTTTGCTCCTCCTCTCAACCACTATAAATGGGCCATCATAAGGCGGCGTTAGAGTAAGGCGGAGTATGACGCTTCTTACGCTTCTTGTGAACATTTCTGTAATTGGCCTTTCCTTTCTTGGACCGAGACAACATTAGCAATACTTAAGTATCTTCCCTTAAACATCTCTGTAAAACTATCGTAGGAACAGTTCCTCATTAAAAAACATTCCTGCGGTAGCCTAATCGGTATTCCATATACTTTCCTCGCAGCGCTATATCCGGTTTCTTCCTGTAAACTATGCTTGTAAACAACTCCTAAGTCCCAACTATAATATGGTAGGAAACTCTTCAACCGAGTTCTCTCTTTCGCTTCTTGCCCAAATACTAGCTATACAGATAGCCATGTAGGCAATACCAGCAATTTTGTAAGGCACTGAAAAGTCCTGCATGCCGCGTGTCTTCTAAATTTTATCTCCATGTTTAGTATCTTCTATTCTATATACATTAATGGCTTTTGTCTTGGACACTTCGCCAATACCTTTAGTATCTTCAAAAATGTTCAAACTATTAGCCTGACAGTGACCTTGACAGATCGAATTGCGTATACTACTGCGTTTCTGTCATACTAAAAGTCACTCGAAAACGTGAACGTTTTCGTTTACTCACTTACTCGCTCGTCACTCATTCGTATTAATCAAAATACACTCGCTAAACCTTGTTACAAAACGTACCGTTAGGGGCGCTGTTCAAGTTTTCATACAATCTTGATGTAAACGCAAACGCGGTCGAGAAGTATTTTCCAGGTCCGAAAAATACACTTGAGGTACTGTTTTATGAACTTTCGCCAGGTGCCACGTCTGTCATTAAGGGAACATTGCAACGCACATGTGCGTTCAAGGCACTGCGGGAAAGTCAGCAAAACGCATATATGCGTCGGTGGCAGTGAATGCGTTAAATGTATTCTGTAAATATTTATGTTTGTAAATCGTAATACTAGTAGAGTAATTATTTTAATAGTTTCTTGTTATGTACGAGGGGCGGCTGATAAGTAATCTCCTTGGTCAGAAATATATACAAAAATAATGCTGGCTGGTATGGACTTATATTCGTTTGTTATTCTATTTTCAAAATTTATTACATTCATTTGTTTATTGCATCACGTTTATTTTGTCTCCTACATTGTTGTTTCGAACATGTCGGTAGAAAAAGTGAAAATGGATAAAATCGAGCAGCGTGCGGTGATTAAGTTTTTGACTAAAGAAGGGAATATGACTTCGGAGATCAGACAGCGTATGTTACGTGTGTTTGGCAGTTCGTGTTCTTCCGAATTTGTAATAAAGTTTTGGTCAAAGCAGTTTAAGTTAGGTCGTGAGAGCCTGGAAGATGATCCTCGTAGCGGAAGACCAGTTTCGGCCGTCACCGATTAAAATGTAGCCAGGGTGAAATAGTAGATTGTTTATCAAGGGACTAAAACAAGCCATTATGACACGAGATGTTTAGCCACCCGAGCAGAGCGAGGGTGGCTATAGTTCGAGTGTCATTATGGTTGTTTAGTCACGCGTTAAACACTCTGCTTTTCACTTCGAATGCGAGGAAAAAAAAACGAAGTTCCATACAAAATTACGATATTTATTATAACAAAGTAGATAACCGGCTACTTCCCGATGACCTAGAATCATGAAATTTGGCCAGAAGCAAGGTCTTACAGCACACGTACAGGAATAAATCTGATAACCGTAAATATTATATATTTTGGTGCAAGAAAAGCCAATTTACTAATACAAACTTATCATTTGCGGTTGGCGCAGTAGCCGTGTCTACTTCAGCAACCGCAAATAATAAGTTTGTATTGTTAAATTTGCATCATCAAGTTTGTAGGTACGGTACCCTCGGTGCGCGAGTCCAACTCGCGCTTGACCTGTTTTTATATCACGTGACGTTTTGAATGATATTTAGCCAACAGATTCAAAATATTTTAAAACTAATTGGGTCATGCATTATTAAATGTATTCACTTTAAATAAAACAAGATTCATAGGTATTCGTAATCATTAAATCGTGTTTCACGAAATTAAATCGTTTTTTCACGTCCTAGAAATTGTCTAGGTTCACTGGAAATGGGAATAATCCTCCTTTCACAAACTCTGTGGTTGGATGTTTAGGCGGGTTTCCAATGTCAATTAAAAAAAATTTACTTTAGTCCCTAGAGACTAAAAAAGAGCTTTAGTCCCGATGTGCAGAGACTAAAGTAACATTTTAAGAGCATGAGACGTGAAAAAATTATATTAGAGGACCGACGAGTGAAGCAGTGGGATATAGCTAGAGATGTGGGCGTCAGTAAAGAGCGAGTCAATGGAATAATTCATGAGCATTTGAACATGTCCAAGGTTAGTGCACGTTGGGTCCCCAGAATGTTGACTGCATTTGGCATGGAGAGGCGTGTCAAATGTTGCGAAGAATTTTTGGACATGAATCGAGGGAAAGAGGAAGAAATAATTTCTAGAATTGTAACATGTGATGAGACTTGGATTCGACAATGGGACCCGGAAAGTAAGCAAGAGTCGTTACAGTGGAAATTTAAGGATGAGAAGCCGCCTCGGAAATTCAATGTCTGTCCATCGGCAGGTAAACTTATGGCTACAATCTTTTGGGACACAGAAGGGATTTTGCTCAAAGATTATTTACCGAAGAAAACTACAATGAATGCTGATTATTACTCAAACTTACTATATCAAGTAAGAGAGACAATAAAAGAAAAACGGCGAGGTAAACTAAGCAAAGGAATTCTGATTTTGCACGATCACGCACCAGTGCATACCGCCCGCACAACGAAGCTAGCAATTAAAGACAATGGCTTCGAAACCATTGACCACCCCCCTTATAGTCCAGATCTAGCCCCCTGTGACTATTTTCTGTTTAGACTTCTCAAGAAAGATCTCAGGGGACGAAGGGGTATGACCGATGACGAAATGAAGGCTGCGGTTACTGACTGTTTTGACGACAAACCGAAAGATTTTTTTTAATGGTTTAAATTCAATATTAGAAAAATGTAATAAGTGCAATTTATTAGCAGGGGACTATATAGAAAAATAAAAAAAAAAGTAGCCACGACAGTCTTTTGTTTCATTGTTAGGTAGATTACTTTTCAGCCGCCCCTCGTACAAGTACATTCTTAGAGGGAAAATGTGTATGGCTATAGTTAAAAGTAAGTACAGGTTTACACAAGTTAGAAGGCGCGTGGATTAAGCAAAAATGGACTCTGCATCAACGGTTTAAATGCTTCACCGCGCGCCTTCTAAGTTGTGTCGTGCTGTACCAATGTTGTTGTAATTTTTCACTAAAGTATGTATATACTTACTGGAGATATACTACTACTATTACTACAACCTATTTGCGTTCCACTGCTGGGCACAGGCCACCTCTCATCACGAGAGGGTTTGGGCTATAGACCCCACGCGGGCCCAGTGCGGATTGGGGAGACACATCTTTGAATTACTTCGCAGATGCGTGCAGGTTTGTATTTTTTAATTTTTTCATAATAAAGCTAAAAAGGGTCGAAAGTCTGTACATGGAAGATATAAAACAAAAATTGACTAGGGATAAATAAAATCGATAACAGAACACATTCCAACAGTTTTATATCAGTATTTGACCGCGCATCACGTGAAAACTACTGGACCGATTTTGATGAAATTTACTATACAGATAGTCGAAGTCCCGAGAAAGGAAATAGGCTACTTTTTAACTCGGGAAAGCTCATAGTTCCCGCGGGAGCGCGATAACCGAATCCCACGCGGGCGAACTCGCGGGCAGAAGCTAGTAACGTATATTTTTGAAATAGGACATCTAAGTGGAACAGGTAGGTAAATAATGTCTGTATATTGAGATCCAGCGAAGCAAAGATGTTTTATGGCTCTACTGTGTGTAGTTCTTGTACTTTTATTGCTTCCATTGACGTTAGAAAAATAATTTTAGTCATATTCTATTCGTTTCTCTGTTCTCAGAAATTTATCGAGGGAATAAAAAATGGCCTTTTGTGGCGTTCTCATATTGTGAAAATGAAATTTTGCGTTGAATGTAATATTATTTAGCTTTTACAACTAACTAGCTTCTGCCCGCGACTTCACCCGCGTGGAATTCGGTTATCGCGCTCCCGCGGGAATTATGCGTTTTTCCGGACTAAAAAGTAGCATATGACCTATCTCGGGACCCCGAGTATCTCCATGCCAAAATTCATCTCAATCGGTCTACCCATTTAAGCGTGAAGAAGTAACAACAGACAGACAGGCAGACAGAGTTACTTTTGCATTTAAAATATTAATATGGATTTTTACAAAAAAACACAAATGTGAATACTTAACTCGATTTTTGGCAAATAAAATACATATACATTACCTACACTTGAAAAACATACTCCTTCTGGAGGACTTGGGTAAAAAAAGCTCAAGTTCCAGTACAAAAAATTAAACATTGAGTATTAAAACCAATTAAGAGGAAAATGTTTGCCTTTTGATTTTCTACATGTAAATTGGTAGGCAAACGAGCATACAGGCCATCCGATGGTAAGCGGTCCATGGACATAAGATAACAAAAGATTCCAAAAGGCAGCCGGTGAAATTTCTGGCACAGAGGGATTCCATCTTAGGCAACGCATTTGAGATCTTATGATTTCTTAATGGGGGATCATAGGATTTCGGTGTACATGGGCCGCAGTGACCACTTACCATCAGGTGGGCTGTGCGCTCGTTTGCCAATATCATTGGGAAAAAAAAAATGTGTCGTCAACGCCGAGGCCTAAGATGGAGTGCCAGTAATTTCACCAGCTGCCTCACCCTCTTATCGGAACACAACAGTGCGAGCACTGCTATTAAATTTGGCGGCAGGTCATCGAGTAAAGACTGTGGTACCTATCCGGACTGACCTAACTCCAGGACGTTCAACCTCAAACAAAGATGTAAAACAAGTATAAATTATAGTAGGTAGATACAATTATTTCAACATCTTAAACTAATAAATAAAAAGTAACTGTAAGTACCTAAATTACAAAAAAAAACTTTAAAAAAACACTCCTTCCAGAAGAAACAAGGTACTATTTGTAATACTGACCTACGAGCCTAAATGCGAAAGATTCCGTCTACTGAGTAATTGAACGTATGTTTATTTCAAAGTAAAATTTAGTTTACTTTGTTTATTACTATAAGAGAAACAAGTATTTAGTAGGATTATAAATTTAATGAAGTTCCTTTCCTGATTCATATGCCAATGAAATTCGGTTTATTGTAATAAAAAAAAACATTATTCTTCCAACAACATCAACGCATAAAAGTTCGTGAATTCAGATGAACACTCTAAATATTACGTCTAGTACTAGACTGTATGTCTTTTGTACGCTAAAACTGGTCTTAGTACTCTTGGTTCTCAATGGTTCTCTCGGTACTATCTTTTCACATATTTTTTTATAGTCATTAAATTCAAGATGGCATTATTTTGAATGAATGAATGAAGATTTATTGTTTTGAGTTAAGGTACAGAAGAAAACAGATGGTAAGTAAGTAAGTAAGTAAGTAACACTTTATTGTACAGAAGAAAAAAAACCACAAATACAATTATCAATACAGAGAAGAGACACATGTACAAAGGCGAGCTTATCCCTACAAGGAATTTCTTCCAGCTAACCTTTGAGTAGTGGAGAGGACACATGTTCACGAGTAGACAAATAAGTATGTACAGAAAAATAAAGGAGAATCTAAATATACTTATTTATATACAACAACAGATGGTCGATGTAAGCGTCGACCATCTGTTTTCTTCTGTACCTTACTGAACTTAGGTACCTAAGTACTTATCGCTTAACTTCTACCCTTTCGAGTGTACACAAGTAGAGTAGAAATAGAGTTTAACTTTCTTAAATAATTCCATATATCTAGTCATAGCGCAAATTACAAGTAATATAATAACAATCTTGCCAAAATTGTTTTTTTTTTTTAATTTAAATGTGTATAACAGCCACTCAGAGGGCAATGGAAAGGGCTATGCTCGGGGTTTCTCTGCGTGATAGAATCAGAAATGAGGATATCCGCAGCAGAACTGGGGTCACCGACATAGCCCGAAGAATTACGAACCTTAAGTGGCAGTGGGCGGGGCACATTGCTCGCAGGACTGATGGCCGATGGGGCCGGAAAGTTCTCGAGTGGCGTCCGCGAACCGGGAGACGAGCTGTCGGTAGGCCTCCAACAAGATGGAGCGACGACCTCGTGAAGGTCGCGGGAAACCGGTGGAAGCAAGTAGCACAGGACCGGTCGGAGTGGCGAGCCTTGGGGGAGGCCTATGTCCAGCAGTGGACGTCTTTCGGCTGAAATGATGATGATGATGTATAACAGTCAATAAATATATTAATAATAAATTCAATAATTATAATTTTAATTATAAATTTAATTTTTCTTTTTCAATCAGTATTTGAACTTAACTTTACTTAACTTTACTTAACTTTTTTAAAATACTTTATCGCAAAATCTCAGTTAGGCTACAAATCTATACTGCTGTGGGGCCATTCTATTGTGGGGATTAGTTTACGTTTAAGCCAGGCCTTCGCCGTCTCTGCAGCATGGCAAAAAGTCTCATGCAGTTCAGGACAGCAGGAATTTTGACATCTCGAACTTGAAATAGATGGTACTAGATTCGTTTCCAAAGTGTCTTGGTATTTCACTGCATTCATATTTCCCTCTACAAAACGTAGATGGATCACACTTTTTACTAAAATGCAGCTGCGTATCATTGCAGGACCAGGAAATTTTAGTTTCCGTTGAGAAACGCGTCGTGTTTATTTCGTTTTTTTTTTTCGTTTGTCGCTTACAGATACCTCGAATTTGGATGAATCCGTTCATGTTACTGGTCGCCATTGGTCAGTAGTCCAGTTTATGTGCAGGCGAGTGCACTTCTCTTTCACATCTTATTGCGCAACCACTTGAGTAAAAGTTAGTGTCAAACCATAACCCATTCCCCCCACAACCGATACATCTGCCTAAATTTAATAGAAACATTTATGGGTAAGTTCTACAGCATGGGACACGGGGTTTTTCCTGTCAATTTTCTTTGAAACTCTGTTTTTAGCTACATTCATCATAGAAGAGCAGCTGATTTCTTCAGAAACTAAACTATACCGTTCTTCTTCTAATACTTGTTGATTGACTAAACAGTACGTCTTGGCAGGCAATATATCTGTGGCAATTTCGTAAACAGATTTACCACTTGTACTATTGGAAAATTGTACTTTTTAAACTTATGCGGCATGAGGTTTCCTGCAATAAATATAGCGACAAATAATTGTTCCAACTAATCAGTAAATACTTGGGGCATGCCCTTTTATGTTTTTTAGTATTTTACACGGCAATTGATTCCCATTTTTAGTTTAAAAATATTGTAATTTTAGTAAAATTTAGCTTAACACTTCACGTAGACGGACTACTTACTTAGCATCAATTAAGTAAAAGACGGAATAAGTTGTTATAGTGCCAATAGGGATGACGACAACTTTTTTTCCTTAGATTAGGAAGATTATTGAAAAGTATTGGTTACACGTATTTTTTTATTTTTTCACGTAATCAAACTTATACGGAGATATATTTAGTTGAAATGTCGCGTGACGTCACGGTTAGGTACGATTTATACCTAACGGTGACGTAGTTAGCCCCCACTCTCCAACTATAATGCGTTTTAACTTAGTCATTCTTTGTTAATTTGATAAAACAAAAAATACGTGTCTAATATTTTTCTATTACCTGACTGACGGACTAATTAGAATTTCGATTTCTTCATCCTGTCGTCATCCCTATTGTTTATTGCTAGTTCTTTTGTATAATTAAAACGAGTTGATTTAATTTATATCGTCTTTGAAATGCATGACTGGACGATATCCCTTGCATCGGGGCTCGTATTGTACCTATTTGTACACTTATAACCATTGATCTATTTATAAGTAAGGATTCACAATCAGCCGGAGAAAAATGGCCCGTCAAAACGGGTGCCCGAGCAACTCGGCACCCGTTTAGCGCTCAGTAAATTTGACACTTAAGTCTTATAAGTGTTAGATTTACTTTTGTATAAAATATTTATCTTGACACATATTTGTCGACGGGGAACTCTGAATAACACAGTAACTCTCACAGCCGTCGTATATCTTGGAAATATCATAGGAAAACCAGAAACGCGACGTTTCCAGCATCTGGGTTGGTTTCCCGGCTTTTCCCGGCCTTCGCTCCAAAAATCAAATGTCAAAGTCAGAATGACAGGTCTTGTTCTAAACGGTCAAGCGCGTATCTGATTTAGATTCCAGCTACTGGCCAATCTACGGGGCCCAGTGCACTCGCCAAGCAACATAGCTTTTCCAATTACCAACCCAGTGCCGGCTACGCCCAAGCTATTCGCTTGACGTTTCCTTACCAATGATATCCAAGGTACCATACAGATTCTCAAGGACATGGAAGGAATGACTAATGGAAAAGGCAATCCAAGGCCTGGCAAGGCGCGATAGTGGCGCCATCGCTGTGACTATACGACATATTTATAAAGAGGCGTTATTAGCATATTGGAACGTATTTTCTAATGCCTGTTTGCTCCATATATTTTGACATATTCTGTTAGGCACTGTTCGTCCATATTAGGTCAATGCTTATAACTGACACAAGTGGCATTCAGACAGAACTGCAACTTTGCTCGTAAGCTTTTATATCACATCTCTCAATATTTAATGACTTGAAAGGAA
Organism: Aethes cnicana; assembly: GCA_963971205.1. NCBI lineage: Eukaryota > Metazoa > Arthropoda > Insecta > Lepidoptera > Tortricidae > Aethes > Aethes cnicana. The sequence continues at coordinate 5,790,075 of OZ020289.1, read as the reverse complement.
AATTATGATAAATTAAATGAAGTTTATCACGCTAATTAAGGATGAAACGACGCAGTTTATTCATTAAAAACTTGTAATTATTTCAGTTAACGCTGAATAACTTCTGTCATCACCGGAAAACTTTATTAAGCAATACAACGACTTTCAAGTAATTAAAATGTTGCGCATTCATGTCTCTAATTAAACCATCGTGCAACATAAAAAAGGAAAATTTATATTTAGCAACTAATTAGGTCCTTGTTATCCTCACAAAAGAAACGGGAAAAAAGGTTTTGGTTATAAGAAGAGATATTCGCGTCCGAAGGAAAACGACGGCAACCCTGAAATACACATTGATTAATATATACTTTAATTCAAACTCTTTGTGGTAGAACCTGGTGCTGGGTCCGTCCGGGGTGATACCACCGTCTTTCCCCGCTAACCTGCCGCCAAATAGCAGTGCTCGCACTGTTGTGTTCCGGTAGGGGGTTAGTTAAGGCAGCCGGTGAAATTTCTGGCACAGAGGCATTCCACCTTAGGCCTCAGGGTAGGCAACGCATTCGAGATCTTATGGTTTCTTAATGGGGAATCATAGGATTTCGGTGCCCATGGGCCGCAGTGACCACTTACCATCAGGTGTGCTGTGCGCTCGTTTTTTACCATTGGTAAAAAAAAGAAGTCGCTCTGAGAGGGGGTGATAGAATAAGAAATGAGGATACCCGCAATTGAACTAGGGTCCCCTATATAGCCCGAAGACATGCGAGTCTTAAGTGGCAGTACTTAGTGGACGGGGGCACATTGCTCGCAGGCCGATGGGGCCAGAAAGTTCTCGAGTGGCGCCCGCGAACCGAGAGACGAGCTGTCAGTAGGTCTCCAACAAGATGGAGCGACGACCTCGCGAAGGTCGCGGGAATCCGGTGGAAGCGAGCGGTTCAGGACCGTTTTGTAGAGAAAATAATCTACAACTCATGGTATTAAAGTGTTAGGTAATCATATCGTCGTTAAAAACATAGTAAAAGGCAATGCATCCATACTAATATCCATATCCATACTAATATTATAAATGCGAAAGTAACTCTGTCTGTCTGGCTGTCTCTTCACGCTTCAACCGCTGGACCGATTTGGATGCAATTTGGTATGGAGATAGTTGGAGTCCCGAGAAAGGACATAGGCTACTTTTTATCCCGGAAAACGCATAGTTCTTGCGGGAACGCGATAACCGAATTCCATGCGGATGAAGTCGCTAGTAATATATAAATTTGCCGTAATTGCAAATTCAATAATACTTATTACTACAGTCCAACGATAATATATTTTTAATTATGTTAGTCACCCAATTTGAAAATTCAAGTGCATGTAACTTTAATTTTTCTAGGTATATTATTAGCGCTTAAATACTTAACAAAAACATAGAAGCGTTTTGAATGGACAAGAATACGCAAAGCTCGACTTAGATGGCGCTGCAAACGCTTGACCCAAACCAAAACCCAAACACTGCAGCTGTCAAATTTTTACGGGTTTTTTGTTGAAAAATTTAAAGAGATTTGTTTAAAATTGTTAAATATTGACCGCAATTTTAATTTTGGTTCAGTTATTTGTGATTAAAATGAAGACACTCCAATGTAATTATACCTGTCCCAGATACATACCAAGTCTTTCGGAAATACGTGTCGTCCGTTCTCATTGCATCCTGGAAATGCACAGCGCGGCATTTTTTAATAATTTTAGTAAAAAACCAATAACAACAAATATTTCTCTTTGTAATTGACAGATGGTTTGGGTCAAGCGATTGCAGCGCTCCTAGTGGCCAAATTGTGCAGATTTCTTGTTTATAGCGGAGGGGCGGGACTTGCTATCGTAGATTATCTCTAATGGTTAATGTCACTCATGTTATCTACATTTCTATAACGTGGAAACAGTCCGCTGTCAGTAGTTTTCCCCGTAACTGGTAAATAGTGCCTGGTCTGTTTCCACACCAATTTGTTTCCAATCTATCAGGCGGCTGCGAATTATTGGTTCATGATGGAGGCGTAATTGTTAAAGTGTACCTATTGCTTTGTTTAACAATATCTATACTAATAATTAGTCTGTGGAAAAGTCGCGTCTGTTAACTTGAAAATTAAAAAAAAAACTATCAAGTTGAAGGGACTATCTAAACGATACTAAACAAAAAAAAACGATTTTTATATAAATTTACTGTATGTATGTGTGTCCGGATTTAACTCAAAAACTTTGGTATGGGAGTAGTATCCAACAATGGTCAACATATAGACTACTTTTTATCCCGAAAAAAATGCATAGTTCCCGCGATAAAGCTATTTCCGAATCCCACGCGGACGAAGTCGCGGGCAGACGCTAGTAACTAAATAATACCAGAAACAAATTTAATAATATTTTATTGTTTGTGACAGATGAGCTGTTTAATCGAGGTAACGAGTCCTGATTGTACATTTCTACGATGGTCCTAAAATAAAAATAAATAGAGAAGCTTCTAAGTACTGTTCTTTGAATTACTTCGCAGATGCGTGCAGATTTCCTCACGATGTTTTCCTTTACCGAAAAGCTAAGTGGTAAATTGAAATTGAATTTCGCACATAAGTAAACTTAGAGGTGCGAGCCCGGGATCGAACCCCCGACCCTCTGCATGAGAGGCGGTAGGTCGAACCACTAGGCTACCACGGGTGCCATCTATTTGGCATAATTCTTTTTGTCCGAAACTGTTTACGCATAACAGGCTTCGCATAATTTATTTACGCCGAATCTTGACTTTGCCGAATTTTTATTAAGCATAACTCTTAATTGGCCGAATGGGTGTTTACCCGAATATTGTGTTGGCATAACGTTGACTTGGCCGAATTTTATTATGCATAATATTGTTTGGCATACTAGTAATTTAGCAGAATTTTGATAGGACGAAATATTGTCCGAATTTATGTCCGAACCAACATTGAATGTCCTTATATTACATTACAGCGCCAAAGTTCATATAAAATTGCTAGTCCGAAAATTGGAATTCCGAAAATGTATGTCATAAACGATTTTAGCTAAGTATATAATTTTGTATGATATAATTTGTTCAACATACTTATCTTTATTAGATAGAGTTCGGCAATTCACGGTGTGCGGTAACACCAAAGTTTGGAGCAAAGTCGACTCGCATAGGTTAGGTTAGGTTATTTTTTATATAAGTAAACGAAATTATCATTTAGTAAAAATCCCCCCTCTCCCTATTTAGATAATCATCGATGTTATACAGGACACTCATTTAATTCAATCGGCGAAAATAAAGGTATGCGAAAGTAGTTTTCGGCGTAACAAATTTCGGCGAAAGTAATGTTCTGCTTAAATAATATTCGGAATTCGAAAATTATGCGTGAATACTATTCGGCGTAAATAGATTATGCATAATAGAATTCGACGAAAAATCGTTATGCGAGATTAGTTTCGGCGTAAACACTATTATGCCTATACTGATTATGCAAAATCGAATTCTGCCAAAAAAAATTATGCGTAAACAAGGGGAACCGGCTACCACAGCTTGTATGTAGGTAAATGCAAGCAGCAGGTATAAAGCAAATCTGAATGTGGGTTAGTGGTCGATTTAAGAGATTTATTTGAAGGTAAAGCTGTTAAAATTGCGCTAAATCCATCCACCATAATCGAGTTTTTGATGGCATCGGTTGGAAAACGAAGAAAAGTTGTCCCTGAAGCCCGTGGAAATAAGAAATGATTGCGAATGCATTGCTAACCCTGAGCACAGAATATTTAATAGTACTACATACAGAATGGCCACGGAATCACCCGCCTGAATCTAGCCGGCGCATCATTTGTTTCATCCGGAGATGGCGAGTGGATCATTGGCCCGCGTAGTACACACACACATTTCCATTTTATTTTCATTTTGTATTCTTTCTGACGATCTCAATGCGAAATTCTCTTATTTTGACATGTAAAATATGCTGTAATTTGATATTGAGAAATAGATGTCTATGTTAAGGTGTACAGACGTCCTCGCACGCACACAGACGTCCTCACACGCAAACTTCGAATTGTGTTCGAAATCGTGCTTTTATAGGCCGTGTCCGCCGTGTGCCCTGAGATCAAGATTGTATGCTTGCATGCTGGGAATTTCGTACCGGAACACAGTTCGAGGACTAAAGTTTGGCGGCAAGTTAGCGGGTAAGGTAGCCATCCGGCCGACGAACTCTGCATTAGGTCTTCGTTAGGGCTCACTAGTGGTGAAATTATCAAGTGAAAAAATATGGAAAAATGTGACAAAGTTACCTTTTAGGACGGAAATGATCCTATCTTTTGGTTGCAAATACGACTATTATTATGAAAAAATTGTAACAAGCTTTTGTCCGCTACTTAACCCGCGTGGATTCGGCTACCTATCTCGTTTCCACGGAGACTATGCGTCTTCAAGTAACTCCATACCAAATTTCAGCAAAATCGGTCTAGCCGGTTACAGAGAGAACAGACAGAGTTACTTTTGCATTAACATATAATATTAATATGCAATTTTCATGTAACATCATTACAGTAACAATGATAATCTATTTTAGATAAGTACTTACTTGAATACACCCTTAGTTGTTAATCCGCTTGCAATCAGATAGTCGGGTTAACTCGGGTTTACGCAGAACAGCCGCAATAAAAGCGGCAAAAGTTGGTTACTTCAGGTTGAATGTCGTCCAGTGATTGTAGGGATTAGTTCCTGTTTTTGCACTTTAGAGGTACATATATTGTTTCACGAATGGAATGAACTAAAGTAATGTCACTTGTCACTGTGTGAGAGTCATTCTTATAAAGGGGGCAGAGGAGGCTCTTAATAAAAACAAACATTTCGGACAACTCAATATTTATATTTATCTATAAGTAATTCTTTGTTAATTTCTGTTTTATCTCCAATAAATAAAATATAAATATAAAATATATTAATCCATTAACGCGGACGAAGTCGCGGGCAGAACTAAGAATACTCATACTCATTTATTGATAATATGAGATATTACATGTCAAATTGGTACATTATACATTATCACATACAAGCATAATTATTAATTATTAAACATACTGTTTATAATAATATGGTAACTGTACTAGTAACATATTATGTACAAGCTTCTGCCCGCGACTTCGGGGGCAGTAGCTAGTACATAATGTGGGGGTTCGATTCCGGCTCACACCTCTAATTTTACCACTGAGCTTTTCGATGAAGGAAAACATCGCGAGGAAACCTGCACGCATCTGCGAAGTAATTCAAAGATGTGTGTGATGTCCCCAATTCGCGCTGGGCCCGCGTGGGGACTATAGCCCAAACCCACTCGTGGTGAGAGGAGGCCTGTGCCCAGCAGTGGGACGGCTGTAGTAGGTAGGTAGGTAGGTATAGGGGTCGATTAATGCCAGTGTTGCTGAATTGATATAGATAGACAGTGGCTATAAGTATTTTCTCTTTACACTGTCAGCGTTGGTGTAAGTGGCCCTAAGCGTGCCTAATCTTACAGCGACAGGTCAGCTTGTCCCCAAAGGGCAAGGGACAGTTCAAGTTAGGGCTCCGCCCAATAGCGTAGCCCTAAAGTTACGCGTGGGCGCCGCCGCCTACGAGCTAATGCGTCATTGGTGCGAGGTAGGGGTACTATAGGATGCATGTAGTCTTGGAAATAATTATAGAACTCTAGTCATTCATTATGTACTACTACTACTACTACAGCCTATTTGCGTCCCACTGCTGGGCACATGACTCCTCTCATCACGACAGGGTTTGGGCTATAGGGCTCAGTGCGGATTGGGGACTTCACACACATCTTTGAATTACTTCGCAGATGCGTGCAGGTTTCCTCACGATGTTTCCCTTCACCGAAAAGCCCAGTGGTAAATTCAAATTGAATTTCACACATGAGTAAACTTAGAGGTGTGAGTCAGAATCGAACCCCCGACCCTCGGCATGAGAGGCGGTAGGTCGAACGACTAGGCCACCCCGGCTTCACTTCATTAGGTACATCTTTTGTAAATAAGTAGATATGTCTGTTTGACTGCCTTGTACCTATTTTATCCGATAGAGGGTTTAGACTGGGTACGGTCAAAGGAAAAAATGGGCACACCGCCAAAGCATCTAAATAATTATATATAAAACGACTCTATTGCTATGTCATTAAATATTGATTAGATTACACTTACTATTGTTACTTTAGGCTGTTACCTCATCTCATATCTAGGACCCAAAATACATGTTGTGCATAATCATTATTGTGATGTAAATTAGCCAATGTTGTAGGTATATTACTTGATCTACTTAGACTAAAATTTTATGTTTGGGTGAATTAACTGTCCTGGACCAGGATGCCAATAAAAAATAAAAATAATTATAGTTCATAAGTTACAGATAAGGGTTTTCTCTGTGTAAAACTTGTAATAAGTAGGTATTTCACTAAATTGTAAAGAGCGAACTCAGCGGCAGATAAACGATTAAGTTTTTGCCCGCTGAAATGATGAAAAAATTGTAAAACTTTTATTCTTAACAAGTAAATACATTAAAAAGAAAAAAAAACTTTTTTATGTCAATAGTTGCCATGGTTACTGTCCCCTGGGCTACTTTTAAAACTGCTATTCTGTGGGTTTAAATACACTAAATGTGGGGTTTCTTTGTCATTTTCAATCCCTTCCCTAATGAATCACTTTCTAAGCGTCTTAGAATTCTATATTGTAACAGGTTTTCTAAGAAACCCCTCTCATTTTGTCCCCTGGAAAACGGGACAAATTAACAACAAGAAATAGTTGATTGACCCATTTACATTATGTTATTATGCCTTAACTAAATAAAATAAAATTAGAGTTGCTGTATACATATTTTGCCACTTTCGCCGGATACAAGGTAGGTGTACCATGGAAGGCCACTCTAACAAATAAACAGTTATCATTCGTTTATTTCCTGGATAAATGAAACTAACAAATATTTAAGTAATACTTTGTTTTATTACGTAACATATAAACCACTTTTTTGAATTGCAGATTTAATCAATATTGATTAAACTTCAGTTTCATTGAACTCTTCCAAATGGCCTTGCTAGGAACAGGGCTCCTTAGAAGGCCATTATAATAAATCAGTCATTTAACACTAAAAGTTAATAAATAGCGCTTAAATCTACAATAAAAAAAAGTAGTTTATATGTTACATAAAAAACAAAGTATTACTTAAATATTTGTTTGTTTCATTTATCCAGTAAATAAACAAATAATAACTGTTTATTTATTAGAGTGGCCTTCCATGGTACACCCACCTTATTTTAACGTCGTCGATTCCCGATATCAATAAAGCGAGGGACTGTACTGCCAAAATATTAGCGCGAGCGATTCGCCGCCGCGTCTGTGGTTTCCAGTTCGATGGGTGTTTATAATTAATAAACTTAATGAGATTCAAGATTTAAAACTTTGTTTCGGCGCCGATCTTATAGTCGCCTTTGACAGCTATGCCTCTGGACCTTAGTCAACAGTGGTGCCAACTGGTGAGCAAAGAAACGATAGTCCCCATTATAGTCATAAACGTGAACGTGTAGTGTTAATTGTAAAAGTAATTTGACCTTTAATTAGGTACTCAAGTCTGGGAAATTGCCATTCGTAACGATTGGTTCTTTTTGTAAGAATTAAAAAACCGGCCAAGTGCGTGTCGGGCCACGCGCAAAGTATAGGGTTCCGAAGTTGGCGATGGCCACAGTACCTTTCTAAGACTTATTTAGCATCTTAGCTAGCCTGTGGTATGACGTGCCCGCCCGACGCGCCTGCCGCTCGAGAATAATCATTGGTTTTTTTAATCATTACATAGGTTAGTCGACTATGACTCGTAAATTTGTAGAGCCTACTTAGCTGTGATAGTTTTCCTTTCAACTACGTTATATATGCCACAACCGTGATTTTTTTCAGCCATCCAAATACCACTATTTAGCTGGCCAGGGGGTGGGGGGGACACTCGACTCTAACAAAAAAATTGCACTTTAAAGCTTAATATTTCACAAACGCATCACTAAATCGAAAAATGGTTTGAACAAACCTACAATATTTTTTTAAGACCGATATGGTGTGGACCATGGGGTACGCAAGAAAAAAAAATTACATCCTCACTTTACGAGTAGGGGAGGTACCCTTTAAAAAAATATATTTCAAAATTTTATTGTACGACTTTGTCAGCGTAACTAATATGTATATTCATGCCAAATTACAGCTTTCTAGAACTTAGCATCTCAGAGCAATAGTGCGGACAGAGGGACGGACGGACGGACGGACGGACGGACATGGCGAAACTATAAGGGTTCCTTGTGGACTTCGGAACCCTAAGGGCCTTATCACATTTGCGATTTGCGAGCGAGTTGAAAGCGTTTTTCAATACAAAACTCGTACGCGGCGAACTCGCGGCGTGTTCGCCTCCATACAAAACTCGCTCGCGAATCGCAAGTGTGATAACGCTCTAAAAATGGCACTGGGTGCATAGTAATTGAGAAATGCCTTAAAAGACAAATGTTCGGATTAACTACTTAAATAATTGGTTAAGTGCTGATTTTTCAAACGTTCCAATTTATTCCGGAACGAATTAAAATTTTGAATGGACTATTCGACGAATAAATAAGTGACGATTGAAAAATCAGCCTTTATTTAATTAGTTTTGAGATATTTGTAGACAAGTATAGGTTTATGGTGGTTTGTAATGACTATGATAAAGATAGATCAAATATCGGGTTATTAGGCCTCCAACAAGATGGAGTGACGACCTTGTAAAGGTCGCGGGAACGCGGTGGATGCGAGTGGCACAGGACCGGTCTGAGTGGCGCGCCTTGGGGGAGGCCTATGTCCAGCAGTGGACGTCTATCGGCTGAAATGATGATGCTATCAATTAATTGTGTGTAAAATTTATTCGTCGAATAATCCATTCAAAATTTGAATTTGTTCCGGAATATTACTCACATCGCGAAGAAATCTGCATGCTAATCAGTTCACTTACAGTACTCACACGTTCAGTTTACGAGTATCTTGAGCGTTACTTAGAACTATAGAATAAAGACCAAGAGCAAGAGTGCCGACAAACTGTTTGGCAGTTTGGCACGATATTGTGCATGTTAAAAATGTAAAATGTAATGCTTTTTATAAATAAATAAATTACTTACTTTACTTACTTTACTCACTTCAGACTTCAAATACATGTTTCAATTGCTTCAGTAGAAAGTTAATTTTAATAGTACATTACACACCTAGGGCGGTCAAGTAAAGAAAGTCTCAGATCGCGGGTAATTGAGGCCCGAGCCGGAGGCGAGGGCTATAATCTAGCGGTCTGAGGATTTCTTTACGACCGCCCGTGGTTAGTATACGATTTTACGTCACCACCTGGCCGTGAAGAGGGATTTTTCGTAGCGCCCAAGGGCGGTAAATCCCGCTTTCCGGCCTGGTGTGACGTAAATTAAATTACGCTTATAGTTGATACTCAAAATGTAGAAGCAAGATTTGACTCGAACATTAAACCTTTTTTCATGAGGAACGATAGCTGTAGGTATCTATTGGTAAAAACCGCATAGAAATCCGTTCAGTTGTTTTTGTATAATCTCTATAATCAAACAGACAGTCGCGGCACGGGGACTTTATGATATACAAGCTGATTAATCCAAATGGGTCAGTCTGGAGAAGTCAGAGACTATGACAGACAGCGAAATCTGTTCTTAGGAACCATGGCTTCAGTTTAAGAAGTAAGGATTCACAATCAGCCGGAGAAAAATGGCCCCGTCAAAACGGGTGCCCGAGCTGTTCTGTTTGGCCTTCGCTATAAAGAGGCGTTATTAGAATATTGGAACGTATCTTCTAATGTCAGTTTGCTCCATATATTTTGACATATTCTGTTAGGCACTGTTCGTCCATATGTTATTAGTGTTATTACTTATTATAGGTAAATGTTTAAGACTTAATAAAAAATAAAATTTTAAAAAACCGACTTCAAACTCCAACTGCCTACAAAGTTGGTGTCAAGTTCACTATAAGATTGTCATCAACTTTGGATCGGTTCACTTGTCACCGACTTTGTAGGCTGTCGGAGTTTGAAGTCGGTTTTTATTTATTTATTTAATCGTCATGCAGATGAATTGAGAACCTCCTCCTTTTTTCGAAGTCGGTCAAAAAAGGTTTTTTTTAATTAACTATCAAACATAACCGGGAATCGAACCTGATCAAGAATACAAAAATATACGTATAATACATACATTAGACAGGAATGTCCAAAATGGGGGTTTCCTATTTTTTCCGCCATCAGATGGCGCCGCCGAGCCATCCGTTTTAAAAGCTGTCAAAATGTACCAGAGCAAACAAACATTTTTTTTTCATCAAATCTAAAATCGAAGCCATGGTTCCTAAAAACAGATTTCGCTATCTTCAATAGTTTCTGACTTCTCCATACTGACCATTTAGATTGATCAGCCTGTATATCATAAAGTCCCCCTGCCGCGACTGTCTGTCTGATTATAGAGATTATACAAAAACAACTGAACGGATTTCTATGCGGTTTTTACCAATAGATACCTACAGCTATCTGTTCCTCTTAGTGATAATCGCTGCATTTCTTATCAGAAGTGCATACGTAGAAGTCATCCCCCGCCCATCGCAGAAGGGTATATAAGTCGCGCCGCCCATCGCGCTCTCAGTCGAAGCGCGGCCGCCCTAGCCGTGCTGTCTGCGAATCGCGTATATATCCAGGTAAGTTATAGTTCGTAAGTCGTAACTAAAAAAGTTTCCTAACGACCACAGTGTCTTGCAGGATTTCATGTGTGATTTTCAGGAGGGTTTTGATAATTAATAGCGAATTTTTTTCAGAGTTCTAAAATGGTAGGATGGTGCGAACTTTAAAAAAATGCACTTTATTACGACTTAAATTCAAAATAAGAATTGAAAAGACAGTACTGAAAAGTTTACAAAGTAGGTTCGAAAAGTAACGGCATTCAACAAGTGATTCGTGAGGAATATATTCGTTACAAAGATTTGACGACAGGTTTGGCTCAGTTGGTAGTCACCCTGCCGTAGTTCCGTCAAATCTCATCTCTCATCAACAGTAGTTCCGGCGGTCGCGGGTTCATAGAATAGAATAGAATAGAATAAAACTTTATTGTTCAACCGTGTTTTACAAAAGATGGTAATGTATAATAATTATTTTAGTTTCAACGGTAACCGTCTCGGGTATACAATGATATATTAAATGCTTAAGAACTACAATACTTAAATATTAATCCAATAATATCATTCCCATGCAAAAAAATCATTTACATTATAAAATACTCGATTAATTAACCATATCTTTAATTTACGCTTAAATTCTGTGCCTTTTAACATTTTTAGAGCAATAGGTAAATTATTAAAAACCCGAATAGCAGATATAAAAGCACTATTTTTGAAAGTCTTATTTCTAACAATTGGCATTTTAAGGTCAAGTTTATATTGTGATCGAACATTTTCACGCACAGAAGATTGCGCTGTAAAGTAATTATTATTATTATGAATGAATGTACATAATTCATACACGTAAATTCCAGTAAGTGTTCGAATCCCGCTAGGGGCAAACTTTGTGTGATAAGCGCGAATGTTTGTACCCGAGTCATGGATGTTTAGTATTTAAATATGTATGTATTTCGCTATATATAAGTATTTATATCGTTGTCTAGCACCCATAGTACAAGCTTTGCTTAGTTTGTGGCTAGGTCAAGTGTGAAATGTCCCAAGATATGTATATATTTATATAGAGAAATACGATTTAAAAGGATACTTAATTTAGGAAATACACACCTATTTGATTTGAAATACTTGTATTTTTTTTTCAAGTTTGTACTTTTACTTACTTCTGGTATTTAGTTTACAAATAGCTATGAAAAGAACGAGGCATTTCAATTTCTTACAGTATTGCGCTTTATATATTATGAGTCGACTTCTTCTAATGGGAGACAAAGTGATCTAGGTATACGAAGATTTATATATACCTAAGCCTGCCTAAAATATGTGACACACTAGTCGAGACTAATAATTCCGTGTTACTTGTACACATGCATTACCTCCTCGGTTAGCATTAGTTTTAAACTAGACATTCTGCAAGCTGCAAATTTCCAAAAATAAGGTTTAAAAGTCCTGTAAGTTGTTGTCCGTTACTAGTCAGTTGCCGCAGTTTTTTTTTTTTTTTAACCCACTTCAAAAAATCCAGGAATCGGTTGAAACTCGTCTAATTTTGGCGTCAATTTCGAATCAATTTTACAGTGCTGTCTACATCGTCTGTCCTGTTAAATAAAACGATATTTGGAAAGAATAGCCAAACAATGGATAACCTTGGCATAATATATATCATTTGACATTGTTAGGTGCACCCAAGAACACATTAAAACCATGATGATGATAATGATGATGAGCTAGTTTAGCGGGTCAGTTTTGTATGACAGACCACGAAGATGTTTTAATCAATTACCGATTAAGATGAAAATTGGTATGGAGATCTATCGATCCCCGGTGAAGAATATAGGCTACTTTAAATCCCAAAAACGTATAGTTCCCGCGGGAACTACTACTACTACAACAACAGCCTATTTACGGGCAACTGCTGGGCACAGGCCTCCCCTCATCACGAGAGGGTTGGGCTCGTCCAGTGCGGATTGGGGATTCACACACATCCTTGAATTACTTCGCAGATGCGTGTAGGTTTCCTCACGATGTTTTCCTTCACCGAAAAGCTCAGTGGTAAATTCAAATTGAATTTCACACTTAAATAATTTCAGAGGTGCCCGTGCCGTTGAACCCTCGGCCCTCTGCATGAGAGGCGATAGGTCAAACCACTAAGCCACCACGGTTTTTTTAACCCACGTAAACGCTATAACTGATATCCACGCGGAAGAAACGGACGGAAGAAGTTGGAGAAAGCCTTCACTATACTTGCGCTATTCACGAGCTCGAGAAAGTAGACGGTATACGATAACCTTTAAAAAAAAAAGTAGTTTTCTAAACAATGCTCAAAATAGATAAGTCTATTAATGGAAAAAAAGTCAAATCCGATTATCTGCAATTCAATATCCATCAATCCATCACATAACTTCATAAATTAAAGGAAAATCCGAACTGTCAGACACTTTTATTTTTGATGCTCGGTTAAACCGGTAAATCCTGTTAGGGAAGTGTCAGCCGCCGGGAATCAGAGTTTAACCAAAAAACAAGGGATGGAATCTATTAAAGAAGTTCAGGAAATTAAAGGTGACCTAAGCTCAAGCCTCGGCTATATATATTTTTCTGGTCACGTTTTAAATAAATTAAATTAAGGATTACGAATATTTTGTTAAGGACAACACTTTGATTCTATTTAATCTACGAGTACCAAAGCGTTCTTTAAAAATGATTTTTAAATTGCTTTTGCGTCGTTGGACTGACGTATTTTTAAAATGAAAAATATGTGGGAAAAGTAAAATGTTTAGAGCGTTAAATCTTCCGGGTCTTCTGCTGACATAAATTGTAAAATAAATATACAAAGATACTTAACTTTGTATTATTTTAAAGAAAACTAGCGCGGTTTAAAAGCGCACAGCGAGTTTTTAGTACATTACACACCTAGGGCGGTCAAGTAAAGAAAGTCTCAGATCGCGGGTAATTGAGGCCCGAGCCGGAGGCGAGGGCTATAATCTAGCGGTCTGAGGATTTCTTTACGACCGCACGTGGTTAGTATACGATTTTACGTCACCACCTGGCCCTGAAGAGGGATTTTTCGTAGCGCCCAAGGGCGGTAAATCCCGCTTTTCGGCCTGGTGTGACGTAAACGTTATTTATATTTTACCTATTCTTTTAATAATTGTTGGACTCACATGAAAAGTATTTACAAGGTACCTATAAGAAAGTATTTATTTTTTATATCCCATGATTTAATCACGCCTGAAATCACAATTCATTCAGTTAAATTGTATTTTTACTAGAAAAGTTTTGGGGTAGTTCTATTTTCTTTCCATCTATATGTATTTTGGGGTGCTGAATCCGAATCTGAGGTATGCTGACAAAATTTTGTGAAGCAACACTGAAAAATCGCAAAAAAGTGTTGCTCGTGTGGAGTCGACCTACATGTATGATTTTTAAATCCTACTAGCTTTTGAACGCGACTTCGTATGCGCATAAACATTAACATTTGTTCGAGTGACTTCTAAAATATTGTAAGAAATTTCAAAGTTCTGAAAAATGATTAATTCTGAAACGCTTTATCTCGGAAAGTATTTGGTGCATAGGAGACTGTTTTAGTCTCATATTGTTAAAACGCCAAAAAAATGAGAAGGTATTCCCAAAAACTAGTGTCCTTTTAGGGTCAAAGTCGCCAAAATCTGAAAAGCAGCAGAAATTGTTCGTTTTTCTGCGTTTTTTTTTCAATGTTTTGTCACGAATATTGTCCGCAAACCTCATATTTGGATTCAGCACCCCAAAATACATATAGAATGAAAGAAATCAGAACTACCCCAAAACTTTCCCACTAGGGGCCCTTTAGAGTACAAATTGACAGAATTATAACACACTAGCCGATGCCCGCGAACTTCGTCCCGCGTAGACTTTGAATTTGCGTAGCCGATGATACTATAGATACATAGAGACAGTTATAGTTATAGAAGTACTAGCTGACCCCCCCGACTTCGTACCGCCTTAGAATATTTTTTTTGGGTATGAAAAATAGCTTACGTCCTATTCTCAGACCTACTGAACATACACACCAAATTTTCATAAGAATCGGTCGAACCGTTTCGGAGGAGTTTGGTTACAAACACTGTGACACGTGAATTTTATATATTAGAAGATTGAACAATTGGTTTGACCCGTGGAAATATCGAGATAAAAAGTATCCTATGTTATGCCCAGGGTCACGAACTATCTTCATACCAAATTACATCCAAATTCGTCCAGTCGTTACGACGTGAAGGACGGACAAACAAACAAACACACTTTCACATTTATAATATTAGTCAGGATATAGTATGGATTAGTAGGAGTAAGAATGTGAAAAATCTCTACACATTTTGTGGTCAGCCGGTAAGTGTATTAGATGTCGAAGAGTGTATTAAATAAAAATGAAACTGGTCTCGATTTAGTTTTCTATATCGTACAACAATACATATTTCTGCGATGTGTATTACTTATTATATATACTCGGTCATCTCTCAATACATTATACGATATCAATAAGGTTTTACAATAATCATTCAGTGGAACCATATTTTGAGATATTCAAGATTCCATTACATTAGATACGTTACGTTATTCCAATTAAAGAGAATAGGTATATAAAAAACTACGATGCATGTTTTGTTGGAAATTTTACTGTCTCGTATCAATATCTAGATTATAGAATATCTGTAATAATAATAAGTCTGTAGAAGAAGTCGCGTCTGTAACTTGAAAATTAAAAGAAACGATCAAGTCGAGGGGAATAGTCCCCTTATTTCGTCGCTTATATAGATAAACGATACTGAACACAAAATAACGAACTTTAGATAGAGTTTTATTTTTAGATAGATTAGAGAAAAAAGGAAAAAATGCCCAAAACCCTCTCATGACGAGAGGAGGCCTGTGCCCAGCAGTGGGACGCAAATAGGCTGTAGTAGTAGTAGAGAAAAATACTGTATGTACGTATGTATGTCCAGATTTAACTCGAAAACTACTGGACGGGTTGCAAAAAAAATTGATATGGGGGGGTAGTTTATAACACTGGTCAAGATATAGGTTACTTTTTTATCCCGGTAAAGCTAGTTTCAAATAAATAAATAAACATAAATGAAGTTTGGATGTCAATGCAATGTACCACCGCACTGATTCAACAGCTTCAAGCGCTGGACCGATTTAGTACTAAGTTGGTACTACTTAAGTATGTTTTAATGTTTTAAGGTTTTATTTGGGTACAAAACGGTACAATAAATCTTAATTCTAATTCAGCTTGAAAAAATCATCAACCAGCAAAGTTACTATCAATTACAATATCATGTAAGTTCTTATAATTGTGATGTGGGCAAAACTTAAATATAATAAATTAACTATATTATTGATAACATGCAACTAAACTAATCTAACCAGTATTTTCTAAAAGTGACAATCTAAATTTGGAAAGAGGCATGGTAAACAAATCAATGTCCGAGAAACACTTATTGTAATTATTACAAGCTCTGTTAATTAAGGAATTTCTATCATATTTAGTTCGCGAAAAGGGGACATCAAATAAACAAATAGTACGCCGTGTGTTAAACCGGGGGACTCTAAAACACAGTTTACTCAAAAGATATGGGGAGTCAATTATATTACTTGAAATTTTAAATAATAAGATTTGATCCTAACATGTATGCTTTTTATCTCGGAAAAACGCAATCGTTCCCACGGGAGCGCGGTAACCGAATACCAGGCGGGAGCAGTCGCAGATCGAAGCTATAGTAAAATATAAAATTATAAATCATTTAAAATTTAAGCCGTGGTGGCCTAGTTGTTCGACCTACCCTACCGCCTCTCATGCCGAGGGTCGGGGGTTCGATTCCGGCTCGCACCTCTAAGTTTACTTATGTGCGAAATTCAATTTGAATTTACCACTGAGCTTTTCGGTGAAGGAAAACATCGTGAGGAAACCTGCACGCATCTGCGAAGCAATTCAAAGATGCGTGTGAAGTCCCCAATCCGCACTGGACCCGCATGGGTACTATAGCCCATAACCCTCTCGTGATGAGAGGAGGCCCGTGCCAGCAGTGGGGCGCAAATAGGCTGTAGTTCATTTAAAAATGGGGAAGCTGACCAAACTTCAATATCCTCAAATTGGACGACGGAACCCCCTTGCAAAAAAAACAGAATTGACTTCATGGCGGCCATCGTCGACTATAGCTGTCAAACTTTTGACGTCAATTAAAAAACAAAAAAGGTGCGAACAGCGCGTTGATTAATATGATTATGCTGATTGATTCAATCTCTTCTAACGCGGAGGCAAGTTCGCTGGGTTAACTAGTAATTTAATATTTTCTAATAATTAATTGATTTTGCCACGTAAACATTTTGCTAGTGTTAGGACCTGGTGCTAGGTCCGTCCGAGGAGGTACCACCGTCTTTCCCCGCTAACCTGCCGCCAAATAGCAGTGCTCGCACTGTTGTGTTCCGGTAGGGGGTTAAGGCAGCCGGTGAAATTACTGGCACATTCCATCTTAGGCCTCAGGGTAGGCAACGCATTTGTTTCGTACTTAGCGTTTAAACTTCCAAATTTCAAATTTCTATTTTATCTACTCATACGATGCAACGTCTGATTTAGCCAATCAGAACGATTTCAAATCGAGCTTTCAACCAATGGGAACGCCCGGCCTCACCGGAGCGCATGCGTTGTACAAACCGACGTAGACGCCAGCGCCTCTGCTGGCGAAAGAGAGAACCCTCTTGACCGCGGCAGCGCACGCGACATTTTCGTGTTTCTTTACCGAAAAATGAGAAAAACCCTGAATCCACAGACTGTTTCAACTCCAAGTGACCTAGGTGTAGTCTAGAAAGCCGGCCGGCTCGTGTCTTATGGTGGAAGGATCGTTCGTCGAAGCCAGTACAGCAGCAGCTATCAGGTGAGTACTTCGCATGATATTCTTATTGGCGGAAGACCGTTTTTGTATCGTTTTTACCGGCGAGTATTAACTACTCGATCCAGAGTAGCTGACAGCCGTTGCATCGTATATCTTCATCAAGTCAGCTACATCTTTTTGGTGCCGAAACCAGGGAACCACCATTTTAGATTTTACAATCGGCCCGCCAAATACCTATTTTACATCTTTAAACCGTTACCGGAACCGCCTAATAACGTTATTTTCATCATTATACTTACTTTACTGTACTGTTTTAATCGTAAAACATTCAAACGTACCATTGAAACGCAAAATCTCTCGAGTCTTTGTTCCAATTGCTCGAAGTACCCACACTTACCGCGTAAAAATCACGTTCTTTGTTCAATTCGAATCTGTTTCAAATATCGAATTTACGTAGTTCTATACAATTTGTCACAATATTATTTACCGTTTATACCGTATGCAGTTATAATTCGTAATTGCAAATCATCTCGTAATATTGTGATACCATTTTCGTATTACTCAACTACGTAAACTGAACCGCTCAAAGTAAGATTAATCGTAATAGGTGAAAATTTCATGTTGGTGTTTTATTGTGGATTAGGGTTTGAATTCGCTTTTGGTGTACGATATAATCGTCAACAAATTTATGCATTAACCCTTATTTCATATTACTATAAAATCGTTTATTTTTTATTTATAAGTTCCAAATACCGTATATAAATATCGTTATTAATTACATATCGTACCAGTATCATCCTTTAGGTGAAAATAAATCGTTCTTTAGGGTTTTTATAAACATCGAATATTTTTGTAGTGAATATTGCTGAACCGTTACAGGTGACCCATTTTTAGTAGTCGGGTTATACCAACATCGATACCTGTCGTCAAGTTGTTGACCTACATTATATTTTTTTTGTATTGAATTCTTCAACTTTAGTGCTGATTGGGAGGTTAGTTATTAACAATGTCTTACGTTACGAAGCGAGGAGGTTTACTCAAAAAGAGTAAATCTAAGTCGATAGATGAACCTTCTTATACCGTAAATCATTTACCGATTTTACGACGTAAACGAACCATCGCTTATAATCGTATATCGAAATCTTTGGACATCGGTAATCAGGCCACCGTCGATGAATCAAAAATAGGGTTATTCCTTTCCTATTGTCAGGAATTAAAGTCGATTTTTACGAACTTTCAAGATTCACACTTTGTGATTCTCGAACTTCTCAATCAGACTGAGGGCACCGTTAGTGATAGCGAGAATGTAGTTCAGGAAGAATTTGATGATAAATACTTTCAAATACTTGCGCTGGAGCGCGAGTTTAATAAATCGACTCAACCACCAACCGAGCCTCAGCGAACTTCGTCTCCTTTAACACAAAATAATAGTAACATGCGCCTGCCGAAGATTACACTTCCTACATTTTCTGGTGTCATTAAAGAATGGCCAGAATTTATTGCTACGTTTAATGCGTTGATTCATGAATCGAGTGTTTTGAGCGAAATTGAGAAATTTCACTATTTGGTGTCGGTGTTACGCGGCGATGCGTTATCGATGATTCGTACGTTCCCCGTCGCCGGTGAACACTATTCGAGCGCGTACGAAGCTTTAAAATCTAGGTACGAAGATAAACGAGAATTAGCGTTTACGTGTTGGCATGACATTTTAGGGGTCTGTTTCAAGACTAACAACGCTCACGATTTTCGTCGTTCTTTAGATACGATCGATGAGAATTTGTCAATCTTGCAGAAGTTGGGTTTACCCACTAAACATTGGGACTTCGTACTGTGTTATAATATTCTTGCGAAACTTGACACAAAATTGCGACGTGAATTTGAGGAAAGGCACACCGAAATCGAGTTACCATCTTACCAAGAACTTAGTGCTTTCTTGCATTCTAAATGCGAAGCCTTAATTCGTGATACTCATTTTACCGAAATGTCAAAAACCGGTCACACACATAAGGACCTACCTACAACGTCACACGCATCGAAACGTCACAATGTTTCTCATTCGCTCGTAGCGCCCTCTATAAACGTGAACGCTTCAAACAAAATTAAAAATAATAAACCCGAAACTAAATCTACGAAAGAGTCTAACGGCGTTAAATTCGTGCGTAAATGTTCGTACTGTAGCGAAGAACACCACATATCGGCTTGTGCAGCTTTCTTAGCGAAATCCGTTGATGAGCGCATGACCATCGCAGGTGAAAAGAGATGGTGCTATAACTGCCTTAACTCGTCACATTCCGTGAAAGAATGTACGTCAATCTTCTCCTGTCAGAAATGTAAACGTAAGCACCACACTCTGCTACACCGTGAACACGTTAGCAATAGTAACGCATCATCATCATCGAACGAAAACTCGAACTCCGTGGCCTTGGTGGCTAAGGAGTCAGTATCTTTACCGAGTGTGCATTCACCGAATACTACCGTGCTTCTAGCTACCGCTCTCGTCCAAATTCGTGACACATTTGGTGACTTTCACACATTTCGAGCATTATTTGACACTGGGAGTCAAAATAATTTCTTAACCGAGCACGCCGCTAACCAACTTAATTTGAAACCAACCGTCTCCTGTGTTCAAGTTCAGGGCATAGGAGGTTCTCCGGCATCCATTACCGGCGCTGTCAAGTGCGATATTGGTGCCAACCATACCGTCAAATTCAGTTTGGACATGTTCGTCATCACGAACATTTGCGGCGACCAACCGATAGCGAAACTTAATACGAGTGGGTGGGACGAAGTCAAAACATTACCGTTAGCTGATCCCGGTTTTGACATCCCCGGTCCTATCGACGTCTTATTAGGTGCTGATGTTTTTGCAGAGTCTCTTCTCGATCAACGTTTGAAAGGCAACGCGTCTCAGCCGCGAGCCTTCAATTCAGTCTTCGGCTGGCTTCTTCTCGGGAAGACTCGACTTGCATCATCTTCTTTGTTAGGTGCATCACACAATGCTGATGACGCCTTGAACACCATCGTTCAACGCTTCTGGGAGATCGATAACGTTCCTCAATCTAACCGCTTAACTCCCGAGGAGCAATGCTGCGAGACCAGCTTCGCTAACGATCATTACCGTGACGAGACAGGTCGATATGTCGTCTCTCTCCCTTTCAGGGACAATGCAGAGCCGGTCTTCGAAGGTTCGCGGGATATCGCTCTGCGACGTTTCCATGCCATTGAAAAACGGCTGTCTCGTGATCAATCGTTAAAACAACAATACGTCGAATTCATGACGGACTATACCGACAGTGGTCATATGTCGCTAGTGCCTGCGAAACAAATGGGTCAGGGTAAATACTACATCCCGCACCATTGTGTCTTACGACCCGACAGCGCCACAACCAAGCTTCGCGTCGTATTTGACGCCTCGGCGAAGGATGCCAATTCTAAATCGCTTAACGATTCGTTGCTTATCGGCCCGAAGTTGCAATCAAATATCGCGGAAATCCTTCTCCACTATCGTGAACACGCAGTTGTCTTCATGGCTGACGTGCGCCAAATGTACCGCCAAATCAACGTGGTCCCCCATCATCGTGATTACCAGCGAATTCTCTGGCGAGCTCACCCAGATGAACCTCTTCAGGAATATGTCTTAAATACCGTCACGTATGGTGTATCCTCGGCTCCATTTCTTGCCTGCCGAACTGTTCAGCAGTTAGCTATCGACGAGAGCCACAATTATCCAAAGGCTCAAGCCACTCTAACGTCCGATATTTACATCGATGACGTAGTTACCGGAAGTAGCTCGCTCGAGGCTGCTCGTGATCTCAAGGCTCAAATTATCGCGTTATTTAGCCTTGGATCTTTCGAACTGCGTAAGTGGGTGAGCAACCATCCGGCTCTACTTGACGACTTACCTCCTGAATCTTGCCTCTCCGAGGCTATCACATTTACCGAAGTCGAAGATACCACCATAAAGGTTCTAGGCCTTAAATGGGAGCCTGCGTCAGACTCGTTCGTATTCCACGTTCAACCGTCCAATCAACCGTGTACTAAACGAGTAATTCTGAGTGAGGTCGCTAGAATCTTCGATCCCTTGGGGTTCTTGTCACCCATAACGATACAAGCCAAATGCTTAATCCAAAAACTTTGGGTTATGGGAGTCACGTGGGACGAAACGCCTTCATCGGATGTCGTCGCTGTATGGGATGATTTCTCCGATCAGCTTCCAAAAATAAAATCGCTTAAAATACCTCGCCAATACACGAGAGAAAACGTCAAATCGTACCAACTGCATGGTTTCTGTGACAGTTCAGAGGCCGCTTACGGCGCGGTCGTGTATCTTCGTGTAATTCATCGCGATAACTCTGTGCAAGTCTTCTTCGTCTGTGGAAAAGGCCGTGTTGCGCCTTTAAAACGGCAATCTCTGCCCCGTTTGGAGCTATGTGGCGCAGTTCTGTTGGCAGATCTCCTCAAGTTCGTTAAGTCGACATTGCGTTTTCCAATAAATGAAACATTCCTTTGGTGTGATTCTACTGTCGTCTTGGCGTGGCTACGTGCACCTTCATCTCGGTGGGTCACATTCGTTGCGAACCGTGTCAGCCATATTCAAGTTCCCCAGTTCTTATATCGACCTCAATCCGAATGGCCTGAGGATGTATCGCGTTGTCTGGACAAGGATAACACAGTGATTTTTGAACAACGTTCGACTGCACTCGTGACCGAACAGACTGAGACCGCGACACAAACGTCTATAATCGACCAGCTTTTCGATAAGTATTCCTCCCTAGACACTATTTGTCGTGTACTCGCCTATATTCTTAGGTTTTGCCATAACGCGCGCGACAAGACTCAACGATCTGAAAGTATTCTTATAACGGAAACCGAACGCTATCAGGCGCTGTTATCAATCGTCAAACACTTTCAAAACCGTTATTTCTCTGACCTGATCGACATGTTGCAATCGCGCAAAACACTTCCTCGTAGTTTCCGCAAGCTATCTCCCTTCGTGGACGCCCAGGGTGTGCTCAGGGTGGGCGGACGTCTATCTCGTTCCGGTCTGGAATTCGAGCACAAGCATCCGGCTTTGCTTCCTCAGAAGTGTGCGCTCACTTCAGCCGTTATCGATTCGATTCACCGTAAAACGTTGCACCCGGGTTTAAACACCACACATTACCTGATCTTACAACAGTTCTGGATATTGGCCGCTAAACGTGCGATAAGACACCATTTATCGAAATGCATTCGGTGCTACCGTCTTCACCCGCAACCGTTACAACCGTTCATGAGCGACTTACCTGCGTTCCGCGTTAACCAAGCTAAACCGTTTTCTGAAGTAGGAGTGGACTTCGGAGGTCCTTTCCGAATCAAGCTAGGTCGCCATCGTGGTGCAAAGATTGATAAAGCTTACCTGTGCCTGTTTGTGTGCTTGTGCACGAAGGCTGTTCACCTCGAAGTTGTGTCAACTCTATCGACCGACGGCTTCATACCCGCATTACGACGCTTCGTTTCCCGCCGCGGCCGTTGTAACATCATTCACGCCGACTGTGGCACCAACTTCGTTGGCGCAAGCACACAACTTGCATCACATATGGAGCAGGCGTCTCATACAGAGAAAATATCGTTCAAATTTAACCCCCCCTCCGCGGCACATTTCGGAGGGGCATGGGAAATTCAAATCAAGGCCGCAAAGACACACCTTTACCGCATTGCTGGTCATCAAACTATGACTTTCGAAGAGCTCGCTACACTCTTCACCCAGATTGAGGCGATTTTGAATTCGAGGCCTTTATGCCCTTTAAGCTCGGACCCCAATGATATGACCGTTCTAACGCCGGGCCATTTCCTCACACTGGAGCCCTTAGCGGCCATCCCGGACTTGGACTACTCGGATACTGTACCTAACCGATTAAATCGTTGGCAGCTTATTCAGTCGTTTCAACAACAATTCTGGAAACGCTGGTCGACTGAATATCTGCATTCACTGACTCAACGAGCAAAATGGACCAAAGACTCGAAACCGCTAGAATTAAATACTATCGTGCTTATTAAGGATGACACGCGGTCTCCTTTGCACTGGCCTTTAGGTCGA
Source organism: Aethes cnicana (assembly GCA_963971205.1). NCBI lineage: Eukaryota > Metazoa > Arthropoda > Insecta > Lepidoptera > Tortricidae > Aethes > Aethes cnicana. The sequence goes on along the minus strand of OZ020289.1, from coordinate 5,766,468 downwards.
GTTGCCGCCCTACATCCCGGACCTGACCAGGTTGTCCGCGTGGCCACCGTGAGGACAGCCAAGGATCATCTCATTAAGAGACCCCTGGTGAAGTTGTGCCCTCTACCGATCGAACAAACGTCTTAACCTAATCAAACTTAGTCTAACGTTAGTACAGTAAATTAAATATAAGCAATTTTAGCGTAAGTAGTCATAACCTTTAAGCGATTTCTTTATCGATTCTTTCTTTATCGTTCCTCAACTGGAAAATCCCATTGGTATTTTGGTGGGCGGAATGTTTCGTACTTAGCGTTTAAACTTCCAAATTTCAAATTTCTATTTTATCTACTCATACGATGCAACGTCTGATTTAGCCAATCAGAACGATTTCAAATCGAGCTTTCAACCAATGGGAACGCCCGGCCTCACCGGAGCGCATGCGTTGTACAAACCGACGTAGACGCCAGCGCCTCTGCTGGCGAAAGAGAGAACCCTCTTGACCGCGGCAGCGCACGCGACATTTTCGTGTTTCTTTACCGAAAAATTAGAAAAACCCTGAATCCACAGACTGTTTCAACTCCAAGTGACCTAGGTGTAGTCTAGAAAGCCGGCCGGCTCGTGTCTTATGGTGGAAGGATCGTTCGTCGAAGCCAGTACAGCAGCAGCTATCAGGTGAGTACTTCGCATGATATTCTTATTGGCGGAAGACCGTTTTTGTATCGTTTTTACCGGCGAGTATTAACTACTCGATCCAGAGTAGCTGACAGCCGTTGCATCGTATATCTTATGGTTTCTTAATGGGGAATCAAAGGATTTCGGTGCCCATGGGCCGCAGTGACCACTTACTATCAGGTAGTCTGTGCTCTCGTTTGCCTAAAAAAAACGTAACCCCATTTTCACTTTTTGAATTGTTAGTGTATTTTACAGGAACTGCCATAATGATGTGGCTATAAGACTGTGGGCGTAAACCAGCCACCCAAATGGCAAACATTATTCGCACTCTGCTTGAGTCACCCACAAACAAATGAATGAACAAATACATGATGGATTCAGAAATGTGTCGGAAACTTTAATATGCTTTAGTGATACATATTATGTTACCTATCTTAATGGCAACAGTTTTTTTCGTAGCTATCGCCAATTATATTCCTCTTCTTCAAAAATTTACACTTTTCAATACGCTACCGCTATCGCGTCTTTGCTTTAAGCACATGGCGGACACGGCCCATAAAAACGCGATCTCGAGCACCATTCGAATGAAGTGTCAATGTTTGCGTACGAGCACGTCTGTGTGCATGCGAGGACGTCTGTACACTTGTAAATGTGTGTGTACCACTACGCGGACCTACGATTCACTCAACATCTCCGGATGAAACAAATGACGGTAAGGCAAGTTGGGCGCGAGTTGCGCGCCGTCTAGATTCAGGCGGGTGATTTCGTGGCCATTCTGTGTATTACTATTAAATATTCTGTGTTTTAATTTGTAAAACCTCCACTTGTACGTGATATTTTGGCAAGAGGACAGCCAAATACCGTGTGAACAACCCTGCTCGGTAGCCCCACACGACTAACAGGACAAACGCACCAATTGCATGCTAGATACCACAATATGCGCCTATTACCGAACAGATTAAACAGATTAACTCAATTAAGAAGAGTAAGTAAGTAGTACTACAGCCTATTTACGTCCCACTGCTGGGCACAGGCCTCCTCTCATCACGAGAGGGCTTGGGCTATACTTAATCCCCACACGGGCCCAGTGCGGATTGGGGACTTCACACACATCTTTGAATTACTTCGCAGAGGCGTGCAGGTTTCCTCACGATGTTTTCCTTCACCGAAAAGCTCAGTGGTAAATTCAAATTGAATTTCGCACATAAGTAAACTTAGGGGTGCGAGCCGGAATCGAACCCCCGGCCGCATGAGAGGCGGTAGGTCGAACCAAGAATTAAGAATTAAGAAGAGGCTTAGCAGATTTATTTACCATTTTTCTCACTCATTTTATAAATTACTAATTTCAAGGTTACTTAAAATACCTGGAAACATATTGTCTACGCGAATTTAATTTCCAGGCTTTTATATCTACTTAAGAGAACAATTTCAAGTTAGGTCACTTTCGCCTAACATAACCCCTACTCAATATGTAAGAAAAACAGAAACGTCACGATTGCCAGGACTCTGTAGTTCTTACGAACATCGGCTCCATTTGGAGACAGCGGTCTCAACGCCGATCCTTACTCCTTTGTATAATGGATGTAAGGGGTGTGATAGAAAAACTTGTGTGATGAAGATATCACTCGAAGTTAGATTGGACGCGACGGTTTAGATTTTATTTGAAGATTATTTGTGAAGTTTAAAACGTAGTTTCTGTTAGTTATGAAAATGTAAGTAGTCAAATATTAGATTACTAGCTTCTGCCCGCGACTTCGTCCGCGGTTTGAGCGTGAAGAGGTAACAAACAGACAGACAGAGTTACTTTCGCATTTCTAATAGATTAAACTAAAAATTTGCTAAATAGATAGTTAAATCCGTAAGTAAGTATTATACAAACGGGATAGTAACTTGAACTGTTCTAACCACTACTAAAACAGACTCATTTCCCACTGATGTGCACATGAATCCTCTCATCAAGAGATATCTTGGGCCATAGTCCCCACGCTGGCCCAGGCCGAATTGGTCAGTGCCCGACAGCGCAGAGAATTTCCTAAAAAAACCTTTTTTTAGGAAACTTTGGTTTAACTTTGGTGCTCCCACACAGTCCACTTAAGGACAAATTAAGTTTACAAATGCGTTCCCAAACCAACGGACCATGATTGAATGCCTCTATATGTTTTAAGATATATATATGTATATGTTTGATTTTTTTTACTTTATGTGGGATAATAAACAGTGACACACAGGGATTACAACTAAACTTAACAATGAGAAGGAAATTATAAGTATGAAACCAGCGACATTGTCCACAAAGAGTTTAAAATGTACCACATGGAATATAAAATGTACTAAAATAATCACTTAAAATCAGGAAAAAAGGATGCTTATCTAACCAAGTGTTACATATAAAAGACATTCACATTGTAGAAGTAATAAATGTATACTTATTCGAATCAAATTCTATCAATATAAATATATATGTGGAGGTTTGAAATGAATATATCTCATTCTCATTTATATGCTGGTAATATCACCACTGGTAATCCTACCCCCTCACCGGATTGCGATTATATATTAAAAAAAACAGCTAGCTAGGTTATTGGTCAAGCATGGCAACACAAAACACACCTGTAAAGTACAGTCTTTCAACATCCTACGTGACAATTATGTAGACGTGACAGCCTCGACACCTCCCTACTGACAATTAAATAATCCTGTGAAGTACATAATATGTACAAACGATTCATTTATTCCCACCACGTACAAGCTAAATTGATTCCGAAGTAAACTTGATTAGATTTTAGAAGCTGTTTTCATTTTCAAACGACAATTTTAAAAGGTATAGTATTTTTAGGCTAATGAAGTGTTTTTTTTCTAGTCGAAGCTTAAATTTTAATCGACTCTGAACTTTTTATCGGTTTCGGGAAATCATTTTTCAGTGTACTCTTCAAATATAGCGTACCTATTTTAAGGCTTCCTTGATGTTTTTTTATCTAAGTCAGTTTTTAATATTGTTCAAAACGCTCAGGTTCACTTTGTTCGCATTCCCATTTCGTCCACATCCTCATCTTGACCACAATCCCAACTCGTCCACATACCAATCCCAAATTGTCCACTTCCTATGTCGTCCACATTCCTAACTCGTCCACATTCCCATTTCGGCCACATCCCCAACTCGGCCACATTCCCATTTTGTCCACATTATCACCTCGTCCGCATTTATAACCAATAGATACTAACAAGAATGCCTGAGCTAAAGCTATCGAAAATCTTATAAATCAGTAGTATTACATACTTTAAACAATAAAACTGTCGGCAATTAACTCTAAGACGTTATTTGGGCTGATACTATGAGTGAAATATCATCACGTTTTCCTTGACTCAGTATACATATTGTGATTTATTTTAAACCGAGGTTGGTTTCCATCCAACGCCTTAAGTCCGCGGAAGAACCAATGAAAATTAAAATGAAAAATGTTTATTTCGTAAAACTTCTAGAGTTTACCTGTAGATAAAGGTTGGGTCCTCCTATAGTAAGCTCAGATGTGCCTGTGACAGGATGGCCCGCTCTTTCATTTATCTAAACACTGTTTCCTGGTTTGACATCTTGGTAATAAGGTAACGGAATCAATTGTATTGTGTGTAACTTTATTGTAACAACGGGTTACATACACAGATTGTATTTGATTTGCAGCTAAAGGAAATCTTTAATATCTAGAGGTAAATACTATTTCGATCGCTATTTCCTAGATTTTCTAAAATTACCGTGAAAAAGTAAGTACTTATAGAAAGCAATCCACAGTGGATCCGTGTGGAGACTATATCCATGTCCCAAAAAGCCATATAGTATAGCCCAAACTCTCTATATTCGAAGTCTTAAATAGGGATTTTGCTGTTCTCTATAGGATCGCTCACGCGTCAAGTTTCTTCGCGTCAGAACTTTAATCTAGCTGCTTGAAGTTCATGCGACGCGTGAGCTATCCTATAGGGAACAGCAAGATCCCTATTTAAGATTTCGAATATAATATAGGCCATGTGTCTAAAACGGGACATAAATCAGCTGTTGTGATCTGGTCTGGTGGTGGTGTTGCCATGTACACACACATTCGTCGCTGATAAATTAATGAACGATAACCGCATTATACACGGTGGGTCAGAAAATATGGCAAATAATTAACCCACAGTGGGTTAGCACTGTGGGTTAATTATTTGCCATATTTTCTGACCCACCATGTATATATATATATATGTATATATATATATATATATATATATTATATATATATATATATATATATATATATTATATATATATATATATATAATATATAATATATATAT